>CM065745.1:40834714-40864714 GCA_033310375.1 Conus canariensis
ATCAACTGCCGGGTCCAGTGCTGATGACGACGACGGCAGCGACGAGGCAAGTCTGACACAGAGTCTCTTCCAAGCTGTGGTTCTCAATGAAGAAGAGGGGAAAGAAAAACTAACACGATCGTGGCGTCTCTGTCAGCAACACGGTGACAGTCTCACCCACGAGCTGTGGCTCAAACACCTAAGAGCTGTGGCTCAACACCAACCAAGAGCTGTGGCACACACACCACCGGTGGCTCAACACCAACCAAGAGCTGTGGCACACACACCACACACACAGCGACGGCCTCGGACGCAGGTTGCTGGCACAAAAGGGGTGACGTCCTGGCTCACCAGCAGCGATGTCTCCAACCCACTGGCCCAACAGTGGTCGGTCACGGGCGCAGTGGCAGGTAGTGCAATTGGCGGCGCTCAGGCCGGCCTCTCAACACCAGCAGCAAACAGGTGGAGAACGGGGCGTCAACACAGCTACGGCCCCGGCCCTAACCCGGTAGCAGCCAGTCCCCGTCAGTCCAGGGAACACTATCAACCTGGGGGCAACTGATTAACTACCTTGATTATCATGGCCACTGTTCATTGCAATCACAACTATCTTCATATTCATTAGCCACATTATATTTCACTAGAACTTGAGCCACATATCAGCATATTCGTTCACATTCATTAGCCACATCATATTTCACTAGAACTTGAGCCATACATCAGCATATTTGTTCATCATTACAATTTTTTTTTTCCGGAATCATAACATTACAACATTCCCTTTTCCGGAATCATTACACTACAACATTCCCTTTTCCGGAATCATAACATTGCACAGGAAAGGATTTCTATATAAACCTTTCAGACTCTAGCTTTCCAAATTGGGGAAAGGATTTCCACATAAACCTTTCATAATCTAGTCTTCCAAATTAGGGAAAAGGATTTCCATCTGGATCCTCTTCAATAAACCATGAATACAATTCATTACACACAATTGATGATTATTTTTTCAAACTATAAATGTCTTTCGTCAATTCACAAAATGTTCATTTCTTTTCTTGTAACACAAGAATGCTCACTTCACTTAAGTTCAACAGCTTCATATGCAAGGAAAAGATTTCCACCACACTTTTGTTTTAACAACACATATATTGATACCCATGTAAACACATCACACATCAGAATGAAAAACAAAAGTCTATGTCGCTCACTCTGGGAGCTTATTATCCATAGCATCAAAACTCTCCATCGTCTTGCAGACCATATTAGAATAGACACTTTTTCTTCATCATGAAGCTCAAAGCCAGTTAAGTTACAAAATAAACAAAATCTTTTTTCTTTTTTTCTGAAGACCACTTCTTATAACACTCACTTCATCTATTCACATTTTCCGAAACAATTTCGTTTTGTTACCCTATCAAGTCATAGGATAACAGAACAACAATATTTTTTTTAAAAATAAAACCTTCACAAGAGCGCTGAGGAAGTTTCAGTCGCTCCTAAACGGGAATACAGTTTTAGTTTGTTGATAAATAAACATTCAATGATAAATACCTGACTGCTACTTGCAAACGGCTGAGTCCCTCTTCGGCCTTCTGTGACTTGTATTGCCGGAATCACTGCAGAGACTGCCTAACCGGTGCAACTCACCCGGCTTATAGCAATGCGCCGGTGAGTAGCAGTCAGCTAACTTTTGCAACCGGCTTCCAGACAACTACCTTCCGGTAAGCACGGTCGCACATGAAACTTTGTGACCGGATGAAAAACGGTCCGTCACAGTCTCATTCACGGATATTATGGTTGTGGCTTAGATGTATTGCTGCATTGTTCTACGTGACTCAAACATAAAACATCAATTTACAACATCATACATTTTATTACTATGTCTAACAGAATTACAGTTCATACTGAATTGGAGAAAAAAGTCTTAAGTGTAAAATTCGGTATTCTAACTCTTCTCCATGGTTGCTCCTTACAGTACTGGCCAGAATTCGTTCCTGCTACTGATATGCTACATACCAGTTGTACATTAGCCAAAACAAGTATCAGTCTATGTACAGTCAAATATATATATATATGTATAAGACCCACATTTCCCCTTCTCCCAACTTACATGTATGCATGCACGCACATAATGCACTCATAGAAAAACAAATAAAACCAAATTCTCTCTCTCTCTCTCTCTCTCTCTCTCTCTCTCCACACACACACACACACACACACACACACACACACACACACACACACACATACACACATACACAAACCGTGCCCATGCACATGCACATGCACTTCTGCACATGGACACACGCGCACATACACACAGGCACATACGTGCACACACACACACACACACACACACACACACACACACACACACACACACACACACACATAAACACACACACATACACACAAACACGCACACACACACACACACACACACAAACACACACACACACACACACACACACACACACACACACACACACACACACACACAACACACACACACACACACACACACACACACACACACACACATGTGCGTACATACATACACAAGCGCACACACATGCATGCACACACACACACACACACACACACACACACACACACACACACACACACACACACACACACACAGGGGATGAGCTGTGCTCAATGGCGGAAGCAGACATGTTTTCGTTCGACGCTGTCAGTAGTTAATGATTTCATTCAATTTCTGAAGTTGACCATGTACCAAGATGCTTCCAGAGTGACAGCAGACTTACCACCAACACCAACAACCATTCTGGATCCTTCAATTGTGATGTATCAGTGACGTTTGAGTGAACGCATGTGGAAAAGTGACTTTGTTTACTTCTGACGTCACATGGCCCAGCGAGGTAAACGTAAAAATAGAATGTAAACCACACAAATTATTTGTTAAAAGAAATTAAAACCAAATAATTTTGTGTAGTTTGTAATATTTTTATGTTGTAGTCTAAGGGAGAAAATTTCAATTATTTCTTTTTAAACTGAAAAAGAGCAAGATGAGTTTTTGGCCTCCAGATACGTTTCAGTTTAAAAAAAAAAAAAAAAAAAAAATTGGAGGCATAGTTTCGGATTAGAGAACTATAAAATAGGCACTCTGGCTCACCCACCTCCGCCAGCTCCAACCGGCTGAAGCCGGTTTCGCTGTTGCTCCGCCGGCTTACCCAGAGTGCCTATTTTATAGTTCTCTAATAGTAAACACTTTACAAACATACATAATGTGTAGGATTATCTGTTTTTAATACTAATTTAGAAAACTTTTGAGATTTCAGTTTTTGCTTAATCCTTCGTTTTTCTTGATCGTTTTCAATAACATCGTTTTCTTTCATACATTCATCAAATGCGTCTCTATCTTTCATGTGGAATAAAACCACTGTCTTTAATTGCTCTCTAAAGTCTTTTAAAACTGAGTTATATTTTTGACATAAAATCCACACACTTATCCCAGCATGTCTTCCACTGAAAGCTAGTTTTGATAAAGTGTTTCTTTTTTTGACTATATCCTTTTCTGCCGAACAATCATCTATAATAAATAATGTCTGCGTTCCCTCAAACAGTTTAAAAAAATGTTCTAACACTCACTCAGTTTATTGCTAGGGTCAACTAAATAGATTTCATCATCCGTCCATATAAACCTTCTATCGTGATATGCTTTGTTCCATTTAAGTGTCGGACAGAAAATTACAATATGATCAAAATTATAACTATAAACTGTTTGTAATAGGTCGAGGACAAATATTGTTTTTCCACAACCAGTCTGTCCACAAATCAATGAACAATGAGGGGTTTTTGTCATAAAGTTTAACATCGGCATTGACACCAAAGTTGTCTGCTCCATAGTTTTAAAACAGAATTTAATCTAATCCAGTTATTGTTTTTATCATACTCTCTGTCAAAACTTGTTCAGTATAATAAAACCCTATAAGGCCCAAATGTGTAAGATTAATCCAGTTCAGTTCTGTAAGATCGTTTCTATTTAGACTAATATCAATTTTGTTGCTTGTTGTTATGACCTTAATATCCTCGCCATTGTAAAGAACAACGACAGTAACTTTAAGTTTGTCAACGTCTAAGTTTTGCCAGCTAATAAGAATTCCTTTCATAAGATTGTCACTGACGCCAGAGCTCCATTTCTCGCCTCATCTTTTAAGACAGAAATTTTAAATATCATTGTGAACGTGTCTCCTAATTTTGTGCGTGGAATGAACTGTAATTTTGTAGAAGCTTTCTTTAAAACCGATTCTCTTCTGTGGAGGATGTACTGTTTGTCCCCAAACGGCTTTATTTCGATCTCTTTCCGACTGTTGTCCTCTGGCATAAGACTTACATGTAAAGGGCCAGAGTTCAATGCTTTTCTGAAACTTTTTTGACGGTCAAAAAATGTAAATGGGCTTAAGAATTCAAATTTATGTCCCATTCTAAATATGGTTCTAAGTGCCATTTGTTGTCAGTTTTTCGAACTATTTTATATTCATACTGACCCGCATTATTTGCTTCTACATTGCGTAGTTGTTCTAGTTTAGGAAACCTTTTGTTGTCGTCAACCTCTTTGCGCTTATAATAACCATCTTTAGTGTACTCAAAACCATATAAAGTGCCTATCTCACCGTTTTGTTCAAAGTCCTCAACGTCTGCAAGGTCTTTTAATTCTAAAGTTACACACCTCTCAGGCGCTAATGTGACCCCCGAATCGTCTGGTCCACGTGACATTTTTTAAAACAACGTATTATTTTATTTCTAAAACAATGTGCAGGTTATCACATTTCACGACTTTCCCTGTTTTATCTGTGATCTTTATATTAAATGATCTGACCCTCCCACAAGCTAATCTTTTAAACTGTAAATTAGGGAATTGTATAATTTCATAATCGCAATATGCAGCTTTCCCTGATGGAAGAGCTCTTAAAACAGTTGAGGGCCTTCCATCATATAAGTTTTCATCAGTGCTCAGCTCGTCCAAATGAACATAGAGTAATGAATGTAATGCAAGATCGAGCGGGTTTTCTCCCTCATAAGTAGTTTTGTCTGATGTAACTCTAAAACCATGATTGTCAGTTGCAAAGCCTAACATTTTAGCTAGCTCTACATCAAAAAGGTAATGGTCTACTTCTTCTTCAGGTTTGAATGTCAACATTATTTTCAAATTTGCATTGTTAAGTTTGAGAGTAATGTCGAAGTTACTCATTGCTTCTTTTAGCGAGCAAAACCCGTAATAACCATCAGGTATGGTTAACTGGCTAACTAAGTTTCCTCTATTATCAAATTTTTTAATCTTATTATTCTCCTTGGATTCAGTTATATTAAACCATACGACTTTGTAAAAAATTTCATGGAGTGCGACCCTTTGGGTTCCGCAGTTATTATCAATAGCATATTCTAAAAACGAAGGACTGTCTTGAGTTGTTATTGTTACAAACATTTTTAAAACAAATTTAAAAATGAGTGCATTCAAATATACTAATGCAAAATATTCTGTTGGACCGCACTACAGTCCTAAAGATATAACAACTGATACCCTCGACATTTCTGTGACTCAGACTGACGCCTTTCAAGTAAAGGTTAGTACTCCATTGGATCGTTATCTTAACCCTCCTATCAAAAACGACTACATCCCGAAAGTGTGGTTCAGTCATCCGATGCAGTTTTATCAGAACCAGTTAAACTTTGCTGTGTTTTGTGCATCAACTGGGTGTGGAGTGTCGTATGCTGATCATTTAAATCATCCTGATCCTTTGGTGAGGTCAGTGTATAGATTTCATTTTTATTACACCTTCAGACGTATTTTATCTGAACTGCAAGCACCATTACCAAATGACAAAACGTTTAATCCATTCAGCAACAGAATAGATTACAAGGCTTTTGAAAGGATCTGTAACGAATTTGATATTGACCCAAAGACAGACTTTAGACAAAAGTTGGATCTTAATCATGGTTTAGGCACCCTTTATTTTTGGGGCGTGCATAGAAAGTATAACTATGATTGGAATCCTCCTTACACATCTTTCTCTTCAGGCACAACTGTTCACCTCGGGTCCATAGAGCAAGAGCATAAAACAACATGGACAACATTTATTTTGGATACTTCTAAGGGTCTAACAAAAGCGGGAATAGAACGAATAAACGACTCTATTCGTACTTATGTTTGGTGTTTGCTAGGTTCGCAAGCACAAACGAGATCAAACATAATTGATCCTTCTACTGGCTTTGACGCCCAAAAACAGTATTTAGCAAATTTAGAGGATTCTATTAATTCTGCAATTGATTTGCCTTCAAGTATTAAAAGGTACCAAAATGTTTTGCAATACGCAAGATCGAAAGTAGACTTTACTGTTGGCACTGGTTTATACATGCTGCCTTCTGACCTCAGACTCCAGATAGGAACAATAATAAACTATAATAATGAAATCCTTGTGGCTGGTAAAGAAGAGAAGGTCGGAAAAAACGACATAAATTCTAAGCCAGCAATAGCAATAAAAAAAGAATCCCCACCAATCCCCAAGGCCCCAAAACCCCATCCAATACTCCCCTCAAAACCCCACCCCCAACCAATCCCCATGGTGAATAAAAGCGACCCCCATGAATATGAAAAGACAGCACTTGTTATTGGATTAACTGCCCTAGGATTACTTGGTCTTTATCTTACTATAAAGTAACCCAACTATTAAGACAACTAATGCCCATAAGTGCTCAGCCATAAAGCCAACTACTTTACTTGTGGCAGACAAAAGCCAGCTAACGATCCCTCCTATTATACCAGGCAAAGAATCTATTGCCTTACTGGCTAATGTTTTTTAATAAACTTGCAAGATGATCAAGTTGTTTTTTTACCCATGATTTATCAGGTGGAGGAGATGGTGGCGGAGGCACTACCCCCCCACCACCGCCGCCTGTAATAGCCAACACCAGTGTACTTATTGCAAATCCTAAGGCTGTTATAACACTTGCTAATGTGACACCTTGCTCTCTAAACAGTGTTTTTATTCGTTCTGCTAACGTTGTGTCTTCATATAAAATTCTTTGGATAGTTTCTCTTATTCTGCTCACTTGAGTTCGTAATTGTTCTCGGTTATTAGACAACACTTCTAGTCTTGCTGATCTCTCTTGTTCAAGATCTTTTAGTCTTTGTGTTATTCTTTCTTTAACACCAGGTCCTAAGTTGTGGTCATCAGCCTCAACTAGTTTTTCTTTTTCTCTTTTTATATGCTCATCTAGTTCACCCAGTTTTGCTAAATTGTTTGTTAATTCGCCTCTGATGCTTCTTAAAGCATGATCAAGGGCTGTTATTTCTCTCATAGGTAGTGGCGGATCGTGCATAGTTTTTAATGCTGTTTCTTCTGAAAAACTGGTTTCTGCTTGTATTATTTCGTCTGCTGTTGGGCTTAAATCTTTAAGGGGTATGTTTTGAATTTGGTTTTCTGTTGGGAGTTTTTGTAGTGTGTTTTGAAGTTTAGCAACTGCTTCCCTATCTAATTTTGGTTTAGTAATGCCAAGGCGATTTTGTTCGCTCACACTGAGCCTTTGTCTAATTGTACTCTTTTTTAAAAACTTTGATGAGTCTGGTTTAGTTGTAAGCTGAACAAGTTGTCCTTCGTCGTTTCTCACAAACAAATGGCCATCTTTTGTTTCAAAATCATTAGGGTCTATAAAATCAGGAGGTTCTTGGCCTAAACTTTGATAAAATGATTTGACCTTACTTTCTGTTAATTCACGCCGCAATGATTGTAATGGATGTGTCAAAGGAGTCATTTCACTCATGTCGTCTCCAGGATCAAAAACATCATAATCTTCAATGCCTGCCATGTTTTTAAATAATTAACTTTTTATTTTGTTTTATAAAAAAATGTCACAAGCATATGGCTCGATTCTTGACCCGCATAGAAGACTGAAAGAGCCCTTTGGCGTGAAGGGAAATAAACAGAATATTATTGTTCCAAATAATCCATCTACTATTGATTCAGATCAAATTCTTACTGTTAAATTTCCAGACCTAGGAGCAGATGAAGTGATTGTGCCGGGATCTGCACGACTTACTTTCAAAATAGAACTTGATTCAGCAACAGACGAAAACAGGACAGTAGTCCAGAATCTGGGGCGGGCAATCGTTAAGAAAATTTCTATAAAACTTGAGGGGCAAGAAATATTTTCTTTACACAATGCAGACATATTTCTAATCTATTGTGATCTATGGCTAACCGCGAATGAAAGGGCTGACCTCGCGTTTCAAGGAATCGAAAATAACGAAGCACTAAAACACAGAATAGACGCCGAAGATGCTAAAGCCGGCAACAAGTATGAAGCTGTAAGTTTTGCTTATGGAAATCGCTTTTCCATACCCTTAGATTTTGAGTTGTTAAAAGCGCATGCGCCATACTTTCAAGGAGCATTAAAAGACAGATTGTCATATGAACTAACTTTTAATGAATACAAACGTGTCATTAAATCTACAGACTCTAACGCAAAGTACAGCATTTTCGACATCTCGTTAGAGTTTGACATTGTTAGCAACCCTAACTTAGCAAGGCTGATTGAGCAACAATATCAGTCAAAATTAGCAATATATTACGAAAGAGTGATTCATCATACTAAATATCCTAAAAGCAGGGCAGACACAATATGGAACTTTAGTTTTAGTGCCACAGCAAGATCCCTTAAAGGTATTTTATTGCTGTGTGAAGATGAAGAACCATTCAAAAGACAAAGTGAAAAGTTTATCAATCCTAAAATAACGAAAGTACAATGTTCAATTGAGGGTAGTCCTAACCAAGTCTACGGTAGCGGGCTTAAACCTTATCATCATTTTGATGAAATAAGAAAATTGTTTGGAGGCGGGAGGTGTAGAAATCCAACAGTAGACCTTGTGTCTAAAGATCTACACCTTCACAGTGTTAGACTTGATGAATATTTAACAACGAAATACGGTTTATGGATTGACCTAAGGTCAACAGAAGATAATCAGTTGCATGGGAGTGGGAGAACAGTTAAAGACGTAATAAACATTCAAATTGATAAAGAAAAAGAGAGTGATAAACCACTTAATGTACATTTGTTTTTAATATATGATGCGCAGCTGAATATTCAAGATAACAGATTAAAAGATATCCAATACTAAATTATTTTTATTTTAAAAAAGCATGTCTGTTCAGGTTTATCCAAAAGTGCCCAAAGAAGAGAACTCTGTTGCTGTAGACATAAAAACTTTCAGATTAACAAACATAACACAAATGCAAACCCAACTAGAGCAGGACCTTTCAAAATACAGCAAAACCAAACGAAGGTATTCTGCTGTCTTTAATGCTGTTACATATGTTAATACTGGAGCATCGATCACTAGTGCTCTGTCAGCAGGAACAAGTGTAGGTCTCTTAGCAACAGGCGTAGGTGCACCGGTAGCTATACCTCTAGGTGGTTTGTCTTTAACTCTTGGCCTGTGTTCATTGGCTGTAAGTGCTGTCAGCAAAAAAATAAAAGCTAAACTCCAAAAGCACACAGCTATGGTTCAACTAATAACAGCTAAACTTAGTTCCTTCAAACTGACAATAAATAAAGCACTTGCTGACTCAAACATCACGGATGAAGAATTTAGTCGCCTACAGGCTGATTTTGAGGACTACAAAAGACAAAAGTTTGATCTTCAAAGAAAGGCAAGGGCAACTTTTTCTCAACAGCCAGACACCGACCAGATAAAAAAGGAATGTTTAAAAAAAGTAAACGAAACATTAAACTCTGTTCTAAACAGCTCACATTAACAACCCCAAAGGGCGTTTATACTTTAGTTTATGAGTCCAAGCACAAAAAGACCGTTGATATTGATTCTGATTAACTTTTATTTTTTTTGATTTAAATAAATATTTTGAGTTAGAAAAGAAACTCAACATGGATAAGATATATGAAGGTTCAGATGAATTGTTTGAAGCAATGCTCGAGGAAGAGCGTTTGTCAAGAGCACTAAATGAGATTGATTTAGAAGTTATTAATCCAAAAAACGTGCGGGAAAGCGTTGTACACGCTATTTCTCAAGTTCCAAGTAAACTAACAATAAACCCTCCAGTTAAAGTAAGGTTAGTTGTTTTAATCGACTATATAACAATAAATGAAGAAAATCTAGAAGTCTGGGTCTCAACTAAACAGCAGACTATTCTTTCCTCTAATGACTTAACACCTGGTTGGGCAGACCAGCTGCTTACACAGTTTGATGTGGCCGCTGAAGAAGCCAAAATGAGAGGCTCTGGCTGGTCAGAGGGTAAAGTCTTAGAGATCAGATTAAAACAGGCTAAGTATGAGCCGATTGTTGGCAAGGCTTACATTCCACTACCTCCATCATTAGTTGCAAAACGAGCAGTTCTAAACATAAAGAATTCAGACAACAAATGTTTTATGTGGTGCGTTCTTGCTAGGCTGCATGTATTCCGCAAAAACGCAGAGAGAGTGTCTAACTATGAACCTTACATCAATGATCTTAACTTTAGAGGAATATCCTTTCCTGTTAGTGTAAATCAGATTGATCAGTTTGAAGAACAAAACAAACCAATAACTGTTAATATCTACATATGGGATGAGGAAACAAATCTACAGCCGATTAAAGTGTCCAAGAACAGTCCAACGATTGGCGAACCAGACAAAAATCATGTTGACTTACTACTGATGTTTTCACCAACAGGGCTACCGCATTACACATTGATACGAACAATGAGTAGATTATTGGTGCATACTACAAAACAACATAGCAAACAAGAATTCTGTAGAAAATGTTTAACAAGAATTCCATCTGTTAAAGCAGCGAGCGAACATGTAAAACATTGTATTAGCCCAGTTGACTGTGATACAGAACTAATTACGCCCGGAGAAGGCAGTAAAGTTAGTTTTAAGAACTGGAAACGGTTGCAAACTAGTCCATATGTTGTTTACGCAGACTTCGAATCACTCATTGTTCCTTATGAAGGACCAACCCCACAGAAACTTCCTAAAACAGTCTTAATGAGTAATCATCAGATTTGCTCATTTGCCTTCATCATTGTTAGGTCGGATGGCGCCCATTCAAAGCCAGAATTATACAGAGGACCAAATGCTGCAAAATACTTCTTAAAACGCATGCAGCAAGTGCGTAATGCCTGTTCTAATAATCTAAACTTATCTGAAATCATAATGACGCCTGAAGACCAACAACAGTATGACTCAGCCACTCACTGTTGGATTTGTGGGGCGGCCTTGGTTGCCACCGCAGAGAATCCAACAGTAAGAGACCATGATCACATTAGTGGAAAGTTTAGAGGAGCAGCACATAACAAATGCAATCTTCAACTAAAGTTTGAACCAAAGACATGGAAGCTGCCTATATTCTTTCACAACTTGCGAGGTTACGACTCTCACCTTATAATGCAAGCAGTAACCAGCGACTTCAGGGTGTCATGCATTGCACAGTCATCAGAAAAGTACATGTGTTTCACTTTAAATAACATGTCTTTCTACGACTCTATGCAACACCTGATGGGGAGTTTAGAGTCACTGGCTATGTCCTTAAAGTCCTGCCCAATAACAGAAGAATATTTTGACCCAACTCTTGTTAGAAAGGGCGTTTACCCTTATGAGTACATGAACAGTTGGCAAAGGTTTGACGAAGATACACTTCCGCCTAAAGGCGCGTTCTTTTCTAGTCTCAGAGGAAAGGACATCAGTGATTCTGATTACCAGCATGCTCAAGATGCGTGGCAGAAGTTAGAGTGTAAAACGATGGGAGACTATCATGATTCCTATTTAATGGCGGATACTTGTTTGTTGGCGGACGTCTTTGAAAATTATAGGAAGACCTGCATGAAACATTACAGCCTGGATCCCGCGCATTACATTTCTGCGCCCGGGATGAGCTGGGACGCTTTCTTAAAATTTACTGGAGTACAAATTGATTTATTGTCTGACCTACCAATGCTTCAGATGATTGAAAACGGATTGCGTGGGGGAATCAGTATGGCGTCGCACCATTACTGTAAAGCAAACAACAAATACTTGGACGACTATGATCCAAGTAAAAGGTCTAACTATCTCATGTATTTAGATGCAAACAATCTGTATGGATGGGCAATGGCGCAATCACTTCCATTACGTAACTTTAAAATGTACACAGACGGTGATACGAATAATATTCAAAAAGCATTAAAGTGGTTGGGCAGTTTGACGCCAGATCAACAGTGTGGATACATTCTAGATGTTGACTTAGAATATCCTCAGGAACTCCATGATTACCATAATGACTATCCATTAGCAGCAGAAAGTCTAAAGATGGCAAAAACAGAACCACCTAAACTTGTGCCTAATCTTCGAGGCAAAAAAAATTATGTCTGCCATTACAGGCTTCTACAATTTTATTTAAGACATGGTTTGAAGTTGACAGCTGTTCATCGTATAATTGCTTTTGATCAAGAACAGTTCATGAAACCATACATAATGAAGAACACTGATCTCAGAACTAAATCCACAGATGCTTCAGAAAAAGACTTTTTCAAGTTGATGAACAACAGCTGTTTTGGAAAGACTATGGAGAATCCGCACAAGCGCAAAGATGTAAGATTGGTCACCAGAGAGAACGATGCAATTAAGCTAACTTCTAAACCTAATTATCAGGACTTCAGAAGATTTCATGATCAGCTTTTTGGCATAATGATGAAAAAAAAGAAAGTCAAATTGGACAAGCCCGTTTTTATTGGGTTTACTGTTTTAGAGCTGTCAAAGCTTTTGATGTTAGAATTTCTTTATGACTACTTTAAACCCTTGTATCCGGAGTCCAAAGTACTTTACACAGATACAGATTCCTTTGTAATCGACATCCCTACTGAAGATATCTATAAAGACATGGAATTAGAAGTAGCTAAAGGGCATGCTGGATGGTACGACACATCTGATTACCCTAAAGATTCGCCTTTGCATTCAACTGTTAACAAAAAGGTTTTAGGTAAGATGAAGGATGAATTATCTGGAGGCGTGATCAAGGAGTTTGTTGGCTTGAGGTCGAAAATGTACAGTCTTTCAAGCCAAAAAAAAGTTGTTAAAAAAGCAAAGGGAATATCTCGTAGTGTTGTGCAGTCAAACATATCACATGACAATTACAAAGAAGCATTGTTTGGCAATAAAACTTTTCATCATGACAATTACAAACTACGATCTAATCTGCATGAGATTAACACAACAGTTGTAACAAAACGGTCTCTTGACCGCACTAACACAAAAAGAGTATTTGTTAATCCAGAGTTTTCATATGCAATTGGTCATTGGAGGACATTTGGTCAAGCGCAATTAGATACTCAGTAATTTCTTTATCCAGTATAGCTGGATTATTTGTGGTTGTTGTTTCAAGATTTTTGATTTGTTCATAAATATTAGGATCAATGGGTAGTTTATTCTTTATCATTGTTTTAATAATAAATCTATACGCAAATAATTTTTTTTGAGCTTCCATTTTAACTCAGAAATGTATTTGCCTAAATTAACTAAGCGACTGGAACTGTGTCTGGAGGGATTATCTGCAGTTCTTCCTTCACAAAAGATCTTCGGGGGGCTGGTCGTTTTGTTGTGTCAGTTTCTCGTAAATAATACACGGGCGGATTCATTTTCACAATTTTTTTTATCTCATATGGATCAACACTCCAAACTGGATCTGTTGCCCTGATGCGAGTGTCCCCTTCCGCTTCTCCCGGTGAATAAAGGTATCTCACTTTTAAACCAAATGGCAATAGTTTGCTTGATGAAGACTCTCCTTCAACAACATTTATTGTTTGTTTTCTGATTGCTTGTACTGGTTTTAGACCTTTAAATTCTTCATTATTCATTGCGCGCAAAACTGAGGGCAGTCTTTTTACCCATTCTGTGTTGCGAGAATTGTCAATCAGCTCTCTGTGATACTGGTAGGAAAAAAGCCTTTCAGATAACTGTTTGTTAAAGTTTTCAACCAAACCCTGTGATCTGTGAACACCCGGAATGCCTCTTTTAATGGTAACTCTATGTTTTAACAATAATTGATTCACTTGTCCTTTAAATTTCTTTCCCATCATCGACTTGAATCATGCGAGGATAAGTTAAGGGTCCTCGTTGATATATCAGTTGTAAAGCGACGGCAACAGCAGAAGCACTCTTTTGTGTTAATGGTTCCGCATCTTTGTATCTTGAAGCTATATCAATGACTGTAAGTGCGTACTTAAATCTTTTTCGTCTAATCGTATCATGGGGTAAATATAGAAGATCCATTTGATGGGTGTCGTTCGGTATTGTGTTGACAAAGTGTGGTCTTTGTATTCGTTTGGGCGCAGGTAGATAAATTTGCCAAATCGCTTGTTTAGATAACCATTCTTTTGCTGTTTGTTCACTGACTCCCGCTGCTTGGCTAAGCTTTTTAATTGCTGTTATTCCCTTCCAATATCCTTTTGGAGAATAATAGATTTTGTACATTTTTATTCAGCCAATACTTTGTGCAACAAAATACACAGCGGTCATGCCAAAGACAATAAACAATATTTCTTGCATCTTTTGTTTTTCTGATGGTTGATAGTAATCGCTAAATTTTGGTGGACGCAATGTTTCAACTTGTTTGCCTGTTACTAGAAAATATTCTTTTATTGCCTGGTCAACATCTTTAAATGTGTAAGCTGCATGTCCCTGTTGTTTAAGTCTGTCGTTAATAAAATCTAACTGCTCCATTCTTTGCTTTTCATAGGTGTCTTGTGCAGCAGCTAGTTGCTCCATAGCTCTGTTATGTCTTTTTCTCTCATTGTTATTTTGTAGTTTACTAAATGCGTAATTACTTCCGCTAAAAGCAAGCGCATTAACCACAGCGCCACCAATCATCATTACGAGTGAAGCCATTTTTATAAATGTTTTTTTTTTTAATTTTACATATTGATACTGTCTGGAATTATTCCTTGCTTAACTAGAAAATCTTTCGTAGCAAATGAAGCTGTAATAACAGCAATCAGCTTTGCTGAGTCTTCAAAGTCTAGTTTGCCAAGATCTGCTGGTTTTATTTTTAACAGGCTTTTACCAAGCATTGTGTATCCTACACTTAGACCTCCAATAACAGCAGAATGGTATACGAGGTTAGTAATAGTTTTTTCGGTGCTCATTTTTAAAAAATAAAATAATATTTATTCATTAATAAACATGAACTGCGATGATTTACTTCCTGAACTTACAAATGATCAAGTTGATGACCAAGCTATTATGCGCCAAAAGGAAAGGCTGTATTCTTTGGCGGCGTGTGGAAAAACAAAACAGTACCTTGGAAATGAATTCAGCATAGAACAGATTCAACAGATGTCGCCACAAGACATTGTAAAGTATCACAACAGGTATGAAGCGCAACTGGGGTCAAGAATGGTAAAAAGTGTTGGGCAAACGGTTCTTAGTTTGTACACTAAACTAGTTAGTAGATTTGCTCCCATTGATTCTGAACAAGATTTTATGTATGATTTAACGCAGGATCCAGTTTTAACAAAGTCATTAGAGTCTCTAGGATGTGATCTATATTACAGATTTGGAACATTGTTATCGCCATTAATCATGGGATTAATTACTTTTTAATCATATAGATTTTGTTTCCCTTCAAAATGACCGAGCCAGAAAATCAGCAGAATCAGAAAACATGATGGAGAAAGTGACCAGTAAAAAGCCTCCTCATCCTGGGCGCGTTGCAGCAGGAAAAAAATTAGCAGAGTGGAACAAACAAAAAAAATTAATGTTGCAATCACAGAATATAACTCATAATGAAAAAACACCAGTTGTGCCAGAGCCACAACAAGAACAAGTTGTTTCAAGTCCCGCAACATCATCATGGATTATTTGGATTAAAAGAGTTAGCATTTTTGGCGTCATTGCTGTTGGTGGGGGTGGTTATTACGTTTATAAAACATATAAAGAAAGACAGCAAAAACCAAAGCAGCCCAAAAAATCACAGCCACTAAATACAAAATCTGAACAAAAAAGAATACCAGAACCGCCAACAACAAAAGATCATTTTGATCCATTTGATATGCAGTAATATTTCAAGAACTTAATAAATAATTATAAGTGACTTGAATAAGAACTTGATAACGACTTCATGACGACTTGATAAAAACTTAAATAAGAACTTGATAAGAACTTGAGGTAACTTGATTAAAAACTTAAAGTAACTTGATTAAGAACTAGATTAAGAATTTGGGGTAACTTGATTAAGAACTTGGGGTGACTTAATTAAGGACTTGGGGAAACTTAATTAAGGACTTGGGGTGACTTAATTAAGAACTTAATTAAGGACTTAGGGTGACTTAATTAAGGACTTGGGGTGACTTAATTAAGGACTTGGGGCGAAAAGTGGAACTGGTAGGACCACTTCTCATTTGATATGTCAGCCACTTGCTTTGTGACTGAACAGGATGTGCGTGGGCGCTGTGCAGTGATTCGTTGTCGGGCTGGCCTGCAACTACTAGTTAAGCGCGATGAAGAACAGAGAAAGAGGCAGCTCACGCTATAGCAAAGAACGTGTTAGCGCACGCCCGCTGTGCGGACAGACCTATCATTTGGTGAATAGTTGACCGACCTTCCCTGACTGACTCAACACTTTAAACATTGCTGTTGTGTGCGCGCTGCAGTGTGTGTGTGTGTGTAAAATAGTGTAGTAAAAATGTGTAGTCATTTGAAGTACTCCCGTCGTTGGATTAATAAACTAAGAAAGACGACAGAACTCTTTGAAAAATATCCGGAACTCGCAAATCTGACAATTTCTATTACACAAGCCATCGCGTTGACGCCAAAGATACATGCTGCTCTAAAAACCCACGCCGGTGTGGCAGCTGACTGGATGTGAAGAAGGTATGTACATTGTCAACTAACTGACTGTGTGCTGTGTTCTGTGTAAACAAAGGCCTCTTGTCTGTGTTAAGTCGTAAACCCCACACACCAACAAACCGACACGCACACTGAAAACGGCGAAGTGGTGGCTTCCCATTCGAGAATGTACAAGAACATTTGTGACAAAGCGCACCGCGAGCCCGGTGAAACGCAGTAGGCGCGCGAGGCGTGTTTTATTGATAGGGAGGCACACAGTTTGTAAACAGGACGCTCAGCCTGCTGACTTACTGCGTTGTTATAATTGTGTTGTCTTGGTCTTGCAAAAAAGCTGACAGTCAACCGACTGGTAGTACAGACTGTTTGGGGGAACGCAGACACTATTTATTATAGATGACTTCGGCCGAAACTGGCTTTCAGTGGAAGACATGCTGGGATAAGTGTGTGGATTTTATGTCAAAAATATAACTCAGTTTTAAAAGACTTTAGAGAACAGTTAAAGACTGTAGTTTTATTCCACATGAAAGACAGAGACGCATTTGATGAATGTATGCGTGAAAATGATGTTATTGAAGACGATCAAGAAAAACGAAGGATTAAGCAAAAACTAAAGTCTCAAAAGTTTTCTAAATTAGTGTTAAAAACAGATAATCCTACACATTATGTATGTTTGTAAAGTGTTTACTATTAGAGAACTATAAAATAGGCACTCTGGGTAAGCCGGCGGAGCAACAGCGAAACCGGCTTCAGCCGGTTGGAGCTGGCGGAGGTGGGTGAGCCAGAGTGCCTATTTTATAGTTCTCTGGATTTCTTTTTTAAATTTTGAAAGAACATTTTTGCAAGTAAAATTTTATTCAGGATAAAGTGTAAACAATATAATAAGCAAATAATAATAATATCGTTTTGAAGAAAAAAAAATATTGAAGATCTGATTGAAGTGGAAGTTATGTGATAAAGGTGTTATGCGAAAATAAAGAGGTTTTGGCGCCTTTTCAGTCTTCGACATGGCGGTATGGCCGTTTGGAAGAAGGTGTCGGGTTTAAATCCCTGTTTTGTTAGTAATCCCCCACAAGGTTAGTTTTCAAATGATTGTAATTATGTCCACAAATGTTTAGTTGATTATGGTGGATAATATTGTGGCTTAGTTTCTTTTTTATAGATTGGTATATTGAAGTTTTTAGTGTAGAATATTAAATTGGATAAAAGTGCGCATGTGTGAAATATTTGGTTTGTTAATTGCTTGTTATTTGGGTGAAAAATTGGATTAATTTGATGGAAATGTTTTTGTTTTGGGTGGTGTAGTGAAAGAGGATTGTAGAAAAAAATATAGTGATTGTGGAGAGAGTTATTTGTTTTTTGAAATTTGAAAATGGAGCTACCCAGCCTTTTGATTCACTGCGCATGTCAGCATTTGTTTTGAAGATGGCCGCTATGTTTACTTAGTGGGTTATTTTCGGACTCAAATAACTTTGCAGTCCTATTGAGTGGAGGAAGGTGTATAGTGGAGTTTTGGTTGTATTTGAGTATAATGATTTTGAAGTTAGTTGATGCTTGTGTATTGGAAAAAATGATTTATGAATTTTGAGCTGGAGTAGTGGTCATTGGAAAGTAGTGATGGGGAAGAGTGATTAGTAAGATGTGAGAATAGCCAAAAGGAGTCGGGACAGAGTTGTGAGATTTTAGCACAAGTTTATTTTATCCATACTGTATGTGATAAAATTATTTGTGGTTAGTAGTGTGGTCATTGTAGTCAGTAGTGGATGGCTGGCTATGATGTGGTCAATTATAGGTGGGTTTTTTTTTTACTAAAGGCCTGTAGGATTATTGTGTAGCTTTCTGAAATTATCTAGTTGGGTAATTTGGATGACAGGGAGCGTGACAATATATCTAAATTTAGTAGGGAGGATGGCTAAAGTATTAGGTGTTGCTTAGAGCCTAGAGTGACTCATTGGAATCTTGAGGAAGATTCTGTGGTGCAGATTCTCCATAATGTCTTTAGTATGATTATTCTTCATAATCATGTGTTGTATTGTGTGGTTTCAGGGTTACTTTTCTTGTCTCCCTGCTGTTCTGGTGTTTGGTGCAGGCCAATAGTTCTTTGATCTAGTTGTGGGTTTCATAAACAAGTATTTTGTCATTTAGTTTAATTTTCAAAAGTGTTTATAACAGTATTTTTGAACGATCGTTTGGAAGAAAGCAGTAGTTTAAAGTTTGTTTTTTTAGAAGAGTTAGTAGTGAATTTTTCCGAAAGATTCGGGGTTCATTGTTGTGTGGGAACGAGGGTAGGTGTTTCATACACCTGGGTCAAAAGAATTGTTGAGTGAAAGGGTGTTTATTGTTCGGATACCCATGTTCTGACTAGTGAAAGAAAAAAAAAAGACAGAGTCAAAGAAGATTTTCAAATAAACAGAGAGCTTGAAATTTGGGTTTTTTGTTGTCCTTTCGTTAGATCTCTCGTGATCTTCTATCTTTACTGCCCTGTAGTTAGTGAGTCCCTACACTTACACTTACACACATTCCAAACACGCTTAAGTTTAAGAAAAAAATTCAAACCTTTACATTCTTGTACTGCATACAAAAATAAACATAAAAGTAACCTGTTAGTTTACGGAAGGTTTACAAGAAAGGATACAGTCTCTTCTCAGTCAGGTTCCAGTGTTTCTGACTTGTCACTACTGAAGGACAGTGACAAGAAAGACAGGCAGGCAAGTTCTAAGAAGTTAAAGGCATTGTCGAGTTCGGAATTGGATCTATCTCAATCTATTTGTCAAGAAGAATATATCATGGCAGCCCGAGAGGAGAAGGGAGAGGGCTCGTGTAAGACGGACTGTAACACGTCAGACACGGTTTTTTCCCCTGATCAGTCTCTAATCACCTTGCAGATGTCATGGAGAAATCGTGTAAGATTGACAGAGAAGTTGCGAAACTGACACTTACCATTGAAGAACTTCGTGGTGCCGTTTTTTGAAGTTCGAGTGGAAAATAAAGAAATACGAAAGGAGGTGACGGAAGTCAGAGAGAGGGAAGAGGCTCTGCGACAGCAACTGACCGAGGTGAGACATCTGGCGGAGGTAGCTGACCGTCAAGTGGAGGACCTCTCGGCATACGTCAGGCGCAACAATATGCATATCTATGGGGTGGCGGAGAGCAGTGCCGAGTCTCAGCAGCAATGCGAGGACAAGGTGCTAGCTCTCTTCCGAGACAAGCTGAGCCTGAACGTAGACCGGGACGACATCGAAGCTGTCCATCGGGTTGGTCAGAGACGATCCGGACCTTCTGCCTCTTTCAGTGATGTCAAGCCTAGAGGTGTTGTCCTTCGATTTATTTCACGCCGTGTCCGTGATTCTGTTCTGTATGCAAGGAAAGGGCTGAAGGGCACAACGGTAGTCGTGATTCTGTTCTGTTTGCAAGGAAAGGGCTGAAGGGCACAACAGTAGTCGTGATTCTGTTCTGTTTGCAAGGAAAGGGCTGAAGGGCACAACAGTAGTCGTGATTCTGTTCTGTTTGCAAGGAAAGGGCTGAAGGGCACAACAGTAGTCGTGATTCTGTTCTGTTTGCAAGGAAAGGGCTGAAGGGCACAACAGTAGTCGTGATTCTGTTCTGTTTGCAAGGAAAGGGCTGAAGGGCACAACAGTTGTCGTGATTCTGTTCTGTTTGCAAGGAAAGGGCTGAAGGGCACAACAGTAGTCGTGATTCTGTTCTGTTTGCAAGGAAAGGGCTGAAGGGCACAACAGTAGTCGTGATTCTGTTCTGTATGCAAGGAAAGGGCTGAAGGGCACAACAGTAGTCGTGATTCTGTTCTGTATGCAAGGAAAGGGCTGAAGGGCACAACAGTAGTCTTCATCGAAGATCTGACACCAAGGGCGTCCTCTCTCATGTGTACAGTCAAAAGTGACACATCGGTGTGTGCACAGGCATGGACGGGAAATGGACAGGTCATTATGAAGACACACAGCGGAAAGATCGTCCATGTTCAGTCCATTGCAGACCTTAAAAAACCAGATCAACGTGCTGTGTGGTCAAAACGCCAGTAGATTAAGCCTAGCCTAAACTTAAACAGATAACATACCAGGCCCGATCGCGGATATATATATATATATATATATATATGCGTGTGTGTGTGTGTGTGTGTGTGTGTGTGTGTGTGTGTGTGTGTGTGTGTGTTTTGTTCGTCATTTGTCGTCTGCACAATCTAGATGTTTGTATAGATATGCCATCTTCTTTCCAAAGCCGTACAATGACTTTTTGTTTCTTTTCATTCATATTCATTCATTCTTCTTTGATTCTTTTTTTCAATATTCTTCATCTGCAAATTCTGTTCATGATCTTTTGAGCCTAAGGCTGAGATTGAGGTCAGTCTTGGCCAAGTAACCTTGCACTATGCAAGTTGAAAGCCTCAGCCAATGAGATAACAGTGAACCTTGCACTTTGATCTGGTAATCTGGACTGGTAATGTTGGTGCTGACTTGGAACTGTTTTGTACTTTACATCATTGGTGGATAATTTTTACGGTTGGAATTTCAACAAAAATTATTGAAATTTACTGATATGTCCTTAATTTAAAAATATCTTACTACTACAACTGATAAATAGTTAGAACTCTCAAAGATTGTTCAAAGGCTTTTTTCCTTTCTCTAAGGTTGTTTGTTTATTCCACATCCTGTTCCACTTTGTTTTTATCACGTGACTGAAGCTGTCTCATGGCTAAGTCTGCTGTATTGTTGCGACTTGATCTTGATCTTGACATTTTTATGCTGCTACATCCAGCAGTCTGGCATTAGCACAGTGGTCAGTACTACTGACAGATGCATAGCATAACATAGCATGATAAGGCATAGTAGGCTTAAAACCTTTGGCCCTCAATTTGAGGTTTTTTTTGTGTAGTTGCTAGTTTCGTTTTTAACCTGAGGATTGCTTGGTTTTTGTGTCAACTACTTTTTTTTGGATTTGGTTCTCCAAAATTTCTGTGGCCAGCAATGACATTAGCTCTGGACATCTGCGTCAGGATCTTTTGGGTCTGCACTTGATCTTGGATGCATGCACGCACAGACTGGTCCTCAGTTTGTGCTCTCGTTTGAGGGAGTGGGAAAATTGGGGTAATTTGTTTCTAGCATCTTTCTTTTGCTTTGACTAATTCTTGTCAGAAACGAGTCAGGGTTTTTTTTTTGTCTGATACAAAGTAGACTCAGTTGTAAAATGTTGTGTGGAGGCAGTAGACCCTGATAACACCGTGTCAATGTGTTGTAAGTATTCCTTTTGTTACTTTGTTATACTTGTGTTGATGCTTGTTGAGTGTGTGTTGTGTGTGTGCTGTGAAGCTGAAAGTTGTGGAGGAGTGGGCAATGGAGGGATGTTTTGTCAAGACCAGTCATGGATATTATGCGATTCTATTTTTCAAGGTCTTGGTCTGTTATGAGTTAGCCAAATGTTCTCCAGCATTTAGGCAAATTAAGGGTAGTTTTGCTGTTGTTGAGAGCACGATTCTTGGGTTGTTCAAGTGCGCAAACTCAGGATCACCAGAAGGGAATACCCCAAGTCGTACACTGAAGGAGGGAGAGTTACTGGGAAGTGGTTCGCATGTCCAGTGGGGATAATAACAAGTACATGCCGACCTGCCGGTCCCGGGTGGAGGAGAATGTCCACTGGCTATTCACCGGGGGTCCCAGTGACCTGAGGGAAGGCGATCGTGTCAGGTGACCGTCACGGTTTGGTGACCGTCGGCCTGCAGGCAGAGTACAGTGACCATTCAGTCGTTCTTGTTCTGAGGAATGAATGGAAGGCTTTGGCCTATTGAGTGATTTGCACCTTGTTGTCTATAGAATGTAGTAAATACTTGAAGCATCAGTCCTGGCTTGTGAAGAAGTCCAGGCTGTTAGTAAAATGCGTAGCTTCAGGGAATCGAACATGAGTTTGAATTGGAGATTATGCATTAACCACTTGGTACCCTTGGTAAGTCTTTGTAGCGCTAGCAGCTGTGGTGTGTATGTATGTGTGGGTGACCATTAGTGGAACAAAAAAAAAAAACTCGCGGAGTTAGTGGTGCAAACCATTGTGATGTGTGTGTGTGCCAGTGATCCCATTGGTTGAAACAGTATAACTGGGGTTCTCTCATGTTTGAGAATGGATATAAGATGCTTGGAAAACCAAAAAAGTGTGACTCACTTAAGGGAATGTGAGCTCATCCCGTCTTGCTGAGGGCTCAAGAAAATACAGCGAGAAGCAGAGGTTTGCTGTCGCCTCAAAGCTGACAACAGTTTAGAATTGTCTCCTGGGTGGGGACATAGACAGTGGAGGCTGCTGTAGCCTCGGAGCCGACGACAAGAAGAATTGTCTCCCGTGTGGGGACGGTCGACAGCAAGACGTGTCAGCCTCTTGGAGCCTAGAAAGGGAGCTGCCAGACAATGGTGGAGGTGTTTGCAGCCAGAGAAGACCTGTGGGAGAGGCTAACAGGAGCCCTTTCCGTGGAGAGGGCGAAGTGCAGTGGAGTCCGGGAGACTCGGTCTGAGGGTGCGACTCAAGCTACATTGCCAGTGTCCTCCAACTGGGATTTGGCCAGTTGGGAGGACACAACAGTGTGGCAGCTTCAGCTCATAGTCGCACAGTGGGATGAGAGAAACTGATGGTCAACCAAGGAATGCTGGCAAGTTATGGACGTTTCATTTGTTCTTAAGTTTATAAGTGTGCAACCAGAATAGTGAAATATTGTCTTTCCTGGTTATGTTAGAATAACTGAAGAACAGGGGATGCGATTTATGGGATTGTCTGTATGATGTTTACATTTTTGTATGATACAGATAAATGTGTTGTGTAGTGACAGGTGGGGGCTTGGAGTCAAGTTAAATAAAATTTGATTATTTTCTATGAAATGCTATTGGTTTCCCGTCACTTTTGTGCGGGCCTAGTGTGAGTGGCAGATTGCGTGTGCCTATGCGAGTGCGCATTTTGGTTTTGAAAGCGTAAATGCCCCCCCCCACCCCCACCCCCCATGCATCCTGCATATGATAATCATATTTTACTAATGAGGGGGAGCGTCGGAGACCCGTCACATGGTCGTACATTGAGTTTTTATCTGGCTAAAAGGAAACCAAGTTTGTGTGTACTGGGAGCCTTGAAGATGACAAGCTTTTCAAACATTCCAAGAACAATTGTTACAATGTCTCCAAATGATGATCATTTTATTTCTGCTAGTTGGTTGAAACTGAGTTACTATGGAGGTATGATACATTTGTGATACATAGAACTGCTGGTGTTTGTAATGTTTTTCGCAGGATAACGCAGGATAAAATACTCTCTTTAATGATACGTCTGCCTTCATGTAATCTGCCTTGTTCTTTGGCAGTGTTGTTATTTGCTTGCAGTTGCAGTCTATATAGAACTATTTTGAGCATTACTTGCTGACGTGGCTGATAAGGTTATGGTGCGGTACTTTTATCAGTGTTGGAATGTCCTTTTTTCTGGAAGGGAAATGATAAGTGATGGAGTCACGGTGTGGGTGATTCCACAGTGTGCCAGGTTTTGTAAAGGATGACAGTCTGGATGTTATTTACTGTATCTGTACAATGTTTCGTCTGGATGTTATGTTACTGTATCTGCACAATGTTTCAGTCTGGATGTTATGTTACTGTATCTGTACAATGTTTCCTAAGTTCTGCATGTGGTCAATACCTGCAGCCTTCCCACGTTTGAGCGATCTCACTGCAGTTATCATTTAGTAATTTAGTCAGTATTAACTCATCCTAGAGTTAAAGACATCTGGATCTCCTGTACTCTGTTTGTTGTGGAGTTCAGAGCGATTTTCTCTCCGCCTTTTAATGATGTCTTTTTTTCTGTGCGGTATAGTTGCTATGTTTGTCCTCAATGGTGCTGATTTCACTTTTTTAATTTGCCAGGTGTTTCACGATCTGAACCTCTTTCTTTGTGTTGTTGTTGTTGTTGTCAAGTTTTGTTTGTTTGTGTCTTTCCATGTTCTCACACTGTTGCTCGTTCCAGCTTTTCTATGAGGGCTTCAATTCTTCATCGATTCTCTTGTCTATAACAGTGTTTCCCTCCACCCAAGTCTTCTTTGGCTGTGTAATGGTTTTCTGGTGTCATACATCTCCACCATGCGGCTTGGGATCCATAGTTTCGATGTAGATCCGCTTATTCCTAAGACGTCTGTTGCTGTTTCAGTCATGACCTGGTGGATTATGTTTTGTCAGGCCTGCAAGGTTTCCTTCCATGAGAAATAGTGGAGAAGTTTCCCCCCCCTTGGTCGTTTGGGATAGTTTAGCGATGTCATTATCTTCCAGTTTGTCAACATTTACTTCTGAACCTTTTTCTTTTAAATCTCCTTTTGTTTTTCAAACGTACATACAAATTCATTACGACAAGGTGGAGTGGTCACCACCAACATCAGCTCCAGGAAATGTCCTAGTTTTTGACCTGTTAGTGCCATACCTGTACCAGTTCTTCGCAAGGCCAAAATCTCTCTGGCTGTGATACTGACCACCTGGGGAAAAGCCAAGTCAGTCGTCGGGATGTTTCATGCTCATCAACAATGCTGGCAAGAACCAGATCATTATCAGTGGAACATTCTACAAGGTGTAGTCCTCTGTCATTGCTTCTCTCATTATGATAGGAACTGCAGGAATTCTTTCAGCCTCTTGGCCATCAGCACCAGCCCTGGCATTCCAGTCACCCTGAAAGATGAGGGATCTTTCTGGTGAACCGCACTGATGACTGTCTGCAGCTGGGCATAGAATCTGTCACTCTGGTCATCATCATAGTCTGATGTGAGACCATGGATTTGCACTGTCGGGATGTTGAATGGTTTCGATCACAGGCAGGTAGTTGTAGTCCTGCCAGAAACAGAACAGGTCCAAGTGCAGTGTTCTTGATGTTATTGTTTCTTAAACATCCCACTCCGTGTACATGTTCGTTCCTCTCCACTGCAGTACAGGGCATGCCCCTTTGCCTGTGTTTCTCCATCATTCCTTCATCTCACTTTGCAGAGACTTAGAACGTGCTAGAGGTACCTGTCCACTTCATGGTTCAGTTCTTTCAATTTATATTCCAGCCTGCATGCATGTCCTTACGTTACAGTTGTCTAGTGTGATGATGTCTCTTCCACATACACCCGATGATTTATCCATAGATTCACACTGTTGGCATCCACATCGGTGGAAGTTGATGGATGGCACAGTCACTGTTAACATGGGCCGAGACAGATCCATAATAATTTCTTTTCTTCTACCATATGACGTGTCTTGAACACCAATCGTCATGTGATGTGTCTTGGACACCAATCGCCATGTGATGTGTCTTGGACAGCAATCGTCATGTGATGTGTTTTAGAGAGCAATGGAATCTGGTGGAGTCCATCCTTCTCCATGTCGGATTTTCGTGATGAGGTTTCTCCCAACATGCGGCAGGTAGCACTGGGTTGACATGGACCCTCTGATTTGACTGCTGTCAGTCATTCACAGTACATAACATCAACGTACTCAACATTTTTTTTGCATTAAAGACTTGGTCTGCTTTATTTCCATTCCAATAATGGGATAAAATGAACCCAGATGCTCTTTACAAAATGTCAAAACATTAACATTTTCGAAAGAATATTTACCAGTAATCGAACGCACAAAGAGCATAATGAGCAAAGGTGAGACCATGAAGATGGAACCGCAACAGCAGCAGCGAAATAAAAAGAACAAATAGGAGGATGAAGACTGAGGAGATGGGGAAAAGTGAAAAAGGAAGTTGTACACACACACACACACACACACACACACACACACACACACACACACACACACACACACGCACACACACACATACACACACACACACATCACACACACACACACACATACAACACACACACACACACACACACACTCACACGCGCGCGCACACACACACACCACACAACACACACACACACACACACACACACACATACACACACGCACACACACACACACAAAGATTCAAAGATTAACATATTTAATCATGTGATCCCTTTTGGGGCATGGATGACTTGAACAAAATAAACAAATGTAAATGAAACTTATCAAACATTTAAAAAAAAAATCCCGATAATTAACACACTGGATATAATGTTACATAACTTTACTCAGTTTAGGAAAAAACTTCGCTAAGTTTAGCAACACTTTTTTTTAACTACCACAGAGCAAACGACAATAGTTCAATACGGACTTTATACATGTCAATTGTTTTGCTATGAACTTATTTCTAATATAGTCATATTTGGTGCACTTCATTACAAAATGAAATTCGTCGCCAAGGTCATTCTGGTCGCAGTCCCGACAGAATCGTTCATCATGAAGTATTCCAAATCGTCTGCCAATCTCTGTCATGAGTTTATGATTACCACAGCGGAACCGAATTAGTGGGTACATATAAACATCATGCAACATTTCAATATATTTTTCACGGCAAAACTCTGTTTTTAAATTCCTATAAAATAAACACTTATTACTAGATTCTAAAGCATCGTTTCATGCACGTATGTAAAACGTCTTCTAATGAATCACGAACATTTCTACAGATACTGTGAACAGGCGAAAACGTTTGTGTCTCACACAAATCGAATCCCGTTTCGATTAGAATATTCCGTATACACATCAACCACCTAGATGTAAAACCCTCATTTCTGTATAATTCATGTAATACTTGATACAATATAGATGAATATTTGTTTGTTTGTGGTGAAAGTAAGGATGACCAGAATTGTATCATCCGTGCATATACCTGAACTGAAACAGGATAAATTCCTAGATCTCCATTTCACACACACACACACACACACACACACACACACACACACACACACACACACACATACACACACGCGCGCGCACACACACACACACACACACACACACACACACACACACACACAACACACACACACACACACTGCTTTTTGTCTGCACAGTTTTCATACTGACTTTACTGTCTCTTGTAATGCCTTTGGTGTTGTTTGTCACCAGTCCGGAATTTTTTTACATTAGTTTTGGAGTCGAACACCTCGAATCTTCTGTCTAGGCGTTTCACTGGCTGGACAAGTTCTTCCTCCAGTCAAGACAGGCTAAAGATGTCATTGGCAACACGTAAGTAGGCAATGGTTCTGCTGTCTAGAAGAATGCTGGTAGTTCTTTCACAACGTTGTTCCTTCACCTTGACAACGTTCCCTCCGTTCTGTTACTTCCTCAAGGCTTCCATCACGCTGCATGCTGGACCTTGTGGTATGCTTTCTTAAAGTCAATCAAAACATTGTATAGATCTTGTCGACATCAGAGATACTTCTCACACAAAGGCTTTGCTGGTGTTCTCACCAGCTTGGAAACCTACTTGTATTTCAGTTTTGATAGCAGCAGCAGCAGCAGCAGCAGCAGCAACAACAGTTGTAGTCGTAGCAATAGTAGTAGTAGTAGTTGTTGTTGTTGTTGTTGTTGCTGTTGTTGTATTTAGTCCCATCATCATTTTGCTGGAAGTCAGAGCTTTCGTGATTTTAACATTCTAAGTACCATCTCTTCTTGATATTTACCACGTCGCTCTGCTACCACAGTCCACACAAAGAGAAGTGGACAGAGAGCAGAGTTGAGTGGTAACATGAACACAACCAGGGCTTCGTAGATGCTGTTGAATTCAGTGACACCAGCTGAGGTCATCGCCCAAACCAGGCCAAATGTCAGCCAACAAACGGCGTTTGGAACTGTGATCTTTGTCGTCAAGTGGGCTGAAAGGTACACTGACCTTTTATTGGGATCGAGTTGGATTCTGTACTGTGGTACTCGACGGTGAATCACGACAGTAAATCCTACTATAATAAAGCAAAGACTGAAATTGATGATCAAAACAACAGTAAACCATTTAAACGTGTGGGCATCATTATAATGAGTAAAGAGAGCCAGACGACACAGACCAGACTGACCATGTATACCCCAGTGTGACAAACCAGGAAGAAATGGTATGACTGACAACACGATTCCAACAATCCATGTTACAGAGCAAACTGTGACTCTAAATGGTTTATTGTGCCTCACTGATTTAGTGGGAAAACAAAATATCATAAGATGATGAAAACTAATGAGCATAATCATAAAAAAGGACACTTGATTGGACACAAAACATAGAAAACCGCTTAATTTGCAGATGATGCTTTGGGTCCATTCTTGTTCTGTTTGGATGTACTTTCCATGCAGCATTAAGTCTGCAACAATACCAAAGCCCACGTGACATCCCATGCACAAATTAGCCATCTGCAAGTGTGCTAAAGCCCCTGCAAAACTTCTCTCAAACATTTTACTGAACACAATTAAAGCTACAAAGCAAGCTGAATTCCCTACTATGGCAGACGCACTCGTTGCCCAAAAGAAAAATCTGTACAATGCAGATGGAAGAAGATTTTTACAAGAAGCAAGTATGGTGTGAGGTGCTAGACATCTTAGTCTGTCTGATCGAGGAGGGAGTAGGTTATCACAGCAAAATCTGTAGTCTGATGAAAAGAAGGTTTTTAGGTGTACGACTTCTGACAAGTAATCCCACGGAAAGGTTTCTATTGGATTCCCTCGCATGTCGACTTCAGTCAGTTGTGGAGCATTTGTAAAGCCTGTAGGCTTGATGATTCGTATGGCAGAAAAGGACAAATTAAGCCATTTTACACGGTACAAATACAGAGATAATAAAGTATTGACAATATGGAAATGCGCATTTGATAAACTCACGCGTCTTAGTCCATAATTAACGTGCTTCCCAAGTTGATTTGAAATTTGACTGAGGGGATTGTTTGTCAAATACAATGTTCTTATGTTCCATAAATGGAGAATGTCAGCCACTTCAAGCCTAAGTAAGTGGTTATTGGAAAGATCAAGATGTTGTAAGTTGTAAAGATCAATGCATGAAATATTGAAAAGAGAACAGTCACACAGAATCAATCGAATCAAATATACATTTGTAACAAAATGTGATAACATCATTCCTGTGCCTGTGACGTCCACAAAACGCAGTTCAGGGTACATTTCAGCAAAAAACATTTTGCTACATAAGAAAGAATGACCTTGACACAGACAACTTTCAGGACAGGTCATATCACACATCAATTCATCGTCTCGCAGTGGACACTGACCCCAGCCATCGCATAGATGGTCTCTATGAGCACAGACTCTGGAATCT
>CM065745.1:40869714-40882214 GCA_033310375.1 Conus canariensis
AAAGTAACATTCATCCATAAACATATGTTATCAGCATATTGAACTAAATGGAATTTTTAGAATACTTTTTGTGAGATCGTGCATTAGGATATTAAAAAGCAAAGGGGCAGTTACAGAACCCTGAGGGATGCCCATCTCCACAAATCTCTTGCTAGAATATGTATTTCCTATTTTTGTTTGAATTGTTCTGTTAGCCAGAAATTCTTTGAAGTAATTATAAATGTGACCAGTGAGACCTATCATTTTAAGTTTATATAAAAGTCGCTCATGCCAGACTTGATCATACGCCTTTTTAACATCGAAGAAAGTTGCAAGTACATTTTTTCTCCGGGCAAATTGACGTTTTATCTGAGTTGTAAGCTTTACAAGGTGATCAACAGTCGATCGGCCTTTTCTAAACCCAGCCTGAGCAGTAGGAATATGTCCGTTTTTTTCACAATGATAAGTAAGTCTATTTAATACAATTTTTTTCCATTAGTTTACCAGTATGAGAGGTGAGAGCGATAGGACGATAACTATTAATATCTGTGTGTGTGTGTGTGTGTGTGTGTGTGTGTGTGTGTGTGTGTGTGTGTGTGTGTGTTCGTTCTTCTGTTTAACGTCTGTTCAGTTTGAGTGGTATTAGACGTGAATGAATGAAGAGAATGACTGAAGGAATGAATGATTGAGTGAATAAGCCTATATGTTATATACGCGTGTATGTAGGCCTTTGTATGTGAGTGTATACGTGTATATATCTGTATATGTATCTAAACAAAAACAAAAACAAAACTAAAGAAAGAAAGAAAGAAAACAACAACAACAACAACAACAACAACAACAACAACAACAACAACAACCCCCTCCTCCCCCGCCCCCTTTCCCCGAAATGTTAATACAACAATTAATGGATACAATCAACAGAAGATATAGATCTAACATATAACAATAAAACAAAAATCCTTCACTATCTAAACTTAAGAATGAAGGAGTAAAATGCAGGCCATCATTATATAACGCACTATGAACTAACACATAAACATGCATTACGCACTATGAACTAACACACAACATTAATTCTCAGTTTTTTGACACCACCAAAGACCTTGGATTAGTGCAGTCAGTTAAAATACCAACACGTGGCAATGCATTCCTGGATTCATTTTTTACTAATTGCCCAGGCGCTTTAGGCAATCAGGAATTAATTGCAGGCCAGGGTGATCATGACATAATTCTCTTAGAGAGCAACTTTCAACCCTTTTGAAGAAAACCTCCTAAACGTACCATCAGACTCTGGAACCAAGCAGACTTACCAAAATTACGCAGGGATACTCATGATTTCAGTCGTTTTTTTTTTAGGTCTCATAGTGCTAAAGATAATGTCAATGACCTTTGGAAGTGTATAAAAACTAACTTGGAATTTATTATGGATGACAATATACCTGCTAAAATAACTTCAAGCAAAAACCATCAGCCATGGATTAATACAAAAACTAAACGTTTGTTGAGAAGGAAACATCGGTTCTTTAAGCAATTGAAACTACACCCTAAGTCAGAAAGATTACTGATTAGGTATAAACATATTAAGAAAAGGTGTCAGAGGGAATGTAGGCTTGCTCACTCCAGTTATGTTAATTCGATGATTTCAGAAGGTGATCATCAAAACAAGAAATTATGGTCTTACATATGGAGTAAGAGACAGGACAACATTGGGATTCCAGACCTGAGAAACAACCAGAATAACCTAATACAGGACCCTGAAGGGAAAGCAAATTTACTAAACAATCAGTTTTGTTCGGTTTTCTCAAATCCCAAGCCTTTAAATAACGTTAGACTAAAGGATGATGATAAACTCCCTGAAATGCAAAATATCAAAGTAAGCAAAGCAGGAGCATTGAAGTTACTGACCAACATCAATGAAAACAAAGCTACTGGTCCTGATGGCATTCCTGGCAAGCTATTAAAATTATGTGCCAGTGAACTGACTGAGGTATACAAACTACTTTACCAAGCTTCACTAGACCAGGGAGTAATACCTGATGAGTGGCGAGATGCTAGCATTGTTCCTTTATTCAAAAAGGGTGACAAAACAAAAGCAGAAAACTATAGACCTGTATCTCTTACATCCATATCAGGAAAACTACTTGAACACATAATGTGTAGTAGCATAATGGACCATCTTGACAAATATGACTTCTTAAATAACGCCCAGCATGGTTTTAGACAGCGAAGGAGTTGTGAGACTCAACTTATAACAACTCTCAATGATTGTAATAGCTGTCTTAACAACAGACAGCAAATAGATGCAATTTTATTAGACTGTTCTGAAGCCTTTGATAAGGTTGACCGTGAGGACCTGCTGCTTAAATTAGAACACATCGGCATTGGCGGTTCTTTGCTAAAATGGGCTAGATCATTCCTCATTGGGAGAACGCAGAAAGTTGTTGTGGAAGGGTCGTCATCCCATTGTAAAACAGTCTTGTCAGGTGTACCACAGGGAACTGTTCTGGGGCCCTTGTTTTTCTTAATTTATATAAATGACATAAGTAGAAATCTCTCTCCTGGAAGTACTATAAGGCTTTTTGCAGATGACAGCTTAGTATATAGAACAATCAGAAGCAAGAATGATACACGCATTCTACAAGAAGATCTAAACGGTTTACAAGAGTGGGAAAGAACTTGGAAAATGGAATTTCATCCCCAGAAATGTCAAGTGCTGCGTATATGTAATAAATGCTCACCAACTAGATCATAATATTCTATTCATAATACTATTCTTAAAGAAGCCAATGCTGCAAAATATTTAGGCGTGATTATAGATAGTCGTCTCAAATAGAAAGAACATTATAATTTAGTATGTAAGAAAGCAAATAACATCTTAGCTTTCTTATACAGGAATATCAACGACTGCCCCAAAAAGGTTAAAGACGACTGCTACAAAACACTGGTTAGACCAGTACTGGAATATGGTTGCTCCTTACTATCCTTACTATCTAAAGGACATTGATAACCTCGAAAAGATTCAGAAGAGATCAGCACGGTTTGTAACAGGGAACCATATCAGAGAGAAAAGGAAGACTAGGAAGAACATGAGGAAATTAGAATGGAAACCCTTAGAAGAGAGAAGAGCTTTTATCAAACTTAATATCTTCTTCAAAGGCAGAGCTAAACGAATCGATATCCCAATGGAACAACTAGTACTGAATAAAAGTAGCACCAGGAGTGGCGATCAATGTTATGCCATACCTGCATCAAATATCGACAGCCATTTACATTCATTTTACCCTAGTTCTGTACGGCTGTGGAACTCACTGCTGGGTGCCATCAAGATTGCCACAAATGCAGTTTCATTTAAAAATCAAATTGATACGACAGTCTTGAGATCTGCATATTGACGACTTCTCTATTTTAACTTCCCCAGATATGTTATGGTTACCTGGGCCTGAATCTGGCCATTGTTTTTAACTTTTTGAATATCGTGTGCGACCCCTTGTTGCCAAATTTTGCTCCAGGGGCCAACAGACTGAGTCGCACTTTATTTTATTTTATATTACTTTTTAACATGCACGCTGGTGACCTACTCGTTTTTGAGTGAACCATTCTTTTAGGAAGAAGAAGAAGAGCACGAAACAATCTAAAGAAAACCCCCAATCGGAATATGAAATAAGTGTTCAGCAATTTCAATCAGCAAAAAGTGGTCCAAAAGTATATCTTGCAAGTTTATTTTTTTCAGAAAAAAATAATAGACCTTAATGATGTTGGTAAGAAAGTGGTTAACTTGCGACAATTAAATAGAATATGACTCAATGCTATTTCTTTACCACATATACAATTAGCATTTTACTAAACTTTGTTTTTAAAGCATTTAGCTTTAATCGAATTATAAGGGGATATATTTGTCTGAAATGATAAAGTGGATGATCAGACATTTTTCTGAGTAAAAGGTCTATTAGAAAAACTTCCCACAGTTTGGATGAAATATCAACATTTATTTGAGCTCTCTTCCGTGCAGTTGATTCAAGGATACGATAACATTCTACGACTGATGGTTTTATTTTCAGCTCGGAAGATGATCCTGCTTTTTTAGTACCTTTTTTGCAGCCCTATCAGCCAATTCATTCCCAAGTATACCAGTATGCGAAGGAATCCAGCAAAATTCTATAATAGTGCCTTTAGACGCCAGCCAGTATAAAAGATATTTAATTTTAAACACAAGGTTGGGTCGTGTCGATATATTTGATGAATCAAGGGCAAATAAGACTGATTTTGAATCCAAAAAAAAAAAAAAAGAAAAAAAAAAAGAAAAAAAAAGAAAACAAACAAACAAAAAATATCTTAACAATATTACTGAAAAGATCTGTTAGAAATTCCATTGCTAGCATAATAGCTACTAATTCAGCTGTGAATATAGATAAATAACTACCCAGAAAGAACGGTCTTTGAGTTTTAAACAAAGGAATAACAAATGCTGCACCAACATTTCTATCATCTAAAACAGAACCATCAGTAAACACCTGAAGATGCTTTTGATATTGTTCGTATATATGTGATTTTGCTAAATTAGTGATGATATTAATACGTTCCCCCTTTTTTGATGTCAATGTAACCAATATCAAGAAAAGGTTTTGATATCTCCCATAATGGAATAAATGAAGAAGATGGATTTTTAGCCACATCTTTGATATTAATTTTTGAACATTCAATCGAATCAGAAGTATATGTACCTATTGTTTCATGCGATGTAATCATATTTGCCCTTTTTGGAAAGTCTGTGTTCGATCTAAGTTTTAAGTCTTCTTGAATGTAATTATCATTAACACTTGACTTTATGACAAATTTTGATGCTGCTAGTTCATGATAATCATCAAGGGGCAAAATGCCAGCTTCTCTTTATGTTTTTGCATTTGAAGCATGAACAGGGATACCAAGAGCAAGTTTACTGGTTTTGCAATCCAAACTTTGTAACTTTTTCAGAAGACATTTTGGAGCACTAAATTACTTCTTGACCATAAGTAAGTTTTGATCTAACACGAGCTATGAAGAGATGAAGTAAATTTTTTGAATCCATTCCCCAGGGTAGTCTGCTTATAATTTTTAATAAATTCAAACTTTTCCTAGCCTTTGTTAATATATATTCAAAATAATAGTCCAAGATAATTTTGGTGTAAAGAAAACTCCTAAAAATTTAACGCTTTGAAGTGTGAAGACTGGTAAATGTTCTGGATTGTTTCCTGCATTAAACAACATCATATTTGTTTTTTCAGTGGACAAAGACATACCATTTTGTGTCATTTAGTTGCCTATGCTATCTAGATCTCTTTGATATAGTCTTCTTACATAATTCTGTGCTCTTTGTGGAGTTGACCTTTTTAGATATACTTCCATCCACATGCAGATATCATCTGCGTATTGCACGAGAACATTTTTGGAGACTGCTTTTGGGAGATCTTGTATAAGGATATTACAAAGAATACGTGCTATTACTGAACCTTGCGGGATTCCCATGTCTAGTTTTCTGAGTGTTGATTGTGTACCTCCTACTCCGGTTAACATAGTTCTATTATCTAAAAACGATTTAATATAATTGTATATGTTTCCTGATAATCCAATCATTTTCAGTTTGTATAACAAGTGCTTATGCCAGACTTGGTCATAGGCTTTTTAACATAAAAAAGTAGCGAGTATACTTTTCCTACGTGCAAACTGACGCTTATTTGAGTAGATAATTTAACCAAGTGCTCAACTGTAGATCTTCCTTTCATAAATCCAGCTTGATTGACTGGTATTACATTGTTTATTTCACAAAAGTGTGTGAGCCTATTTAAGACGATTCTTTCTACAAGTTTGCCACAACGGGAAGTGAGAGCTATAGGGTGGTAGCTGTTTTTGTCTTTCATAGTTTTTTCCAGGATTTAAAATTGGAACAACTATTGAATCTTTCAATATTTAAGGAACAACGCCATTTTCCCAGCAATTCTGAATTATATGATGATGCAGGAAAACAATGCAGTTGTTAGGGAGATTGTTATCGGAGCATTAATAGGGATATCATTATCAGAAATAGGGTCTGAATAGAAAGACTGTAATTGTTCTTTTTCTCTGTATATTTTACAGTTTGAGGACAAGCCTTCTGAACTACTATTCCTAGAAAATATATCCACAAAAAATTCCGCCTTTTCTTCATCAGAAGGAAATTTATTCTCATTAGATTCTGTTGGATTGGGAGTCTGTTCCTTTTTTCATGCATTTCACTTTGTTCCAAACCTTATTAAAGTCTTTATTATCTGAAACTTCTTTTGTACAAAATGAATTCCAGTATAGCCATTTTGCTTTGGCTATTACATTGTTACTGTGTATATTTGTTTTCTTCATTTATATATGACTTTCTTCTATTGACTCTATAAGCAAATTTTCGTCTAGATTTTTTTTTCTGTTTTCGACTTGATGTACAGCTTATAGTTTTCTTTTTTGTAGTTAACAGCTTGTTCACATTCACTAGTCCACCAGACATTCCCCACATAATTAGACTCTTTTGTGGTTTGTAATCTTGGGATTGATGAATTGGCTGCCACAAGAACTGCATCCTTGTAATCTGAATATTGCTTGTCATTATGCTCTTGCGTACATTTATCGAAGTTTTGACAAGCTAGAATAGTTCGAAATTTATCCCAGTCTGCACGTTTATAGTCATATTTTATTGAAGTGTCATGTACGTCATTATTACCCTGAATATTTTTCTTCACCATAGTTATTATTATAGGCAGGTGATCGCTACCTAAAGTATCTTTACATGTTTCCCATGAACTTGATGGTGCAAGCTCTGGTGAAATAAGGGAAAGGTCTATAGCTGTAGCTCTATGTTTAGACACATCTGGGATCCGGGTTACGCTGCCATCGTTTAAAAGATGGAATGAACTATCTACGATGTTTTCAACGAAACGCTTACTGGTAACAGTGTTACAATCATTTTCCCAGAAGGGCGAGTGAGCATTAAATTCACCCGCAATTAACCACTTATTACACTGTTGATCTTGAATAGCGCGTAGCCAGTCAGAATTTTGATCATGTGGACCTTTAGGAAGATATACCGACATGACATTCATTGTGAAAGAATTACCGAATTTTATATTAGCTACGCATGCCTGTACACATGTGACATGCTTCATTTTGTTCCTTGGGTTCTGAGATTTTCATCAACAGTAAATATGCTAGAATGCTTTGAACAAAGGGCGAGCCAGACAACACAGAAACTGCAACAGATAGCACACATTTCATGTCAGTTCATGCCTGACGAGGCCTGTTTTGTCTGTGGCACCATGTTGCTTTCTTTGCGGTCCGATTCTCCATATGTAAGTGAAGCGCTCTTAGCCTGAGGGAGTGTCTGTCTTCCTGGGCCTCTTGGAAGTGAAATAAAAGCATTCTGTTTGACTGGCTGTTGTCTCTTGGTTCTCCAACCTACCATCATCTGCCTGTCTTCACCTACACTCCCTACCACTCCACACCATCACAACAGTGTAATAGTCTAAACATTCTGACGTCCAATAAATGTAAAGTAATGCTACTATATCAGTAATAGCAGAGTTAGATCAAATCGGGGCTCTGGTACTGTAATTTTCAAACAATTGTGTTCAATGACGTTTAGTTATATGATCAATATACATATGAGCATAAGCTAGGCGCTGCAAAAGGCAAAGGGTTTTTCGACAGTATGGCAGCTATTCAAATTTGAATTGCTTTTGCACAATGTCGCTGGTTACTGTGCTGTGGTTGAAGCAGGTAGGAGCAAGTAGTCGTCTGCTTTGAAAGATTGCAATGAGCAAAGCGCACTCAGTTACGTTGAAGTCTACGTAGCGAACACACTTTTCCCGTTTTATTAAATAAATTTGCTCTATAGCATACAGGACAAATATCTTGTCGGAGGTAAAACAGCCTGATCCAAAAATCACTTTGTTCTTCAGCAATCTTCTCTGACTCCCCTGCCTGTTGTTTGAGGCAGTAGTTCCATTCCCTGGCAAACACTCGCCAGTTATACTCATTAGAGGCTTTCCTCGGCAATTGTCAAGATGATCATTATTTCCGTTCTTGTGCAGAGGTACAATGCCGTACATAAATATATGTGTATAGATAGATAGACACATCCCTCCCATCCTCCCTCCCTCTCAGCACAATGCACGTGCAAAAGTACAGACAGACAGACACACACACACACACACACACACACACACACACACCCCACACACGCACACATATATTCGTTATGACAGTCACTTAGACATCAGATGCATAATTTCCTACAAACATGTATAACTACCAAGGGTGGCTGTTTTGTTGCGTTCTCCTAAATACTTTACTACGTAATTCTTGGATACAGGTTCTGAGAAAGAAAATAAATATACGTAACTCCACAATGATGCCCTTGTCGAATAAAACAGGGGCATAGGGGACATAAAACATCAGAGACCAACATCAGTTTATGCAGCTTATGAAATTGCTGTGGGAGCCACTAGTGATGCAAATGCACTCCTCTGAAATTATTGAAGACCAGACTGGTGTTATGGCAACTTGCAAAAAAAGAGATACTATGTTTTCATAGCCCGACTAGTCATACAAATCAAAAAGAAGAAGTATTTTTCCTAGTCTGATTAGTCATACAAATAAAAAGAGATAGTATTTTTTGACAGCCTGACTTGTAACACAAATAAAAAAGAGATAGTATTTTTAGTCTGACTAGTCATACAAATTAAAAAACAGATAGCATTTTCTATAGTCTGACTTGTCATATGAATAAAAAGAATAACATTTTTATAGTCTGACTAGTCATGCAAATCGAATAAGAGATAGTATTCTTATAGCCTGACTAGTCATGCAAATTTAAAAAAAAGATAGTATTTTTATAGTCTGACTAGTCATACAAACAAAAACGATAGTACATTTTTATAGTCTGACTAGTAATACAAATCAAATTAAAGTACACCAGAGAGACATTATCTTTTTTCAAAATAAATTTTAAATAAATGTTAGCGAACCGCCAAGAGAAACGTGGACAAACAAGTCACAAAACAAAACACGACGTGTTTCGACCTCTTAGGTCTTCTTCAGGCAAGAAACTAGGACAATGAAAATGAACGAATTTTTCACTACTCGTTTGTCCACGTTTCGCTTCGCAGTTCGCTAAAAAAATTATTTAAGATTTGTTTAGATTTGCCTGCAGTCGTCTCACTTTGCAACTAGATCTATGTTTTATTTTAGTCTGACTTCTCATACAAATACAAAAGAAATATTAGTCACACAAATCAAATTAGAATACAAAAAGACATTGTTTTTCTATAGTCTGACCATCATACATATCAACAAAGAGATGGTATTTTTTTATAGTCTGACTAGTCATACAAATCAACAAAGAGATGGTATTCTTCTTTATAGTCTGTCTAGTCATATAAATCAACAAAGAAATGGTATTCTTTTTTATAGTCTGACTAGTCATACAAATCACATTAAGGTAAAAAATGGAGATAGTATTTTTTTCTAGTCTGACTAGTCACACAAATAAAAAAGAGATAGTTTTCTTTATAGTCTGACGAGTCATACAAATGAAAAAATAGACAGTAATTTTTTATAGTCTGACTAGACATACAAATCAAATTTAAGTATAAGACGTATTCCCATGCTAGGATTTCAATACAGCGTTTGCGTTTGTCAGTTTCATGTTTAGCTTTAATGCAGTGTTCAATTTGTACATATGTGAGATGACTTTCAGAGGTTGTTAATATTTTCAAACAGAGGGGGGTATCCGTTGCAGAACACACACACACACACACACACACACACACACACACACACACACACACACACACACACACACACTGTGGATGGAAGCAGCTGTTAAAAAGAAAACTCCACAGATAGATTTCATCAAAAAGATCTCTCAAGACGAACTAAACAGTATAGCAGAATACATGAAGTTAAATGGATTAAACTTGTCTATTGAAAAAAAAACAAAAACAAAACAACAACAAAAAAACACACACATATATAATTCTTTTCAACAGTGGTAAAAATCCAGATAAACTGCATGTTTTTACATTGGGCGAAATATCTCTTAAATACGTAACAGAAGTTAAATTCCTAGGAGTCCATTTTACAACTAAACTATCATGGAACGCTCATACTGAATACTTATTTACAAAGGAGAGGAAAACATTACATTTCCATTAAATTATTTCTAAAGAAAAATGGGGAAATAATTCATCCACATTGGTAACCCTATATAAATCTTTAATGAGGTCGAAAATAACATATGACCGAGAAGTAATTTTTGGCGATCCTAAAAACCTATTGAAAAAGCTTGAAAGTATTGAATGCAAGGCATTGAAATTAGCACTTGGCCTTCCGGTGCATGCATTATCTTCTCGTACGTATTACGAAGCGCAGATGCTTCCCTTAGATGAATACAGAGAGTAAGCGTGTTGTAAATTTGTTATCAAGAGTACAACCAATAAAACGCACATTAGATCTGAAGTAAAAATTGTCAGATATTGATTTTCCTAAAAGAGCAAAATCTATAGCTTCTAAAAAAAAAAAAAAAAAAGAAATCGCAAATTCCACATAAAAAATATTACTGATTCTGGAGATTCAATCGATAACGATGCACTATCCATTAGACCATTATTCTCTCCTATACCATCATGGGAGTTTAATAAGCACATTTTGATATTGAACATACCAATATAAAAAAGAGGTAAACATAGATTTGTTAGCAAGCTATATGAAATGTCATGCTGGAAAGAACTATTCAAATTATTTGAAAAATACACACAGACGGTCTGTGCACTGATAAACAAACAGGTTGTGTGTGTGTGTGTGTGTGTGTGTGTGTGTGTGTGTGTGTGTGTGTGTGTGTGTGTGTGTGATTTCAATCGATAACGATGCACTATCCATTAGACCATTGTTCTCTCCTGTACCATCATGGGAGCTTAATAAAACACATTTTGATATTGAACATACCAATATAAAAAAATGTAAACATAGAGTTGTTAGCAAGCTATATGAAATGTCATGCTGGAAAGAACTATTCAAATTATTTGAAAAATACACACAGACGGTCTGTGCATTGATAAACAAACAGGTTGTGCATTTTTAATACAAGACTTAAGAGTAGAGAAATAATTCTATGTCGGAATTAACTAATCGATATTTACACAGAATTGACAGCGATACTCCTGGCTTTAAATTATCTTCTAAATTTTCTGAAAACAATATGTTAAATTCTGTTCTGTGTTGATTCGAAATCAGTTCTTCAGGCATTAAAAGTTTTTCAATTGCACATAAGACCTGAAATGGTCATAGAGATAAGTTGCATGATACACATGTTAATTACAAGAGGAACCCATGTAGTTTTGTTGTTGTTGTTGTTGTTGGATTCATTCACATTGTTCTTTTCATTATAATGAAAAAGTGGACAGGGCAGCTAAACGTCGAGTCAAAAATAGTTTTGATTCAGAATTGTTTGATTTCCCCTTACCAGTACATGAACAGTGTAACTTTGTTAAGTCGTAATATCTGGAAAGCTTTCGAATATAGTATGGTAGATCACGTCAATAAAGAACAGTTTGATAGTAAAAGAATCAAAGAGAATTTACTTTAACAGAAAATTACTCTCATTAATGTACAGGTCTAACCTTAATTCATTTAAAACAAAATATGTTTAAAAAAAAAGTCTGCATATGTGGAAACAAAATTACTCCAGTGTCACACTGTCACTCTTGCACACACGCATTCATAACAGAATTTACTCCATACGCACACGCAATCCCTCCAGTCATCCAAAAGACGCACTACAGAATGTTTTTTCCTCTCCCCCTCTCCTCCGGGGGAAAAACACTTTAGTAAATGAATTGAACAATTCCGACAATGTTCACCACACTCCAGCAATTATCAAACAAATTCTATACATGTTTCTGTCTCTCTCTCTCTCTTCACGCTGAGAGATAAATCAAGTTACGCATTTACATGTATAAAGTCTTGCTAGATTCCTCCTTCTTACTGGAGAAAGAATACACACATCCTCCAAGAATATAAAGTCATGGCCATTTACACAACATTGGCCCAAGATCCAGATCAGGAGAATAAACAATTTATACCTTCGTGATGTCATACGTGCACCAGAAAAAGCACTCGCCCCATACTGTCATGATGCCCTGCCCACATCAGAAAAAGCACTTGCCCCTTGAACTCTCCAGTCACTGGGGGAACGATGAGATCTGACTCTTCTACCCGGGGTCTTCAATTGCTGGGGCTGAACTATCGGTGTGTTCCTCACACCATGGCCATCGTTAAACACCCGTCTCAGCACTTAAGAAACAGATGTCATCGCAGCACCAGAGGAGGATAGCTGACGGGGTGAAGGGTGAAGGGTGAAGGGCTGAAACACGAATAAGGTTCGTGTAAGTAACCTGCTTCCCAATTTAACTTATGAATTCTTTCTTTCTCTTTTCTTTAGGTTTTCCCCTGTACCTTTCCCC
>CM065745.1:40887214-40927214 GCA_033310375.1 Conus canariensis
TCTGACTTGATTCAAGTTTAAAAGGCTGTGCCAGTCTTGAATAACAGTTACTCTGTGTTAGGTTTTCTTATGGGAGCAAAAATACCCCACTTGTTTACTGTTTATCGTTTACTGTTCCCTGCCTCATTTCATTTCCGATTTTGTTTTGATTAAATTGAAGTTATTTGCATTTATTTCTGTCCGTCTGTGTGTTTGTCTTTTGATCTCCCTTGCATCTTTGGGTGGATCCTCAAGCGTAGGCTCAAAGATTGTCCCCTACATTTTATACTATTTGCATAATGTCTTTAGTTTTTCAGCAACTTTTTTCCACCCCCACACTTTCGTTTGGTACTCTTCGCTGGCTGCTTTGGGGGTGCTGTTGGATTCTTTTTTGCACTTCCCTTATGCAGCTAGTGAAGAGTTTTCATATATGTAACATATTTTCTTCATTTCATGTTCCCAGTTTCTCCATCTTCAACCCCCCCCCCCTCACCCCCCCCCCCCCCCCCTCCTTAAGTCCCAATCTTTGCCAAGTTATTACTATGAAGACAGTTCAATTGTTGGCCTGCACTTGTTTTTTCCCCCACTATTAGATTGTTCGTCTATGTATTTGTCTGACTTTGATTCAAGTTTAAAAGGCTGTGCCAGTCTTGAATAAAAGTTACTCTGTGTTAGGTTTTCTTATGGGAGCAAAAAATACCCCACTTGTTTACTGTTTATCGTTTACTGTTCCATGCCTCATTTCATTTCCGATTTTACCTTGAAATGTTATGATACCGAATAAGTTTTGTTCTGAGATCATGTAATACAGGATAGCACAACAACAGCAACAGCAGCAACTACAACAACAACAGCAACAACAACAACAACAACAAGAATTCCCTATTTCTTAGCTTAACCATACAAACGGCTAATCAATTCACCTTTCGCGTTATTTGTGGTATCTGAAACGATGACAATCAATATCACAAACGTCAAAAAACAAACAAACAAACAAACAAAAAAAGCTATTGTGCTCATACCATATTGATTCATTTCAACCTTAAGATATGGTTCTACCTAATTGGTTGTCTTAAAGAGTCTGTACTGTAAAATACATATCACTACGATAGACATCATCATACCAATTTTGCCGTCTGCAATCAATAATCCTGCCTTTCAAACATTTAAACGATTTGGCTATATTTTTAACATTCTAATTATCTCCAACGAACCCAAACCCATACGAATTTAGGTATTGTCTAAACTAGCCCATGTCTTCTTGTCATTAGTACCTAAGAACATTAACGTTTTGCATGCTTTTAAAAGTAACCTACCTTCGTCCATGCTCGTTAGCTTAATCCAATATTTAATGCATTTCATGTATGAGTTTAGGTAAATTGAATATCCTCCGAGTGCTCCATTAATCATATTATTTGAAGTCCTCATGATGATATTTAAGAAACGCTTCGATGCATATATGTGACCTTTCTCTAAATCTGTATTTTGAAAGCCCAGATTTTAGCTCCATACTGGAGAATTGGCTGAACTTGTCAGTCAAACAGTTTCCTAAAAATACTGAATGAACTACCAGTCCAGTTTGTACAAAATGTGAAGAATGACTATGGCTGCTCTCTTTGTTGTGTTGACGATTTCTTGACAAGTATGATTAAAGCTGATTTAGTTGTATTGTATATTCCTAGATATATGTACGCAGTCACTACAACAACTAATTCATTCCCATAGGTCTATCTCTCAATTTATGCCCAAGTATTCTCCCTTACGAAACGCCCAAATCATATTTCTCCTTTTACTTCACTGTACATGTTTCTTTACGCGCCAATATACTTTACCTTTAACTCTATTTTTCATCAAACTAAGCTGTAAAGTTTACAAGAAATGGAACCAAAAGCCTTTTTTTTTTCAAAATCAGTAAATGCAACGTACAACATTTGGTTATTTACACAGTATTTTTTTAACAGCAGCTAGTAAGGTGAATATACGGCCAATTGTTGAATAACCTTTTTCTAATAACAGCTTGATGTTCTCCAGTTATATCATTAATGCGTACGCATTCACCTAATCTCTACTATTGATACCGGAATGATACAATTTACTATAAACGTTACTCCAAAAAATAGTCTATTGTTGTTCTCATCATTGACATCACCTTTTCAAATAAAGGTACAAATATAGATTCGTTCCAATAATCGGAACATATGTCAGAATCAAACAGAAAAATGAATAACTTTATTAAAAGATTTGAAACTATATTCTCCATAATTCTTGAAACATCATTGACATCCCCTTTTCAAATAAAGGTACATATATAGATTCGTTCCAATAATCGGAATATATGTCAGAATCAAACAGAAAAAATGAATAGCTTTATTAAACAATTTTAAACTATATTCTCCAGAATTCTTGAACACTCATTAAGCCTCCTTAGATGTTGGTCTGTCATTTATACGAACTTCATTCTAATCTGGAAAAGTTTTCCCCATATCATCCTCCCCATCTGTTTTTGTTTTTCACCAAATTTCTGAAATGTTGTTACCATTCATACATAGGAACATTATTTGAAGGTTACGATCTCCTTTCAGATATTTTATGAACATATTCCCAAAACGATCTCTGGATGTGCATTGAATTGATTAGTTCATTTAAGAAGATATCATTATATTCTTTCTTTTTCCCCTTTTATCTAAATTATTGTATTCACGCCTTGCAATAGAAAATTCAAACCTACCTTCTCTATGCAATGGTTTCTTTTTGATTATATATTCTTTCTTTTTTCCCTTGTACTTGAATTCTTGCATTCACGCCTTGCAATAGAAAACTGAAATCTATCTTCTCTGTGCAATAATTTCCTAAATTTTCGGATTAATATGTCCATTTTACATGTAGAGCTTTTATAGTCTCGGTCATAGCAATTTGAAAACGCTATTGTTTACTGCTATTCTTTTTTTTTTTTCTTTTTTTTCTGGTCACATTCAGCTTGATCTCTATCAATTCCATGGAATGGAATAATTGCTTTGTTGACATCCACATGCATTATATCTTCAGCTACTACTATCTGGTCCTGAACATCCTCTGACAGCCTGGAAAAAAACGAATTGCTGAGCGTAATGCTGACTCCAAGATTATCTAACGACAAATTCGTAATTTGAAAATATACATTGGAATTAAATGCATCCTGTTACTCTGGTCATTTATACATAACACAAGGCGCAAATGATCTGAATGAAAACTTTCTAGTTTCTAGTATCTTAAGGTTAACGTGTTACAAAGTCAAAGTCGTCAATTTATCATCGAAACCGCTCTCCAGGGAACAGACTCGGCTTCTCTCTTATGGCCCCAAGTTTTGTCCGACCCCCAGAACCTATGATGAGGTTAAACTGCTGGAGGACACGGAGGAAGGCCTGAGAAGAATGCGACTCAAGGAGTTCTTCTTTGAAGAGGATGCCCCCACACAGCTACCCTCTACTTTGCGGTTCCACAAAAAGTCCTTTTGGGAACCACCCAAGAACCGGGACTCAGCCATGGAAGCCTTTGCGGCCACTCTGCTATCACAAGTGACGTCTTACACTCCTATACCTCCCAATCACGTTAACATCAGCCACACATGTCGCCACGCCCTCGCTGAACTCAAGAAACAGGTGGATGACAGGGTACTACGCATCTCAACAGCTGACAAAGGGGGTGCCGTGGTCGTCCAAGACTTTGAACAATATCACAAGGAAGCGATGCGCCAGCTGACCAATCCAGAGCATTATGAACAACTCCAATCAGACCCAACTAAGGAAATTGCCAGGGCATCCAATGAACTCGTCAGAAAGCTGCACAACGCCGAGTTCATCAACGACAAGACCAAAGATTGGGCAATCGTGAATCAGGACACGGTGAGGACACACAGTTTCTACCATTTGCCGAAAATTCACAAACGCCTCAACGACCCCCTGGTAGGCCTATAGTGTCTGGAGTTGACGGACCCACAGAGCGCCTCTCAAAACTGGTGGACTTTTGGCTCCAACCCATCGTTCAGAGACTACCCTCGTATCTCAAGGATACAACGCACCTGCTGAACATCCTACAGGAGTGGAATACAGACCAGCAACCCATTCCTGATGATGCCCTTGTCGTTACAGTAGATGTGGTGGCACTATACCCCAGTATTCCCCATGAAGAGGTTCCTCAGTCGCTGAAGGCTATGCTCAGAGAACACAAGAATGACTCAGACGTTATCCCGAACGTCCGTCTCCTACAGCAGACTATGATGCACATTCTACAAAACAACGTCTTTAGGTTTGATGGGAGGATGTACCGGCAAGTACAAGGGACAGCGATGGGCACGCCCATGGCACCTGCCATCGCTAACATCTACATGGGGTGGCTAGAGAAAGAACTGCTGACCTCTTCCCCCTGGAAGATCCCGGTCCGACACTGGAGACGCTATATCGATGATGTGCTGATGCTGTGGCTTCAGGGGGAGGACTGCCTTAAAGACTTCCTAGCATGACTCAACCAGCAGTATCATAGTGTGAAGTTCACTTCAAACTACGGCAGGTCCAGGGTGCCCTACCTGGATGCGGAGATAAGCATCACCAATGGGAAACTGACCACGGATGTGCACATCAAAGAAACGGACGCCAACATGTCCCTCCCCTTCAACTCATGCCATCCACGCCACTGCGTCCGCGGCATTCCCTTCGGACAGAGCCTCCGACTGAGGAGACTATGCTCAGAGGAGGAAGTATTCTTCAAGCGTTGTGTGGAACTGAAGGGCCGTCTCGTGAAGCGGGGCTACCCACCTGGCCTGGTGCAAAAAGCCATTGACCGGGCAGCAGCAATACCAAGGCAGCAGACCCTCACGTACAGGAACAGGACCAACTCCACAGGACGCATCCCCTTCATAATTACACACAACCCCGCCCACCCTCCCATTGCCCAGTGGCTACGGGAGCTCCTGCCCACGCTCCATACCAGCAGAAGGATGAGAAAGGCCATCCCCCAAGCCCCCATGGTAGGAGAGCGGAAGTGCAGAAACCTGCGCAGTCTGCTCATGCCCTCCCAGCCTCCCCCTGTGCAGGTGGCAGTGTCCCCAGGGCCTGCAGGCTGCTGCAGGTGCCAGTCAAAGAGCTGTGTCCTCTGCGCGGAACATCTGCAAGAGACCACACAGTTCACCACTGTCCGCACCGGTCAGGTGTTCCAGGTACGCCATAGACTGACGTGTACCAGCAGTGATGTGGTGTACCTCATCAATTGTGCACGCTGTGGGGACACGCAATACGTTGGGGAGACGGGACAGCCACTAAAGAAACGCTTTTATGGCCACAGGTCAAGCATAAAAAATGAAGGGACCAGAGAAACGGAAGGCTGCCGCGCTGAAACCCTGGTAGCCAAACACTTCCAAGCCAACAACCACTCCATGGCGGACATGAGGGTTATTGCAATAGAACAGTGCCACTCCAAGAATGCGTGCAAACGCAAAGTCAGGGAACGATTGTGGCGCCACAAACTGAAAACAAATTAACCTGACGGCCTAAATGTATGGGACTAGAGCTCAGGTGGTGTCCACGATTCTTCCCCTGCTGCCACTCGGACAAACTCTGTGTGTGTGTGTGTGTGTGTGTGTGTGTGTGTGTGTGCGTGTGTGTGTTGTATGTGTGTGTGTGTGTGTGTGTGTATGTGTGTGTGTGTGTTTTGAAAGAATGAAAAGAAAGAAAGAAAGAAAGAAAGAGAGAAAGGAAGAGAGAGAGAGAAAGAAAAAACAGAGAAAGGAAGAAAGAGAGAGAGAAAGGAAGAAACAGAACAAACATCTTCCAGGTTTGACGACATAAACGCGAGACCAATAAATACGTATAGACGATGACGTATGACACGATAAACGTCAAAGGAGGACTACTAGGTGTTCCAAGGTGACAGTCCTGATGAAGTCAAGTAAAGACGAAAATTTGGCAGAGAACTGGTGTTTTTTTGTTGTGATCAAGTGTAAAGTCAAAGCGACTGACAGATGTTAAGACATAACCATTTACACAGTTTCCTGTGTACAAACTGCATGTGAAACGACCCTTGAAGTTGCCATTACATACTCCATTCAAAAGACATAATCCTACTACCATTGACATATTCAGCATTTTCTTTCCACAAAAACTGAGTACTCTACCCTGAGAATATCTCATAATATCTGGACTTTGTTGGTTGTGAAAGATATGTAGTACATGCACACTAAAGATTTCTGGGTATGGATTAGACTTCCTCACATAAATGTCACCATGGAGCAATATATCCACATCGCCTAAAGACATGACTTTCTTCACAATGAAAACTTCTTTCTAGTCAATGCCATTGTCAAATCCGTTTATAGAGTGGCTTTTGGAGGGAACGTGTATAGAAGCCGGTCAAGTCATTTTATAAAGACCAACATTTCTTTATCAAGAAAACGTAAAATCAAACAATAATTATCACAATCAATAAGATGCATAAAAGGAACTAAACGTTTGTGTGTTAAGCACAAAATTCCACAGAACATCTTGCATGTCTTATAAGTTATAAGCTGGCTTATCCTACAGATTATGATTTTAAAAAAATGTCGGTTATTTCTTTCTGTACACATTTTCACAAACAGATAAAGAAAGAAGCAAATTGGGGAAAAAATCTGCTTTCTAATTTATTAGCTAACCCACATGTATGTCAATAAAGAAAACATTTTTTTCAAAACCCTACACACTCACCACATTCAGACCAAATTAGGAATCACTCTCAGGTTGTAATACCATGGTATCATCTTTCCTTTCTCCTAATCATTTTCATAAAATCAGGGTGTGTGACTGTGTGTGTGTGCGTGTGTGTGCGTGCGCGCGCGCGCGCGCGCGCGCGCGTGTGTGTGTGTGTGTTCATCTGACTTCAGCAAAGTCCCAGACGATTTCAGGGAGCCTTTCGCTGACCCATTTGTATTTTCTTCCATCCACATGTACATCGTCATTGTCCTTGTTAGCCAAATTTCTATATTCAACACTGTTGCTTTAACTAATACAGCCATTGCAATCATTAACGTTCCGAGACCCATGTCAAACTGTGGAATCTTTTCATTTGAGTATTTCATTATGTGTACTGTGGGCATGATAACTCACAACAGACATGCAGACTGACACAGGACAGGTGAAAAGCTAACAGGCTGAGGATTGGTGTAGCCTGCCTGTTTGAAGAAAAGGGGGTTGTGCCATACGGTGAGAGTTGAAATCAGGTCTCTCTCTCTCCCTCTCTCTTGGTGGTGTGGCATGTGATCACTTCGCACGTGCACAGGGCGCGTTAGTTTGAAGTGAGCAATTTCGCAGTTAGGTGTGTTGTGGCCACTGGTTCGGCATGTAACAGCCTGGAGAGGCTTGTGTGGGGTATATTCAGTGTAAAGATTATTGTTTAACCCAGCTGTAGGGCTGGTGCATAGTCAATGTGAAGATTATTGTTTAACCCAGCTGTAGGGCTGGTGTATAGTCAGTGTAAAGATTATTGTTTAACCCAGCTGTAGGGTTGGTGCATAGTCAATGTGAAGATTATTGTTTAACCCAGCTGTAGGGCTGGTGCATAGTCAGTATGAAGATTATTGTTTAACCCACCTGTAGGGCCGGTGCATAGTCAGTGTAAAGATTATTGTTTAACCCAGCTGTAGGGCTGGTGCATAGTCAGTGTAAAGATTATTGTTTAACCCAGCTGTAGGGCTGGTGCATAGTCAATGTGAAGATTATTGTTTAACCCAGCTGTAGGGCTGGTGCATAGTCAGTGTGAAGATTATTGTTTAACCCATCTGTAGGGCTGGTGTATAGTCAGTGTGAAGATTATTGTTTAACCCAGCTGTAGGGCTGGTGCATAGTCAGTGTAAAGATTATTGTTTAACCCAGCTGTAGGGCTGGTGCATAGTCAGTATGAAGATTATTGTTTAACCCACCTGTAGGGCTGGTGCATAGTCAATGTGAAGATTATTGTTTAACCCAGCTGTAGGGCTGGTGCATAGTCAGTGTGAAGATTATTGTTTAACCCATCTGTAGGGCTGGTGTATAGTCAGTGTGAAGATTATTGTTTAACTCGGCAGTAGGGCTGGTGCATAGTCAGTGTGAACTTTAGTGTTTATCCCAGCCGTAGGGCTGGTACATAGTCAGTGTGATGTGGTACTCTCTGCCAGAGGGTAGATGAAGTTGTGCAGTGGTCACGGTATGATGGTAATAGTCCAGTGTTAAGCTAGTGGCCTGATAAACAATAAACAAGTTGGGTAACTCTTGCTCCCAGAAGAAAATAACACAGAGTAACTTTTATTCAAGATTGGCACAGCCTTTTAAACTTGAAGGAAGTCAGTCAAATACAAAGACGAACAATCTAATAGAGGGGGAAAAACTAGCGCAGGCCAACAATCCCTCCATCATTCCATTGATGACTTGGCAAAGATTTGAACTTAAGGAGGGGGGGGGGGGATTGAAGATTAAGAAAATGGGGACATACAATTAAGAAAATACATTAGAAATATGACAACTCTTCACTAGCTGCATGACGGAACCATCATAATCCCTCTCAAAGGCAGATCTATTTGTATTGCCTGCTCCTAGGCCTTTCATCCACTGGATCGGCTGTGCCAGTCTTGAATAAAAGTTACCCTGTGTTAGGTTTTGTTATGGGAACAAGAGTTACCCTACTTGGAGTTGACTTCCGCTCAGCCTAGCGAGAGGACGTGTTTTGGATTCTCTCGAGGACACATAAGACTGTATGGCGAAAGCTTGGCTGTATCTGGAGTGACACTGTCTTCATCTGTCCGTGGGCAGGGGTGGTTGGGTCTGTGGGGTGTGCTCGGCAGCTGGAGGGTGGTGTTTTTCGCCGGTGGGCTCTGCAGTCATGAAATACGGGCTGGTACACCCATGGGGATGCTACTTTAAGGCTGTCATAAGCTGCATCCTGTAGTCTGATTTACCTCTGTTCAGGAGCAGTTATGTCCCTTGATATCTTAATGGAGTGTCCTGCGCGTGCCTGTACCCATCGTCAACACAGCGCAGGCCTCCAAGGGTGGTACAGGACTGCTCTAAAGGCAGGTGGAGATGGTGCTTCTCTGGGTCCTCCCCAGCACCTTCGGGTGTTTCTTTTTCTTCTTTGCCTTAACTAGGCTGACCCTGGAGAAAGGTCCAGTGACGGTGAGGAAAGACCCACTGACCACAGGGCAAGTCCTGTTGACAGTGGGAAAGACTACAACTTTGGATTCTCTCGAGGGCACATAAGACCGTATGGCGAAAGCTTGGCTGTGTCTGGAGTGACACTGTCTTCATCTGTCCGTGAGCAGGGGTGGTTGGGTCTGTGGGGTGTGCTCGGCAGCTGGAGGGTGGTGTTTTTCGCCGGTGGGCTCTGCAGTCATGAAATACGGGCTGGTACACCCATGGGGATGCTACTTTAAGGCTGTCATAAGCTGCATCCTGTAGTCTGATTTACCTCTGTTCAGGAGCAGTTATGTCCCTTGATATCTTAATGGAGTGTCCTGCGCGTGCCTGTACCCATCGTCAACACAGCGCAGGCCTCCAAGGGTGGTACAGGACTGCTCTAAAGGCAGGTGGAGACAGTGCTTCTCTGGGTCCTCCCCAGCACCTTCGGGTGTTTCTTTTTCTTCTTTGCCTTAACTAGGCTGACCCTGGAGAAAGGTCCAGTGACGGTGAGGAAAGACCCACTGACCACAGGGAAAGTCCTGTTGACAATGGGAAAGACTACTACTTTGGATTCTCTCGAGGGCACATAAGACCGTATGGCGAAAGCTTGGCTGTGTCTGGAGTGACACTGTCTTCATCTGTCCGTGGGCAGGGGTGGTTGGGTCTGTGGGGTGTGCTCGGCAGCTGGAGGGTGGTGTTTTTCGCCGGTGGGCTCTGCAGTCATGAAATACGGGCTGGTACACCCATGGGGATGCTACTTTAAGGCTGTCATAAGCTGCATCCTGTAGTCTGATTTACCTCTGTTCAGGAGCAGTTATGTCCCTTGATATCTTAATGGCGTGTCCTGCGCGTGCCTGTACCCATCGTCAACACAGCGCAGGCCTCCAAGGGTGGTACAGGACTGCTCTAAAGGCAGGTGGAGATGGTGCTTCTCTGGGTCCTCCCCAGCACCTTCGGGTGTTTCTTTTTCTTCTTTGCCTTAACTAGGCTGACCCTGGAGAAAGGTCCAGTGATGGTGAGGAAAGACCCACTGACCACAGGGAAAGTCCTGTTGACAGTGGGAAAGACTACTACTTTGGATTCTCTCGAGGGCACATAAGACCGTATGGCGAAAGCTTGGCTGTGTCTGGAGTGACACTGTCTTCATCTGTCCGTGGGCAGGGGTGGTTGGGTCTGTGGGGTGTGCTCGGCAGCTGGAGGGTGGTGTTTTTCGCCGGTGGGCTCTGCAGTCATGAAATACGGGCTGGTACACCCATGGGGATGCTACTTTAAGGCTGTCATAAGCTGCATCCTGTAGTCTGATTTACCTCTGTTCAGGAGCAGTTATGTCCCTTGATATCTCAATGGAGTGTCCTGCGCGTGCCTGTACCCATCGTCAACACAGCGCAGGCCTCCAAGGGTGGTACAGGACTGCTCTAAAGGCAGGTGGAGATGGTGCTTCTCTGGGTCCTCCCCAGCACCTTCGGGTGTTTCTTTTCTTCTTTGCCTTAACTAGGCTGACCCTGGAGAAAGGTCCAGTGACGGTGAGGAAAGACCCACTGACCACAGGGAAAGTCCTGTTGACAGTGGGAAAGACTACTACTTTGGATTCTCTCGAGGGCACATAAGACCGTATGGCGAAAGCTTGGCTGTGTCTGGAGTGACACTGTCTTCATCTGTCCGTGGGCAGGGGTGGTTGGGTCTGTGGGGTGTGCTCGGCAGCTGGAGGGTGGTGTTTTTCGCCGGTGGGCTCTGCAGTCATGAAATACGGGCTGGTACACCCATGGGGATGCTACTTTAAGGCTGTCATAAGCTGCATCCTGTAGTCTGATTTACCTCTGTTCAGGAGCAGTTATGTCCCTTGATATCTTAATGGCGTGTCCTGCGCGTGCCTGTACCCATCGTCAACACAGCGCAGGCCTCCAAGGGTGGTACAGGACTGCTCTAAAGGCAGGTGGAGACGGTGCTTCTCTGGGTCCTCCCCAGCACCTTCGGGTGTTTCTTTTTCTTACCCTGTGTGAGGTTTTGTTATGGGAACAAGAGTTAACCTACTTGGAGTTGACTTCCGCTCAGCCTAGTGAGAGGACGTGTTTTGTGAGCTCTCGCCGAGCATGCATGCGTTTCAGTGTATGTTCAGTGAAATGGCTTGAAATGGTCGGGAAAGTTTAGGGAGACAGGTTTTCTATGGATAAGTGACAGCGGTTCTTTTCTTTTTGTTTGTTTGTTTTGGTTTAAGTCGAAATGTGTATTTTTTCGATTGTATTTTTCAGAAATAAATATCCCTAAGCATGCCTAATATGAACAGACAATAGTTTATTCTGTGGATGGAAACGCGCTGAATCTTAGCGCTGGTGCCTTGAACCTGTTGTAATATGACATCCACTGTGTCGAAATATTTTCCGGGAAAGGGGGGGCGGGGGGGAGGAAAAGACAATAAAAGCAAAAGGAAACCGTCTTCTACCTCCTCAGCAAGTGACCTGGGTTTCAGTCCCACTGAAAGCGGTAAGTGCAAGCAAGATAAAAAAAGAAACAAAAGCACGATAGTGATGAAAACTCGGACAGCAATATGGAGATCAGCGAGCCTCTTCAAGAAATTAAAAGATACCCTCTTGTCCACAAAAGAAGACATTCAGTTTTTGAAAGAGGAAATGATTAGACTCTCAACAACGCTGTCTACTCGTATTGATGTGCTTGAGGGGATGAGGGGAGTGTGTTTGAACTGCAGACAAAAAATGATAAACTGTCCAGTGAACTGGATAACGTGAGGGGTGAAAATAGTGAACTTAAAGACGTGCTTAAACAGAAAGAAAAAGAATAAGCGAAAGTGAACGCGGATATTAATGACATTGAACAACATGGACGCCAGTGGAACATTAGAGTGTTTGGTGTAAAAGAAAAACAAGGTGAGACTGTGGAGGAGTGTGCTAAACAATGTGTGGACCTGTTTAAAACAAAGGTTGGTGTGGCTTCTGTCAGTGTGTCTGATATTGACATTGCGCATCGCACGGGCAAGAGGGGTGAGAACGGAAAACCTCGCCCCATAGTAGTACGGTTTGTTTCTCGACGCACACGTGGTTTAGTGTTGTCTGAGAGACGACGATTAAAGGGAACAGGCTTTTCGCTCGCTGAAGATTTAACCCGAGCCAACTACCAGATACTCAAAAAAGCTGCAGACCATTCAGCCACGATGTCCGCATGGTCTTCCAATGGAAGGATACTGGCCAAACTAAAAAATGGCAAAATAGTCCGACTTGATGTGGGGTCAGACGTTGATTCAGTCCTTCAGAGGGAAATGAAATGAATGTTTTGTTGTCACAATTTGTATTTCGATTATATTGATTTTGAGTAAAATGTTTTCTTCATACGCAATTTTTTTTTTTTTTTTTAAAATGATTTTCGTATGTTCATTTGATGCCCCATATCTCCTTTTTGTGCTTTGTGTAATGTTTAAAGTATTCATAGTGTCACACACAGAGTAGTATGGAGGGAATTTTTGTGCTTTGTGTAATGATTAAAGTATTCATACTGTCACATACAGAGTAGCACGGAGGGAATTTTTTGTTTGTTTTTGTGCTCTCCTACCTCTCGTCCCTCTCCCTCCACCCACTCCCCCTACCCGTCCCCCCCACCCTCTCCCTCCCCCACTCTTTTAGAGGCAGTGGCTACTTTTGCCCAGATACTTTGGATGATTAATTGAAAATTATGGTATTGTGTATTTAAATATGATTCAGAGTGCTGGGAGATAGCAGGAGGTCCCTCCTCTCTCATTTTTTCCCCTTCAAGTGATAAAATGATAAGGGAAGAGTTCTAATGTGGCTCAACCATTTGGAGTGTGTGAGTGTGTGTGTAAGTTTTTTGTGCGATTTTTTTTTTTAATTATTATTTTATTTTATTTTTTTAACATGGTTGGCTGGGCCACATCACCACCTTCCTTGTGCCATCATTTAGTGCATTGGTCTATTGAAACTTGGTGGTGCTGTGTTTCTGCCCCCCCCTCCCCTCTACCCCCCCCCCCCCCCCCCCCCCCGCACTTCAGCAAATATACAGGTAGTCTTGGTCTTGGCAGGGGTTGGTGACTTATTTCAAGCGAGGGGTGTGGAGGGAAATCTTTCAAATCTTAGCTTGTGTCTTTGGCGATGTGTGTGTGTAGTGTGTGTGTGGGGGGGGGGGGGGGGTATGTGTGTGTTGTCTCCATTTCTGTTCACTCAGTTGGCTTTGCTAGCTGTTACTTGTGAGACACACGACTTTCTAGTGTTACTGTATTGAACTTTTACAAAAACCATTGTAAACGCTGTAACTGAACGCACGTACGGATGGCATACCACAATACTTCAAGTATTAAGAGAAAAGAGGAAAAAAGAGGAGAAGAAAATGGTCGTGTTACAGTGCTGTGTAATGAAGACGGTGTAATGAATACGTGTTGAAAATGTTTTATGCTCTTTAACCTTTGCAATTGTTACCACATTTCATGCCTAGACTGTGTTGTTATATGCATACTTCTTCAGTCTCCTACAGACTCTTTTTTTCTTCATCTTCAGCCAGCTTTCAGTCCCCGCCAGATTTGTCAGAATCAAATATCACCATGAATTAATGTTTGTGTATGCCTGCGTATCTATCTATTTTCAGATGTTACATTCCAGGTCGATGCATCGGTTATTACTTGATACATAATTATACTCTCTCTCTCTCTCTCTCTCTCTCTCTCTCTCTCTCTCTCTCTCTCTCTCTCTCTCTCTTCGTCGCGTGATCGTGTGTCTCTGATCGATGTATTGGGAAAATAAACATGAGCGAGTGAGAGATGTCTTTGGCGATGTGTGTGTGTGTGTGTGTGGGGGGGGGGGGGGGGGTATGTGTGTGTTGTCTCCATTTCTGTTCACTCAGTTGGCTTTGCTAGCTGTTACTTGTGAACACACGACTTTCATTTCAACACGTATTCATTACACCGTCTTCATTACACAGCACTGTAACACGACCATTTTCTTCTCCTCTTTTTCCTCTTTCATGAAAATTATAATGTCATTCCAGTCAAAAGTTCTTATTTTTTATTTGTAACATTGTGTGATTTTCAGTTTCAATTGATTGATTAATCTATCCATTTCTAGCGAGCAAAAAATTGTACAAATTGCTGCCTTCGCTGTCTCGATGGAATTTGTGTGGGAAACGCATGTAATTGACAGTCCCCGTTGGGATGCCGGGGGTTCCTTCGGTTCAGGTAGCTCCCCCGCTTTCTGTCCCTCTCTCTGACTTTCCCTTTTTCTATATTTCTGTCTTCCTTTCCTGTCGTCTGCTGTTTTTTTTTCTTCTGTTGCTCGATTTTATATCTATAGTTCACGATCTATAGTTCAATTTTTTCAAAAAAGATGTTGTTTGTGGAGGGTTTCCTTCTAATTTGCATGTGTATACGTAATGTTTTGCTAGTAATATAATGAAATATAAAATATCATCAATATTGATTGTCACATCGAAGCCCAATAATATTAAGGATGCCGTTAATTTCATATTCTCTGCGTTGACACATTTTTCTTTAATCAAACCAACACGAGAATTCCAAAACTGTTGAACATAAGCACATTTCCAAAGCATATGGTCAATACTATCTTTACATAAACCACAGAAACTACATTTATCATTATCAGCCACTCTCATTTCTTTTACAATAACATTAGTACCTAGAAACCTATGCAAAATTCTCAGCTGAAACCATTTCAACTTTATGTATTTAACTTTATGTACGTTCAAGAAGCATAATTTCCAGTTATGACGAACCGACAATTTCTGATCCCATTTGTCACAACATTTTGCTCGTAAATTATTATCAATCAAAATATCATAGTATAATCTAGAGCCTTTATGATTGGCGAACAATTTCTTAAATGAGAGTGTTAATACATTTATTGTTCTCAACAACAATATTAGATTTTCTTATGTAGTCAGTTATAGCTGACCTATACCCAGCAAAAGTAAGAAAATTAATGTTTAGATTATACTTTTCCCTAAAACGTCTATGAGACAGAAAGTGTCAATTTTCATTAAAAAAACTGAGCAAAATGAAAAGCGTCTTTGTTATCCAGTATTTTAGACACAATATTTTTTTTTCCTATTTGAATTCGGTTGTTGTAGCCAAATGGCTCAGCAAGAAATTCAGCAGAGGTTTTTGGTGTACATTTGTAAAAAAAAGTTCTATAAGCATCAAAGACGTCCTTCCAAAAAAGGTTACGTGAAGTAAATTTTGAAACTAATTCTGGACCATATTTGTTCAACATTGGAAACTTAGGGAAATTAGTAAGTAAAATATATTTCCATTTATGGGCCGATTTTTCAGCCCTGCGAATCCAGGATAATTTAAGAGATGTGACGAATGTTCTTAAGTCAGGAAGGCCAATACCACCATTTTTAACACTTTTGTGAGCTATTTTCCGACCGATTTTGTCCGGTTTTTATTCCAGACAAATTGATAACATACTTGTTGACAAGTTTGAAAAAAGACATCAGGAGGATTTGGCAGAAGTGACCACAGATGAGTCAGTTTTGACAGAATTATGGATTTTAAAAATTGCAACTCTGCCAAGAGGCGTTATCTTGCGTTTTACCCATATCTTAAATAAGTACTAAACATCGGCTAGTCTTTCTGAATAATTAATATTTAAACAATCTTTCAAATCATTCGTAAACCATACACCAAGTATTCGAAATTTGGATGGATTCCAATCGAAGTCGAAATGCTCTAAATATCGGATTTTACAGTTTTTTCTACTTCCCAGCCATATTACACTTGACTTACCCAAATTCATACGAAGACCTGAGACCAAGCCAAATCTATTCGAACACCAATACATGTTTCAAAAGACTTACGATCTCCTGCAAGCAGGAACTCTGTATCATCGGCGTACTGTGACAGTTTGTGTTCTACACCATTAGTTATAATTCTTTGGATAAACAGTAAACAAGTTGAGTATTTTTTGCTCCCATAAGAAAACCTACCACAGAGTAACTTTTATTCAAGACTGGCACAGCCTTTTAAACTTGAATAAAGTCAGACAAATACATAGACGAACAATCTAATAGTGGGGGAAAAAAACAAGCGCAGGCCAGCAACTGAACTATCTTCATAGTAATGACTATGAAGATAGTTCAGTTGTTGGCCTGCGCTTGTTTTTTTCCCCCACTATTAGATTGTTCGTCTATGTATTTGTCTGACTTTATTCAAGTTTAAAAGGCTGTGCCAGTCTTGAATAAAAGTTACTCTGTGTTAGGTTTTCTTATGGGAGCAAAAAATACTCAACTTGTTTACTGTTTATCGTTTACTGTTCCCTGCCTCATTTCATTTCCGATTTTCTTTGGATATCAAGATTTTCCCTGACCATTATTGCTAGTATTTCTACACATAACACAAACAAATAGGGAGAAATTGGGTCCCCTTGTCTAAATTGGGTCCCCTTGTCTACAGCCTCTTTTTACGTTAAACCAGTTTGAGACCTGACCGTTTACGATGACACACGACTTAATGGTTTTTTTGTTTGTTTGTTTTTTTTTTTTAATAAAAAGTCCTTATCCATTTGCATATATAATTTTTAAAACCAAAAACATCTAGTACTTTAAACATAAATTCCAAATTTACCGAATCAAAAGCTTTTTCGAAATCTATATTTAATAACAACCCAGGTAAGTTATATTCATCCAAATAAGCAATAGTATCATAAATCAGTCGTAAATTATCACCGACATATCTGTTTTTAATAAACCCTGTTTGGTCTTCGTTAACAATGTTTGGTAGTACTGATTTAATCCGATTTGCTATGCATGACGATCCAATTTTATATACGACATTTAAAAGTGAAATTGGTCTCCAGTTTTTTAAATATTGTCTTGGTTTATCACCTTTGCGAATAGATGTAATAATTCCTTCTTTTTGTACACTGGTCAATTCCTCTTTTCTGAAACTTGCGTTTAAAGCTCTGACAACGAATATACTAATTTTAGTCCAGAAAACCTTAAAAATTCTGTGGTGAAACCGTCAGAGACAGGGCTTTTATTATTACTCATGTTCTTCAGGACATACGTTGCTCCCTCTAAAGTAATCTCTCCCTCTAAATCGTTTGCTTCTGTTTCTTCTAGACAAGGGATGCTATTCACTAAGTTATTTATTTCACAATCCTGTATAGAGTGACTGGTAAAACTTCCGCACCTCTTGAAGGATATCCTTTTGGTTTGTTAAAATGTTACCTTGTTCATCGATGATCTTACCATATTCTTACTGACAAAATGCCGCTTTTCTAAATTGCAAAAATAACTACTGACTTTCTCCCCTTCCGTTATCGATCTAGCTCGTGATCTTAATAATACTCCTTCTATTTGTTTTTCTCTAATTTCTTTCAGCTGTTCTTTGTTCATATTTATATTTCTAACGTCATCCTCATTCTTTTTCGCAAGTTTTTTCTAATCTACAAATATCTTGCTCTAATTGTTTTTCTTTTTCCATAGTTTTCTTCTTTTTCATCGTAGCATAAGAAATCGTTTTTGATCTTATTTCATCAATAAAAAATCTAGAAACATGTCGTCAGAAACAGAAAATTGTAAGTCTTCATCTTGCAAATTGTTTTCATCTTTTTTCTTTATAATAATGCTGCCTGAACCATCAAACATACATTCATGTGATGTTACGGATGGTGTGCAGTGCGTGTTTTGCTGTCTGACTCTCGCTCTCAAAAGTTTGGATGCGTGTAATAATTATTCCCTACGCACACCCACACCAAACGCACATGGATAGCCAGGCAACACACGAGTTAGATATTTTTTTCTTTATAATTATGCTGCCTGAACCATCAAACATACATTCATGTGAATTGGTACAAATCAATACATGTCACTACATAGCATATAGATCAAGATATCAATACATAGGAACTTCATTCATCAGATATCAGCATATCATATTACATATCTTGATATCACTCACAGATCTCGCCGGCGCCGTCCACAGTGTCTCACATATGCAGTCAACACACTCGGTTCCACAGTACCCAAGCCACAGTCTACAACACTAAAAGAAGACAAATAAAGATAACCAAGGTCCCCACATGATAAGCACAGCCGTTCACAAACACAAGCGATGAAGAAGAAGAAACAGGGTCTCCACACAACAAGCACATAATAAATCACGTCAAACTATCAGAAGAAGAACCGCAAATTCACAAGGCACAGTAATCCATAGCAGAAGAACGGCAGATTCACAAAGCACAGCAATCCATAGAAGAAGAACCGGAGATTCATAAAGCACAGTAATCCACAGAAGAACCGCAGATTCATAAAGCACAGCAATCCATAGAAGAAGAACCGCAGATTCATAAAGCACAGTAAACAATAGAAGAACTGCAGATTCACAAGGCACAGCAACCAATATTGAATCCCCGGAGAACGCGATTTCAGCAAAGTCCCATAGAACACAATAAACTTCGATTCCACGTATTGTTGATCTAAAACAAAAATTAATTAGCTTCTCCGTGTATTGATATTACAATGTTCACATCAATAAATTCAGCCCACCGACACGCATGAGGTGGTACAATTTGAGCACATAAATATTCTTGCAGGAGTTTTAAGTCACTCTCGGCGACACAGCATTCACAACATTTCTATAACAAATAAATTTCCTGGTACATATTTCGCTGGTACCGTCATCAGAAGTATCGCACATACACAGTGAACATCAACGTACTACTGACTTGAAAGTCAGCCTCTCCACATAGTAACACTACGGAGAAAACGACGATTAAAACAAAATACAGTAGGCTGGACACCAAAGCCTCGGCCGTTAGTTCTTGCTCTCTTCTTCCGTCAAATATTATTATTTTTGTCATGTAGTTACCTATGTCATTTCAAGTTGACGTCATAATTTAGGTTGACGTCAGATATGTTTACTGCATATTCTTCTTTAATGTTTTTCATTTCATCATTTATTTCATCTACATATGCTATATCTTTTAAAAGAGATAAATTGAACTTCCAAAAGGTATTATGCTTTACATTGTCATTGAATTTCAGTTTAAGAAGGACAGCGGAATGATCTGTTCTATATCCGCATTCGATATCAGCTTCATCTACAAATGAAACCACAGAATCTGAAATAAAAAAAAAAAAAGAAGTCTAACCTCGCCTGTTGAAAAGGATTGGTTCTTCTCCACATGTAACGGAGACAACCAGGATTTAACTGACGCCAAATATCGTTTAAATCTAAATTATCGATAATGTGTTCGACAGTCTCTTTCGCTTTAGGGTTATTAGTATGTTTGTAATTACAATAGTCTCAAGAAGGATCAAGAACTAGATTAAAATCACCTGCTAGTATTATATTTTCAGTATTAAACCCACCATCTTTTCTTTCAGTTCATGATAAAACCCAGGATCATCTCTGTTAGGGCCATATATGTTAACAAAAAGGAAATTGCTTTTATGCATTTCAATCAATACCATGACATAATTTCCAATTGTATCTTTCATTACACGTTTGACTTTGAATTCGAAATTATTGTTAAACAGTATTGCAACCCCTCTTGTGTTTGATGTATGATTTGAAAAAAAAAAAAAAAAAAAACCTCGATATCCCCATTCCGCTAAAACATAATCTTCCATCTTTTTCTCAAAATGCGTATCTTGTAAAAAATAAACAGAATATTTCTTATTTCTTAAATAATGGAAAACATCCCGTCTTTTCTGCGGATTGTTTAGCCCTTGACAATTTACTGAAAGAACTGATATACTACTATCCATGTCTTAAGTAAATTTTAATGAAGACATCATTTTTAAATAACAAAAACTTTACATTATTACCGTCAATCAATAAACAATTCCAAAAAGAAGGAAACATCCGATCAATGCAAAGAAGACAAAGTGAATAAATCATAAAGACAATAAAATGACTCCCTTTGTAACGCAAATCATCATATCCTGGTGAACCAACGAACACATAACGAAGACGGAGTAGGACAAACATCATGTACAATAATCTTGCAAACAACAAGCAATGGAAACGTGTAGAAGATCGCTTGACTAGGCACAAGCGAGCATTGGGGTGCGTGTCGACCAAAAAACAAACAAACAAACAAAAAAACCAACAACAAAAAAAAGAAAAAAAAAAGGGTCATACCAGGGCTTGGGACTGAAACAAACCAAAGAAACACCAATAGCAAAGACTATGTAATCATACATACAATTTTTTTTTTCTCTTCTCTCCTCCTTCCCCCCCCCCCCCCCTCTTTTTTTTTAATAACAAGCAGAAAACACGAGGGGCCGGGGGGGGGGGAGAGAGAGAGAGAGAGAGAGAGAGAGAGAGAGGGGGGGGGGGGGCGGGGGTCACAGTGCAATAAAATGTAACTGTCATTCCCTAATTTTCCGTCCTTTTTTGTTCAAACATGCGCAACCACGCACAATCGTGACTAAAAGAAAAACTCAAACATATTTTATGCCAGTAAAAGCAAAAGTAGCATATTTTCAGGGTTGAAAACATTTTTTATAAATAAGCAGACATATTTGGTCAAAAGATGCGAGGGAAAAAAAATCGTGGATGACAATGTATTGAATATATATAATATATATAATATATATATACATACATACATACATATATATATATATATATATATATATATATATATATATATACATATATATATATATATATAAACTGAGACACATATCAGTTGGTGTCAGTATCTGTGGTTCGATGATATAACACAGGAATAGCCACAATGACCCCTATGGGCGTTGTTACTAATGTGAGCTCACTACAGCCATCACTGTCAAATCACATCATCCTCCACATCCTCCACATCATCCTCAGTCCAGAAAACTGCATACCATCACATTAATCATATAACAAAACAACTGATTCGATGATACAAGAAGAAGATGGAGGAGGAGAAGGAGGAGGAGGGGAAGGAGGGGAGAGGGGCAGAGAGAGAGAGAGAGAGAGAGAGAGAGAGAGAGAGAGAATCGACAAGATATGAATGGTTTGTTGGTACAGTCAATATCCTTTTAGAACATATTAATACAGAGCAATGCATCTCATCTTCTTCAAGTAAAAAATGTACCTGGACTGAAAAGTATAATAAAGCAACCTTCTTAACTATATGCGACAGTTTTGGCAACGTCACAACATTCAAGATACAGCATCAAGGTACGGAATATGCGCGCGCGCCCCCGCACGCGCACGCGCGTCCGTGTTCTCTCCAGTGCCCATCTCCCCCGGGTCACCCCCCTCCCCCCCCCCCCCCCCCCCCGGCCCGAAAAACAACGAAATGGCCAAGAGTGTGCAAGGGAAAGATTGTAATATAAAGGTAACAGGAGCTCTCTTCTAAAAAAAAAAAAAATAAAAAAAAAAAACCGTCATCCCAGCATCGCCACACAGCTCTGGCATCAGCACACACATAGTCCCACACTTTTGAAAAGTAAATAATTCAGATTCCGGTCATATCGGTAGACACGTATTACGCGCGCTGGCACTCGAGCGCGTGTGTAGGTGTGTTGATGGAGATTGAGTCAAGGGTATGTGTGTCTGGATGCAAGTGGGGCCTTATGAAAATGAATGAGAGCGCGCGCGTGTATGTGTGTCCGCGCGCAAGCGCGCGCGCATGTGGGGGAGGGGGAGTTCCAGAGAGAGAGAGAGAGAGAGAGAGAGAGAGAGAGCGCTAGAGAAGGAGGTCGCAGTATGGGAAGAAAAACTTCTTTGAAAAAGACATCATAACAAAAAGCCCAAAAGGACGCAAAAGGAGGGGGGAGGAAGAAAGAAGAAAAAAATCAGGTCCCAATTAATGATTCATTGCTTTCAGGAACTGTGCGTCAATGTTCGAGTCTAAGTCAACCTTCAACAGCTTTCCGTTTTTCATCTTGGCCAGAATCTTTCCATTTGAAGACCAGGCAGTCAAACAAGCGGAATGTTCGTTCGCCTTTTTCAACAGGAAGTCATTTTGTTTAGTAAGGTCCTCGTTAATCGACACACCCGAATTCTTCAGTTTTCTCCTAGAGGTTAACACTGTGCCTTTTTTCTGTCTGGTGAAGAAACGGACGATGACGGGCCGAGGTTTTCCGTTCGCACCAGGCCTGCCTGTGCGGTGTGCGATTTTAATATCAGCCGGGGAAACTGGAACACTAACTTGACGAGTAAAGATGTCCGTACATTTCTTGATGCAATCCTCTGCTGTCTCGGTCTTGCCCTGCCCTGCCTCTTTGATCCCGTATACACGGACATTCCATGAACGACCATACTGCTCATGGTCATTCAGTGTCACCTTGATGTTTTTGTTATTTTTCTTTTCTTGATCCAGTTCACTTTTCAAAGTTAGATTGTCCTCTTTAAGCTTTACTATTTCACTGTTTAGTTTATCCCTTTCTGTTTCTAAATCAGAGACTGAACTTTCAAGTCTTTCAATTTTTGCAAGTAAAGACTTGTTCAATGTGTCTATATCATGCCTAATTTGCCTAATATCGCCTTTAGCTGAAGCCAACAATTCTAGTTTTTCGTTAATCTCCTGCAGAGTAGTGAGCGACATTTCTTCATCAGATTCTGGATCATTTTTCTGTCTCTGTTTTTTCCGGTCTTCAGGACTAATAGGACTAACAGGGCTACCACCTGAAGCCGGGCTATCACCTTGTTTTCTCTTACTTGCTCCTCTACCACTGAAATATTTGGAGATTGTACTTGTCATCACTGTAGTAGTACTTTCATTTTTACGTCTTTTCACAAAATTATGTGATATTAGACAAGAGAGAGAGAGAGAGAGGAGAGAGGAGAGAAAGAGAGAGAGAGAGACAGAGAGAGAGAGTGTGTGTGTGTAAGAGTATGTGTGTGAAGCATAGGTGTGTGGAAGTGCACGCAAAATATGGAATAATTACTACTTATAACATTATAGTAAATATCTAACAGGACTACATATTAAACAAGAGGTAACTTTCAAAGCAAAATCAATATCAGAAAAAAACATCAGTCACTGCCATGCCCAATAAACATGGTAAGTATGCCTTAAGAGTCACACAATCAAATAAAACGTGGGCTCTTGACAGATTTGCCTTACCACATATGCATTTTGTTCCTGCACTATATTTCGTTCTGAATGCGTCGAGTTTCAGTCTATAAAATACTGAAACAAAGTTTCTGTACTGATACATATCACGAACCTGCAGGTGTTCAATGCCTTCAACCTGATCAAAGCTGAGAACATGGTTATTTCGAGCATTAACCCGCAAATAAGGGATGTTCTGGTTGTTTCTAAAAAAATTCCCAAGCCACTTGTTTTATAACTTGATGACACTCTTGTAAAGTCAAGGGGACAGAAAGTGACTGTGCACTCATTTCAGTTTTAGCTCCCTTTTTGGCAGATCTGTCAGCGAATTCATTGCCCAAAATTCCACAGTGTGAAGGAAGCCAGAAAAAAGTTAAATCGGTCCCTTTGCACATCAAAATATGAATTAAATAACATATTTCCTTCAAAATAAGGTTTTCAGAATTAGAACTGAAAAACTTGATAGATTGTAGTACTGACATTGAGTCGACACATAACAATACTTGCAAGACTGATTGCGGTAAATCAATTAAATATGTCAAAGCCATTAGTATAGCTATCATTTCGGCAACTAAAATAGATCGATTTTTGTCTATTGAGTATGCTTTATCTACCTTAAGTGATGGAATAACAAAAGCAGATCCAGCGTCTTTGTTCTTTGTCAATGATCCATCAGTATATACCTTAAGATGGTTAGGATACTTGCTTTGCATATGCATCTTTGCTGAATATGACAAGATATGCGGATGATCAGCTTTTTTAGCATCATTGTGATTAAGGTCAAATTTTGCCCTCTGTGTCTTTCCCAGCTTGGGATTGGATCAGTATGAGAAATCTTTGCCAAAGAGTCGGGGGTCAAATCAGTTTTCTGCAACAAATGGGCAGAGTACGAGCCAATAGTAGACAAGCAGGAAATGTTTTTTGCTCGTTTGGGGTAATCAGTAGATGGATTTAAAGAAATTTCTGTTTCGTTTACACCTTTCATAGCTGTACATTTCACAACATATTTTGCCAAAGTGAGTGTTCTGTATTCGTTTAAAGGCAAAACATCAATTTCCGAATATGTCCGTACTGTAGAAGCATGTACAGGGATTCCCAAGCATAATTTAAAAGCCTTGCTATCAACACTTTGCAGTTTTTGCAACAAATATTTAGGAGCACAAAAGAAAGCTTCTTGAGCATACGATAGCTTAGACCGAACGAGTGATATTGCCAGATGTTTCAATGTTTTTACATCCTGGCACCAGCTTTGCTTGCTTAAGATTTTCAAAAAATTTAAACTTTTCCTAGCCTGGTTTAAGAGATAATCGATGCGAACTTTCCATGTCAATTTAGATGTGAAGTAAACTCCTAAGACTTTTACTGAGTGTACATACTGAAGTGTTATTCCAACAAGTCCAAAAGAAGGCAGATCAACAGGATCATCACCATCACTGCTTAGTACTTACGTGAGTAATATTGTCATCACTGCTTAGTACTTACGTGAGTAATATTCTCCCCCCCCAAAAAAAAAAAAAAAAAAAAAGAAAAAGAAAAAAAAGAAAAAAAGAAAAAAGAAAGACACATTCTACTGTTTACACACAACACTTTCCTGATAATTCACGTTGCACAGTTTTTGTCGCACACACCCACTGCTTGCTTGTCGGTGAACCGGGATGTATTAGTTCATCTTCAATATTGTGCTTGAAGTATAATGGAGGACAGAAAATTCACTTTTCAAATTTCAAATTTTAACCACGGAACCGCACACATGAAGCCATGTGTTTTTTGTAGGCCTAAACTCGTAAGGAGAGAAGAAGCCGCCAGTGAGCTGAACTTCGTTGACTCGTGCACGGAGAGCAGCGGGAACACGTCCTACCGGTTCGGTGACAGCCAGCCGAGTCCGCTATTTTCTTATTTTATGTTCCCATTTTCATTATCTTCACCTCCACCCCCCCTCCTTTAGTTCAATTCTTTGCCATGTCATGACAGTGATGAGGGTGGGGTTGTTGGCCTGCGCTTGTTGCCCCCCCCCCCCCCCCCCCCCCCCCCCCATTTGAGTGTTCGTCTTTGTATTTGTCGGATTTTATTCAATTTTAACAGGCTGTGCCAGTCTTGAATAAAAGTTACTCTGTGTTAGTATGGGAGCAAGAGTTACCCGACTTGTTTATTGTTCATTGTTTATTGTCCCCTGCCCCATTTTATTTTCAAATTCGTTTCAATAAAATCGAGATTGTTTGTATTTGTTTCAGTCCGTCTTTGTGTTTGTCTTTTGATCTCCCTTGCATCCTTGGGTGGATCCTCAGGCATAGGCTCAAAGGTTGTCACCTACATTTTATACTGTTTGCATAATGTCTTTAGTTTTTCAGCAACTTTTTTCCTCCCCACACTTTCGTTTTGTTTCATTTGCTACCCTTCGCTGGCTGCTGTGGTGGTGCTGTTGGATTCTTTTTTGAACCCTTGGTGGTGAGAACACCACGGTATTATGGACTGTGATGAGTCTCTATTTGACGCCAGGAGCACAGACACAATCAGCCGTGTCTCCCTGATGAGTCTGATCAAGCGAACGAAAGGCCTAGGACCAAGCAATACAAATACATCTGCCTTTGAGAGGGAGTACGATGGTTCCCTCATGCAGCTAGTGAAGAGTTTTCATATTCATATTTTGTTTATTGTATATTCGCATTTTCTTTATCTTCAACCTCCCCCCCCTTTAAGTTCAGATTTTTGCCAAGTCATTACTGTGATGACGGAGGTTTTTGTTGGCCTGTGCTTGTTTTTCCCCTACTATTAGATTGTTCGTCTTTGTATTTGTCTGACTTTATTCAAGTTTAAAAGGCTGCGTCAATCTTGAATAAAAGTTACTCTGTGTTAGGTTTTCTTACGGAAGCAAGAGTTACCCTACTTTTTCATTGTTTATTGTCTACTGTTCCTTGCCTCATTTTATTTTCAACTTAGTGGCCTGATGTTTTCAGTATGTGCTGACCAGACTCAGCGAATAGGGGTGGGCCTGCAAGTCTGTGTGACTGGCCTGTGATCCTGTGGAGATTGTCAGTTTCTTCCCCCTGCATGACCAGTGACAGGGTTGACCGCAGGGTTCAACGGCAGTGCTTGTCTGGTAATTGTTTGTCCAGGTTTGTTATGTGCTGGCACTGTTTGTCCGGTGTCTGTCTATCTGTTTCAGTGTGTCCTTTTGTCATATCTTGTGTCAATTGCTTGTCTTGTGGTCGACCTGTGTGCGTGTGTGTGTGTGAGAAGCCAGTGTCGAACAGAGATTAAGTTTCACCTCATCTTTTGGAAGTGTGCTTTGAGTTGATGGGTCTTAATCGTCTGCGCACGGGGAAGTATATGTGCAACGGGGGAGTCTTGTATATAAACAGGTAGTTTTCCTGAGAGGGGTGTAAACCGAAACCTTGCCAGCACCTAGTAACAAATTAACTATGAATGTGATATTTATGATTAGATAAGAACAATGGGGAATACTGTGTTGCTAAGTCTATGCTGATTATGTTAATGATTACGGGCAACTTTCAAGTGGGGGAAAGGTATGTTTTGAATGATGTTTTACCCATACGAAGTTTGTCTGTGATGGCATAGAGATATAGCTATTGGGGTATCATATCCATTGTTCATCCCATTTATGGCACGCAAAGGATTAAGGCGATAGTATGAGCGACAGAAATATATTGTGGTTATGGGCCTTTGAACTTTCAGCAAGGGAGTTGACCCAATGGGTAACTCTAAATTTGTATACTCAGGCAGAGTTTTCAGAGAAGAAAGGAATGATGATGGAAAGGCGTCATGCACTGTATTGTCAGTGACTTTGGGGTCTGGACCCACTAAAATGAAGAATTCCATGGGACAGTTCTTGAGACTGATGTGCAATAATAGAGTTGGAAGGGGTGATTTTACTACATACCACGATGAAGTTGAAAGTGGATGTTGAAACTGAAGTCATAGTGCCAATAGTGTTGTGCAGCATATTCTAGTGGGGAAAAGTATGGTGGTCGTGATGGCGATATAAGGTGACACACGTAACAGTTTGTTGGGTGGCAATGTCATTTAAGGAATGCTGTGTGTTCAGATAGCACCACCCCTTTTTTCCTGGTGATGTCCTGGTGTTGAAGCACCGAGCCTGAGAGTCCACTGAGGTGTCAGAGGCTTGCTACCAGAGGCAGACCCTTACAGCCTGCAGTGCGCAACTCAGCTCTCCCTATCTCCCTAGCTGCAGTCCAGCGGCACCTCCCAACAATGGCCAATCCAGTCCTGTACCTGCCCCCCCCCCCCTCCCCACCCTGGAGGCTTTCATCGCACCTCACAGACAGGGAGGTACCCCTAAGAGCACCTTCGGCAGCTGAGGTTCCGTAGACCCCTGAATGTGCCTGGGTGAGGCAGCAGGAATCCAGCCACTGATCCTGGTTTTACGTAAATCTCTGGTGCCTGGTGAGATAACGGGTGTTTGACAGCTGCCCTGTTTGTACCAGGATGGGGCAGTGAGGAGCACCAGTCACCCACCCTGGTGCCTGTGTATGAAATGTGAGGAGGAGAGATCGATGAGTCAAGTCTTAGCACAGTCAGGGTCAAGCATTGGCACAGGTGTGGTGTCTTGTGTGATGCCCTTCAGGGGTTGATAGAGGTCCAGTGATGGGCAGTGGGTAGCACTACCGGGAATTTCATTGTCGTCCTCACCTTCATCGTAGTCCTCATTTTCATCAACGTCTTCATCTTCGTCATCGTCATCATCTTTGCCATCTCTTTATCTTCAACATTGTGTCCTACTTTGCGTCATCTTTAATCAGCTGCGTTTAAGAAAAAAAAAAGTTGCTTTGTGGATATGTGCCTCTTTTGCAAATCTTATTTCATTGGTGTATTTTAATGATGTCACTGTGTTGTAATTGCAAGATGTTCGGCCATCAAGAAATTTGGTGTGTGCGAGGTGACTGTCAGTGTAGCCAGTTAGGGGAGAATAAAAGACAAAAGGATCTTAAGTGCCCGGTACACCTCTCCCTTGTTTCTTTGTTCCCCATTTTAGAATCCCTCCACATTGTATGTCATCCCCTTGAGTCCCAGTAGTTGAGGGATTCAAACCCATGCATAGGGAGCTGGGCCTGGTCCCTCTAGCCCACTCTTGTACAGGTGGTGGTAATGCCCTTGTGTTGCAGTGTCATTCACCATTGAGTCAACACTTACATGCAGTGACTGGCCTCACTTCCCTGATGTGACACCAGACCTGAGCGTTTCCATTAGTGGCAAAGAAAGCCATACCCTAAAGGTCTCGGTGTCATCGTACCTTCAGTGTACTGTGAAGGGGAGTCAATCGCAGTGGTTGTGGGTTGTTTCCCACTAGCTATAGTACTGGCAAGGTTGTTCATTTTGTTGTAATTATTTGTTTCTCCGTTGCGTTAAGTGATGTGTGTGTGTGTGTGTGTGTGTGTGTGTGTGTGTGTGTGTGTGTGTGTGTGTATGAATACAAGTGTTTGGAAGTGTTAATTTTGTTTTGTTCTGTTTTGTTTTGTGTGTTTTGTCCAGGGAAAAAAAGTGAAGAGAGGTATGGGTGGCGGGAAGTCCGGCTCAGTGACTGTGACAACCCACAATAAGGAAAATTGTCTGCTTTACTCCCACAGCTGTCATTGATGTCTCTACCATTCAAACTCTGAGTCATCACCACTATATATTGCAGACACCTTCAGACATTGACACCTGCCCCCAGTTTCTTCCATCATCATACCATTATCCCCACAATCTCCCCACACTCTTCCAATGAAACATTTTAACCCTAACGACGTCACTGCAGGTTGTACGAACATCAGCATGCAGTGGGTCGACAGAGTCACTACTGATCCCACAACTCACGACATTCATACAAAGCATCTATAAAGCTATATACACCTCATCTCACAACTCACTACATTCATACAAGGCATTTATAAAGCTATATACACCTCATCCCACAACTCACTACATTCATACAAAGCATCTATAAAGCTGTATACACCTCCATCCTGTTGGTTGAAGAGGTACGTGCACAAATCGCCCACACTTACATCAGCCACGGGATCTGTGACACAAGTTTCTTGTAAAGTGACACAGTCTACATTTTCAGTGTGACCCTCATGAGATGGACACACAGTCAGTAGACAGTGTCAGCCTGCTTTTTGGAACCTATTGAATTTAGAGACTGGGAATTTATGCTGTCCAAGCTTAACTAGAACATCACAGACATTCAGCCAGATTTCTTTTCACCAGCATTCACTAGGTGGTCATATACCATAGATGCCTTTTTTTATCCTTTGACCTGCTAGATTTTAAATGAGTGGAGAGCTTTTGTTTTTATCTCCCTTCATCTCAGACAACAGTCGTCCCTGATAAAGATGTTACTTCCCTTCAGTTTCCATTTGGCAGGCAAAATCCTTATATCGTTGAAGTAAAAGTGCAATGGACAGCAATGGGAGAGCCTGACTATTGACTTTGAGCTGGCCGAGTGTAGTGTCGCTGTCCATTTTCGTCGCTTTGTGGCTGTTTGTGTGATCGTGGACTGTAAAGTTTTGCACCAGGATGTATGTGAGGAACTGCTTGTTATTCTGGATCTATTTTTGTGCCTCCATCCCCATAGACTTGAAGATAATCTGGATTTTCTTCTTGGCCAACCTTGCCAACACACTATGTTTTCGACCGGCGCCATTGTGTTCAGCCTGTGTGTCGCACAGGCAGGGACACTTGCTGACTCACTTTCTCGCCAACGCTTACTCACCCCAGCCTCTACCACCCAACCTCTCCCTACCCGTTACGGCATGTAACGGCCCTCCACTGTCACACCCACCACTACCCTACCCTGTGGTGACCGACTTTACGTGTCACTCCCCTCACCCGTTCCCTCGTCAAATCACTCGCCTGACCTACACACAGGACCAGCTGCTGGCTGGCAGGGAGCGACCTTCGCCCCTTGACCCTTCGCTCAACGTGACACTGCGGCGTCTCAGGATTGGCCGTGACTTTCCTCACTGTCGCACAGCATGGGGAGGGAGGAGGAAACGGAGGACGATACGTGCAGTCGGTAACGTTGCCCATCTCTCTCACCACTCTCGCCACAACCACACTCGCTCAGTAAACTGTCACAACTGATTCAAGTGCCTATGGCTCCTCGCACACAAACAACAATGAACATTTCGCTGACAGTTTTCAATGCCCAGTCACTTGGTAATACCTGTAAAAAGAAACGATCTGCTGTAAATGACTTTATACTTTCCAATGATATCGACATTCTTTGCGTAACGGAAACGTGGTTCAAGGAAAGCGGCGATGAACCAAAGCTACGTGACCTCGCCCCAGCTGGCTATACCACCAAGTCCTTCCCCCGCCCCACCACGACCTGCGGGGGCGGAATCGCCTTCATCATCTCGGATAAGCTGCTCCCCTATTGCTCTTATGACTCTTCTTTTGATTTTCAGCATCGGACCTTTGAACTTGTTCACCTGAAACTGTCCCTACGTAGCGCTCCTGTCACTAACATTTTTGGGATTTACAGACTGGTACCCAGCAGAAAGAACAAATTTACGCCCAGCATGTTTGTCAACGAACTTCCAGACTTTATTGAATTTGTAAATGACCTTCCAGGAACATTGTTATTGATCGGCAACTTCAACTTCCATTTCAATAAGCCCACAGTTGGATACACGCCCGAGGTGTTAGAAATTTTAGATACTTTCGGACTCCAGCAGTCCGTGAATGAAATCACGAACAAACAGGGTAACATAGTAGACTAGGTGGTCTACAGAGACAGTGATCATCTTCTTAAATCCTCAACCGTCGACAATAACCTAGCATCGGATCATTATGCTGTGAAGTGTGAATTAGATATCGTTAGGCCCGCCGTTCCAAAGACTTACAAGGAAGTTAGGAAAATTTCTGCTATCGACATAGAGGCTTTCAAATCTGATCTGACCACGGCCATACCGAGCGAGCCATCGGCCTGTCAGCCGACCTCTGCCCTCTGTGCCACGCTTGATAAGCATGCTCCAGTGAGCAGGCGCTTGATCACTGATCACTCACTGTGTCAATGGCACAACACAGTGGGTCCAGAGTTGTCGGAGGCCAAGCAGGAGAGGAGGTGGGGCTGAGAGGCGATGGCGCGCCATCGGACTGACTGTGCACAGGGAAATATATCAAACTGCGAGAAATCATGTTACTGACATTGTTCATCAAGCAAAAACTTTGTTCTGTTCTTCAAAGATATTGGCCTGTAATACGGCCAAGCAACTTTTTAATGTCCCAAATAGTCTCCTAGGCAAAGTCAGCTACCCCCCCCCCCCTTTCCACCATCTTCCAAACTCAAGAGCTCCCTCAGAAATTCTTAGAGTTTTTCAATGGAAAAATTGACACTATCCGTGAAATGCTCGATTCTACGGCACCTGTACATTCTCTGAATGACAAAGGTTACTGTGGACCTCCTTTGGCTTGTTTTAGCCCTGTTAGTCAAGACTATGTCAGAAAACTTTGTTTGCAATGCAGCCCTAAATCATGTGAACTTGATGCCATTCCCACCAACTTGCTCTTTCAGTGCATTGATGATGTCCTACCCCATCTTACTCATGTTATCAATACCTCTTTGTCCTCTGGTCACGTTCCTGAAATCTTCCAGTCTGCAGTGGTACGTCCATTGATCAAGAAACCTTCATTAGATAAAAATGTTTTAAAGAATTATCAGCCTGTATCAAATTTGTCATTTCTATCAAAATTATTGGAAAGATCGTTTTGGAACAAATTCTAGAACATCTCGAAAAGAATCACCTTTTGAATCATCATCAATCTGCTTACAGACAAGGCCATAGTTGTGAGACAGCACTCCTCCATATAGTCAATGACCTCATCTGTGGGCTTGACGATGGGAATGTTTCCTTATTAGCAATGTTAGACCTCTCTGCAGCATTTGACACAATCGATCATAATATTTTGTTCTCACGGCTTCAAACTTCCTTTGGATTCAAAGACACAGCTCTTGACTGGATTATCTCTTGCTTGACTGGACGGACTCGGACAGTGTGTGTACAGGGCAGATACTCAGACAGTTCTCCTCTTAGGTATGGTGTGCCTCAGGCCAGTCCTTCTTGTGCTGTATGGTAGTCCTGTGTCTGACGTCATCAGTGGTCACGCCATGTCGCATGAGAGCTTTGCTGACGATACTCAGCTTCATCAGTCAGCTCCCATTGCTGAAATTGACTCACTGATTTCTCGGACACGGGGCTGCATTGCAGACCTGAAGGACTGGATGACAACCAACAAACTACAACTAAACGACGACAAGACGGAACTCATGTTCGTGACAAAACAGCCTAACCATCCTTCTCTGCCTTCAACTGTCACTATCAATGACTGTACTGTCTCTGTCTCCACTTCTGTCCGCAGTCTAGGGGTCATTCTTGGCCAATCCCTCTCCTTTGAAAAACAGGTTTCAAATACTTGCAAGATTGCCTATTTAGAACTAAGAAGAATCAGCTCTGTACGTCACCTTCTCTCTACAGATGCTACAAAACTCTCATTTGTGCATTTGTTTTATCTAGAATAGATTACTGCAACTCACTTTTGGCCGGCCTTCCAAAATACCTGATAGAAAAATTACAGCAAATCCAAAATCATGCAGCCCGAGTCGTCTGTAGAGCTGGAAAATATGATTACATTTCGCCTCTGTTTCACTCTCTTCACTGGCTATCTGTCTCAAACCGTATCTTGTACAAAATCTCAACTCTCACTTTCTCTGCTCTCTTTGAAAGTGGACCTTCTTATCTCTCAGATCTCCTTAAAATCTACACCCCCCTCTCGACAACTACGCTCCTGTGCTGACAACCGCCTTCTACGAATGACTCGCTTCAGGACTACTACTGGTGAAAGATCTTTCTCTTTTCAAGCTCCAGCGACGTGGAACAGACTGCCAGACTCTCTCAGACATTTAGATTCTATCTCTTCTTTCAAGTCTAAACTTAAAACCCATCTATTTTCTCATAATTAGTCAATGCTGGGGGAGGGGGGGGGAAGGGGGTGAGGCGGGGGGGTGTGTGTGGGGGGTGAGGGGGGTACAACCTAACTCATAGCCGTCTGTGCCTTTTCAAATGTAGTGTATGTGTATGTTCTCTATTACATGTATTTTTTGTATGATTGAACGTTATAGGATTAAGGTTTTGTAGTGATACTTGAAAAATAAGTGAATGTCACACGCACAGGATTAGGATTTGTTAGTTATTGTAGTAATAGTATTTGTAGCTGGGTGTAAGGTGTTCTATTGTATATGAGAAGGGTGAATGCAGTATGACTTTGTAAAGCGCTTAGAGAAATTCGTTTGATTAAGCGCTATACAAGAAACCATTATTATTATTATTATAAATGTATCGCTCATGCGTGTTTTCTCTATGAACTCTATATCACAGAGTGGAAAGAGGGGTGCTTGCAAATGAATTTGTTAAATCTGTCTCATGGATGTATGAAGGCGTGTAGCTTATTTGTGTATTCTATCAGTTCTTCTTATCACTCACTCACACCACCGTATGACATAACAGCATGAACAGGAAATTAGCGAGGAGTGTATATTCAATAAACAATGAAAAGACGGAGATGACACTTCAGCACATGAACAATATCAATATACAAACTGATTTGTTTCTGTCCACATGTGTTCACACGCTCACTCCCTGTCAGGCTGCAAAATAACTCATTATACAATTCATGACACAAAACAATCGCAACAAAAGGAATTTATAGCATTTTGTAAATAAAATTGATAGGCAAGTCCTTCTGAATGTGAATTAAATCCCATCGAATTTCCAATCGCTGGTCAGGTGTGTTGCTGTCCAAACTGGAGAAGACTTGCACACACACACACACACACACATACACACACACACACACACACACACACACACACACACACACACACACAAACCACTCCTTGTGGTGAGGACGATCAATTACTTAAAGGTGAACTGACCTCAATTATGGATGTAATGATGGCACTACACACGAAAAACTCCTGAGACTGGATACAAAAGAGCATGATCCAAAACAACTGGTCCCACTCCTGCGACTGGGCACAGTGGAGCAAGGTCTACGATGAAGAGCACCAGTCAGCCATCTGGAGGGAAGACACCAGGTAAGACACCAGCTCCTCTGAAGGTTGACAGGCTTACTGGCTGTTGAAAAGTAAGGCACTGGGGGAGTAAAGGCGAATCCTGGCCTCAGAGAAGACTGTGATGCCACAGCAGGGAGAATAGGCCTAGGACAGCATGAACACCTCCCTCCAGTGCACTCGGCCACACCTCAAGTTGAAAACCCTACAAAGTGAACAACATCACAAATAACTTGATCTACCACCTATTCAACACCAAAAGTATTGATAGATTACTAAGAACATAATTAAAATGACAAAACTCGTACAACTCAGCAAACACACACGCACACAAGCATACTGAACTGAGCAACTTCCAAAAACAATCACTATGTTACAAAGTCTGATAATTTTGATCGGTATGTTAAAAAAAAAATCTGTGACTTGCGATTGTCCACCAGCTGAACATGTTAAAAAAAAATTCTTACCGGGGGGGGGGGGGGGGGGGCGGGGGGGGGGAGCGGGGGATTAAACCTGCCAATACCAGACCAACAAGCTGGGACAGAGAGACAACGGAGCAGACGTGACTGCTTCCAACGCCATTAGCTCCATCTGTGTTAAGCTCACAGCCATTAGCTCGATCTGTGTTAAGCTCACAGCCATTAGCTCGATCTGTGTTAAGCTCACAGCCATTAGCTCCATCTGTGTTAAGCTCACAGCCATTAGCTCCATCTGTGTTAAGCTCACAGCCATTAGCTCCATCTGTGTTAAGCTCACAGCCATTAGCTCGATCTGTGTTAAGCTCACAGCCATTAGCTCCATCTGTGTTAAGCTCACAGCCATTAGCTCCATCTGTGTTAAGCTCACAGCCATTAGCTCGATCCGTGTTAAGCTCACAGCCATTAGCTCCATCTGTGTTAAGCTCACAGCCATTAGCTCGATCCGTGTTAAGCTCACAGCCATTAGCTCCATCTGTGTTAAGCTCACAGCCATTAGCTCGATCTGTGTTAAGCTCACAGCCGAACTTGTCAAAGTTGGCAGCCGAGAAGTACTCACTCCAGTGCCTGCACAAACCTTACTGGAAAACTGCTCTGCCCATCGGTTTTTTTGTTTTTTTGTTTGTTTGTTTGCTTGTTTTCTAGCTTCCAGACTGATCGTGTTTTGTGTTTTGTTTAGGGAAAACCTGTTTGAAAAGTCAGAGAAGCAGACTGATCTAGTGTTTTGTGTATTGTTTGGGGAAAACCTGTTTGAAAAGTCAGAGAAGTACTTTTATGGCAATTAGTGCATACTCTTTGAGGCATGATACAATTTGAAGGCCAGTTGGAATGTTTCATGTATAATCGATCCATATGCCTTTGTCAGATCGAGACACTCCATATTGATGTTTTATTTCCCTGGCCCGGCCATTCAGACTGCTTTCAAGTTACAGTGGCATGCTCTCCACAGCGAGACACTGTTAGCATGTTTCCTTTCTGGACTTTAAATCAACATACTCACTTCCTCTAAGGTATTCAGTCGGCTTTGCTCTCTCTGTGAAAAAAGATTTCCGCAGCAACGTTCAAAGGTAATAGTTGCATGTACTGTTTGATGTCAATTGAGGTTTTTTGCTCAGAAATATACATACCATTGGCTATCACTTATTCATTGCTTATTTTCAATTTCCTCCATACTCATCTTGTCAGTTTGTTTGTTACTCAAGGACATCAGGGCACTTCTTATACAGCAAAAAGGCATTCCATTAGGTTCAGTAGAATATCTCGTTCAAGCTTTTATAACCTCTTTCTTCACCACAGTCGGTGTTAGTGGCTTATTAGTTTTCTTTGTTTGTACCTCATTTTGGTCGTCGGAATAGTTTCAGGCCAAACTGGAAGGGTCCTCTGAAGATGAAGCCATCATTTTATTTTTCTTTGCTCCTCGTTTTTATTAATACTGTGTATTTCATTTGAATCATGCGCATTACGTTGCCCTTTGATAGTGTTGCATTTGCGAACAGATATTTTCATTATATTCTTTCCAGCATCGTACAAAGAATAATAAGTCAGCTAACACGTTAAGTCAGATTTTGTGTGTGTGTGTGTGTGTGTGTGTGTGTGTGTGTGTGTGTGTGTGTGTGTGTTGTGTGTGTGTGTGTGTGTGTGTGTGTGTGTGTGTGCGTGCGTGCGTGCGTGCGTGTGTGCGTGCATGCAAGTGTGTGCGTCCATGCGTGTGTGCTTGTGTGTGTGTGCTTGCGTGTGTGTGTGTGTGTGTGTGTGTGTGTGTGTGTGTGTGTGTGTGTGTGTGTGTGTGTGTGGACATGTTTCTGTCAATCTCCCCCCTCTCTCTCTCTCTCTCTGTGTGTCTGGGAGTGTGTTTCTGAATTTGTTTGTTTGTTTGCGTGAATGTGTGTTGTGAGCGCATGTGTGTGTGTGTGTGTGTGTGTGTGTGTGTGTGTGTGTGTGTGTGTTGTCTAAGATGGCTTAGTAGAATCTTCAGTGTGTGTGTGTGTGTGTGTGTGCGTGCGTGCGTGCGTGCGTGCGTGTGTGTGTGTGAGTGAGTGAGTGCGTGCATGTGTGCGTGCATGTGCGCATGCGTGCGCACGTGCATGTGCGTCCGTGCGTGCGTGTGCGCGCGTGTGTGTGTGTGTGTGTGTGAAGGGAAATGTATAGTATTCTGTTGAAAAAAAAAATCTAGGGGACTGCGCCTTCAACCTTGAACAGTCTCTCGTGTTCAATGAGGGGTCACATAGAGGCCATTTGCGGTTGTTTACGTTTGTGAGCAATTCTACAGATCCTGAGAAAGAAGATCACAACAAATCAGCTATTGACTATTGCGTTTCAGTTGGGGGCACGTTGACCTTCCGTACCAAAGTGCATGACTGTAATCGTGCGTTTCAATTATTAGCATCGACAGCATGTACAGACAGTACGCACTATTCCATCGGTGTATCTGTGTGTGATATGCACCATCACTCTATGTATAGATTCTGCTTTATCGCTGAAGACAAAACAGTTCTTTATCATACTGTGTCAACAGATTTTTTAATTGGTTCTAGGGCCAAAAAGTGTGTCACATATCCAGAAACTTTATATGCCCCCAAAAAAAAGAAAAAAAGAAAAAAAACAACTAAGTTGTGTAAATGGATAGCTAACAGAAGTAAATGTCATTGGAAATCGTATCACTCTAAGGTCATTTCCATGTCACGCACTCCAATAAGAGGACAGGCCATGGTAACATGTCCTGATGGCCACATGACATACATGTTTTTCCTCTGTGACCCTTCTTTGTACAAAGAGTTGTGTCAGACTGATAAATCTTGTACGTTTCCTGACAACGGGAAAAGCGCTGCCCCAGAATTTCGTCAAAACACATTAATTTCTTTGTTTGCCTGCATTGATCAACGTGTCACGTTATCCTATGGCCTGGTGTGTAACTTTGTGATGGAGTGTCCTGATAACAGTGATGAATCTTTCTGTATTCCCTCTCCCTGTCTGAACTCATTTACGTGTTCCAGTGGTCAGTGTGTGCCATACTCCAGTGTGTGTCAAGACACATTTAACTGTTGGGACGAATCAGATGAGGTAAACTGCGGAAGAACACACGGTTCTAGAAGTTCATGGATAGGATATATTCCTTCGCCAGCGCTTGTCGATTTTGATAACATAGAACTGTTTCGCTCAACTCAAATGAATCCCAATGAGTCTTGTCCCAATAGCCACTATCGTTGCCCTGGTGACTTCAATGACTGTTTGCCTCTCTACACACGATGTAATGAAATGTACGACTGCATTGACCACCAGGACGAAGAGGGATGTGAGGACATGACATGCCCTGGTCTGTTCCGATGCAGAACTTCCAGGATATGTTTGCACAGTGATCATTTATGTGATGGATGGTCTCACTGTCCTTTGCATGATGATGAATTACTGTGTGAAATGACGTGTCCTTTAAGGTGTCAGTGTCAAGGTTACACATTTCAGTGTGATCAGCCATTTCATGCGGCACTTTTCCCTCAGCTCCATTACCTGGATGCCACAGGCTCTGGCATGACACTGTCTGATATCAGCCACCATGCATATCTTATCTATGCTGTCTTTGCCCAGTGCTCAATAAGTCACATACCTAACATGGCATTACTCAACTTGAAATTTCTTGACCTCAGTGGCAACCAACTGACAGAAGTTAACTTGGCACCTTTCCTTGATCTGGAAAATCTACAAACATTGTCTCTGTCTAAAAACCCTCTGACTTCACTCTTCATGGACCACACATCTGCAGTGAAGGAGAACAGACTCACAACCATAGATCTGTCACATACCACGCTCACAACATTAGATCCCCGAGTATTCTCGCTCTTCCGTCACATGGAGAAACTGAATTTAATGTGTACTTTCATCCACACCTTTCACAGCAGTTTTCCTTCCATGCCTCATCTGACTGAACTCCACATGGATGGCAGCCCTGTGAAAGTGTTTCCACCTGACATTTTCACACATATTCAGCATTCGTTTTCCATATATACAGGGAATCATAAATTCTGTTGCAACGAGATTTTGCCTCGTGACTTTGACAGCAGATTTTGTTTTGCTCCCAAAGATGAAATTTCCTCGTGTGAGGATTTACTGCAGTCATGGACGTATCGTGTGTTTTTGTGGATGACTGCTTGTCTGTCTCTGTCTGGTAACATGTTCTGCTTTTGTGCACGGTTTTTTGTAAGAAGAATGACCTCTGTAATTGGGTTCAGAATTTTTGTCATCAATCTTACAGTGGCTGACTTTCTAATGGGAATTTATGCTACCATAATCGGAGCTGCTGATGAGAGGTACCGAGGTCAATATCTTCATTATGATGACATGTGGAAAAACAGTGTGAACTGCCATGTGGCTGGCTTTCTGTCTCTGCTGTCCAGTGAAGTGTCGGCTCTAACCATCTGTCTTATCACATTAGATCGGTTTATTGTTCTTCGTTTTCCATTCAGCACTCTACGGTTTGAGAAGACATCAGCTTTGTTGGCTTGTCTGTCTTGCTGGTTGGTTGGCTGGCTTTTAGCTGCATTCCCTTTATTTCCATTGACAAAGCATTGGGAGTTTTACAGTCAGACAGGTATCTGCATTCCACTCCCTGTTACAAGACAGGAGTTTCAAGGAAAATTCTACTCTGTTGGCGTATTAGTCATCTTTAACTTCACTTTATTCTTGCTCATCTCTTCAGGTCAGGCCATCATCTTTTGGTCAGTACAGAGCAATTCTTTGAAAACGACCACCTCTAAATTAGCAAAGGATGTCACGATAGCCCGACGCTTAATTAGTATTGCTGTGACTGACTTTATGTGCTGGTTTCCCATTGGACTGTGTGGGGTGCTGGCACTGACTGATATTCCAATCCCTGTAGAAGTTAATGTTGCTTTAGCTGTATTCATGCTACCTTTAAACTCCGCCATAAATCCGTTCATCTATACGTATAATGCCTGGGTAGAAAGACGAATAAGAATTAAGGAAACAAAACTGCTTAAATGGCTGGAAGGTAATGTTCACGTGTTCGAAAATGTATACGGCACTTGAGTATTGCTCACATGTTGAATATACAAAATATGCATACATTTCTTTTTGTGGGTATGAGTCACGGACGAACGTTTTTTGTTTTGTTTTTTTCCCCAATGGAACTTTCCTTTTTTCCAAGGTTACATGTCAGTTCTGCAAGCTGGTTTGTACACAAAAGCTTGTGTCGTCCGTGACTTTTTTTTTCTTTCATCCTCCAATAGTTAACTTTAAGGTTTGGGGTTTTTG
>CM065745.1:40932214-40964714 GCA_033310375.1 Conus canariensis
TACACCCACAGAAATATGTGAAATGGAAAAAAAAGAAAACACCGAGTGTTTCTGGAAGGAACATTTTCACGTTCGTCATATGGAGTGTCAGAACACTTAGATGCTTTTGAAAACTAAGAGAATTTATTCATGAAATGGACTGGTTCTCCCTGTACATTCTTGGCATCAGCAAAGCTAGATGAAAAATGAACAGCAAGTTCAGTCAGAGGAAGCGCATATCCTGCGCTACAGTGAAGTGGACAGAGCGGTTCACTTAGCGGAGTTTAGAGGTGATGAGAACGATGTGTTCACATGTTGCCCTATTTCCTGCCCTATCATAACCAGTCACATGTGAGTGACACCATCCAGCATCATAGTAGTGAATGCTCCCATGTCAGTTTATGTTGATGACCATATTGAGAATGTTACTCCCAGCTGAAAGCAGTCATCAAAAAACAAAAAGATCAAAACACACACCCTCTTCATTCAGGACAACTGGAATCCAAGACTGGTGTCTAGATGCCCAAAGATTGGAAGAATTTCAGCACTCCAATTGAAACAAAACAATGCTGGATAGAGTTTGCCACTGATTTTGACTTGGTTCATGTCGATAATCTATGATCATGCTGGCTAGAGCTTGTTAGTTGTAGTGACTTGGTTCTTGTCAACAAACTATAATCATATAGCATCCTGGTGATGTACAGAGCAGCCCAACATTACAAGTATAATAGCCAGACAGACTATGTTTCTGTGAAGAATTGGAGCGAGCAAGACTTTATGAAGCCTAAACAAACACATTCCTAGGGAACGACATTGCTAGTAATCAGGACCCTGCTATGATGGAAGAAGCTGGCATATGGTTGAATAAATAAAACAGACTAAAATAGCCATCTGATATGAGCTAGACAAACTGAAAGATCCTGAAATATTTAACAGTTCTAAGCATCCACAGGAGAAAACTTTGCACAACTATAATTGCCTGAGTACCACTGAGCCCTCTTTAATACCTTCAACGAACTCACAACTTGATCAGCAACAGAAGTCGTAAGAATAAATCAGTGGAAGTCCAATCCATAGATGATATGAAACAGAAATGTTTGACACGAAAGAAAGCTTTAAACTGCAAATGCAATCGATAAAAGAATTGAGAAATGTAGCGCTGTTAGTGTTCAAGGAAAGAAGACTTCAAATGAAAGATTGATTCGAACATGTTATGAAGATAAGAAGAAAAATCAGCGTACCGATAGTACAAAAAAGGTTATTCAACATTAAATGACTCGACCAAGAAGTGGCAAATTAGATCAAGTGCCATTCAGGACGAACACGGAAATTGTCTCAGTCAAGAAAGGCATCACACAATATATAGTGTGAATATTGCTCTGAAGCTCTGAAATCTGCAACAAACGAAGCAAAGAGATCTTAGTGGATGATTAATGCAAGATTCGTGAAATGGTGATGGCTTTTCTTTAGTCCCTAAAGAAATCGTAGCAGTCGTGAAATGGCTAAAATATGGGAAGCTTGTACAGTTATTGGAGACACCCCTGCATACTTCTTGAAAAATGGTAGAGAGACAGAAAGTGATACAACAAATGTCTTCTGGAAGACGATCTGCACACTGGTTGGTGAGACCCACAACGAATTCAGTTTCCTGACCTACCTCAGAAAGGAAAACTGCCAGAGTGCCGCAATGTCGGTTTGACCAGTCATTTCAGTGAAGTAATGCTCAAAATGACTTTGAACACATTACAGCCTCAATCCCACGCAATGTTTGCAGAAGAACAAGTTTGATTACACAATGGCGGAAGTACTGCTGAATATCTCTTTAATCCGCAAGCATTCTGCTCGAATAAATATACAATTGAATAACTATCCAACTAACTAAATAAATGAATACATAAATACATAAGTACATAGAAAGCTTGCACATCTGATGAAGATTCACCAGACACCTTAGGCTTAAAGAAGGCACTCAAAGAAAGCCACAAGAAACACATCAACATAAAGCAAAAGGAAAATGACAACTTCTACCATTTATACTCCAAAGCACCCAGTGCAGTACTCGCACATGGTGTGATAGGAAAATGGTCCTATGATTCAGTTGGAGTAAGTCAGAGTCGCGTTCCATCTTACACTAGTTTGAACATATTCTTGGGACGAACTGTGATTGGTGCATTTGAGGATCATGTCGCCATGGCCAGCATTAGTGGAAGAACCACCATAAGCCTCCGTTTCACATCAATGATCCGGCGGGTAGTAAAAGAAAAAAAAAAAACTCGCCACGTTGCTTGGTGTTGCCAGGTGAAAAGACCCATGAATCTTGCTGAACAATGTGCTGGGAAACTGTCAAGGATGGTAGACAGAATGAAAAACAAAACGAACGATGATTTGAAAACGCTAAAAAAATGGAAAGCCATTAAGAGACCCTGGCCTTGCCACACAACCAATAGTGGAGACAACGGAGAAGGAACATCGTGAACAGCTCTTCTGTACAGCGGCACAGTGACTGATTAGGGCATTAATGGACAAGAAGAAGAAGAAGAAGAAGAAGAAAGAGAAGAAGAAGGAGGAGGAGGAGGAGGAGGAGGGGATGAAGAACTAGAACAAGAACAAGAATGAGAAGAAGCCGAAGAAGAAGAAGAAGAAACTAGACACCAAGCATTTTCCCTGATTCTCAAAATAGATTTCAAGCATACAATGGAGGTGTGGATGGGGATGTAGAAGATAAAACAGAGAAAGGGCAGGGAATGGTACAGTTTCCATCCCAGTCCATACAACCCTCACTAACTAAATATAATATTAAGATAGTGAAGGGAGATGAAAGAAGGTCATACTTTTCACAACATAACAACTTAATACGTTGCTGGAGGCCGTACGGGTTGGGAGGAGAGGGGGGAGGTGCAGTGGGGTGATACTTCAAATCTAGCTTCCTGATAGCCTCCACAAATGTTACGAAGTCTCTAAAATTGTTGCGTTTATGACCAAACACACCGGCAATGGACACTTTGATGGAATCCAATGAACTAACGTTTAACGTACACTAGGCCAAAGGACATTTGAATTTGTAACGAAAAGTGATTCATGATAGAAGACTAGATGACATCCCATTTGACCACTTCTTATAAACATGATTCTGGAAACCAAATTTACTGTGAGTATGCATTTAATAAGTCAAAAACTTAATAAAGAACGAACAAGTAAGGTGCGTCTTGCTCCCATGGTTTAATAAATACACGGTCGTAATTTCAAACAAGTGCTATTCCACCCAATCGACCAGCAGAAAGGACGGCACAGAGCGCACAATACAGACAAGGAGACATCCATCAAAAAAGATGTTCCAAGCTTGCCTATGTACTCTGTATCTGACACATCCACACAACAACAACTGGAGAAATGAACGAACACACATGAACATTTATTCATGACTGGTAAAACATTCTCAATCTTGAGTATAGTCAAACACAGACAAGCAGTACAGAATACAGTTAAACTTGGTTTGATTGGTATGAAAGGAAATCTTGGAATGACCTGGTGGAATATGTTTTGTCAGGCCTGCAAGGTTTCCTTCCATGAGAAATAGTGGAGAAGTCCCCCCCCCCCCCTCCGCCCCGGTCGTTTGGGATAGTTTAGCGATGTCAGGATCTTCCAGTTTGTCAACATTTACTTCTCGACCTTTTAAAAAAAATCTTGTTTTTCAAACGTACATACAAATTCATTACGACAAGGTTGACTGGCCACCACCAACATCAGCTCCAGGAAATGTCCTAGTTTTTGACCTGTTAGTGCCATACCTGCACCAGTTCTTTGCACGGCCACAGTCTCTCTGGCTGTAATACTGATCATTTGGGGAAAAGCCAAGTCAGTCGTCGGGATGTTTCATGCTCACCAACAATGCTGGCAAGAACCAGGTCATTATCAGTGGAACATTCTACAAGGTGTAGTCCTCTGTCATTGCTTCTCTCATTATGATAGGAACTGCGGGAATTCTTTCAGTCTCTTGGCCATCAGCCCCAGCCCTGGCATTCTAGTCACCCTGAAAGATGAGGTTATCTTTCTGGTGAACCGCACTGATGACTGTCTGCAGCTGGGAATAGAATCTGTCACTCTGGTCATCATCATAGTTTGATGTGAGACCATGGATTTGCACTGTCGGGATGTTGAATGGTTTCGATCACAGGCAGGTAGTTGTAGTCCTGCCGGAAACAGAGTAGTGTCCAAGTGCAGTGTTCTTGATGTTATTGTTACTTAAACATCCCACTCCGTGTGCATGTTCGTTCCTCTCCACTGCAGTACAGGGCATGCCCCTTTGCCTGTGTTTCTCCATCATTCCTTCATCTCACTTTGCAGAGACTTAGAACGTGCTAGATGTACCTGTCCACTTCATGGTTCAGTTCTTTCAATTTACATTCCAGCCTGCATGCACGTTCTTACGTTACAGTTGTCAAGCGTGATGGTTTTTCTTCAACATATACCTATGATTTCTCCATAGACGCACACTATTCGCATCTACATTGGTGGATGTTGATGGATGGCACAGTCTCTGTTAACCTGGGCTGAGACAGATCAAGAGAAATCTCTTTTCTTCTTCCACGTGATGCGTCTTGGACAGCAATCGTCATGTGATGCGTCTTGGACAGCAATCATCATGTGATGTGTCTTGGACAGCAATCTTCATGTGATGTGTCTTGGACAACAATGGTCATGTGATGTGTCTTGGACAGCAATCGTCATGTGATGTGTCTTGGACAACAATGGTCATGTGATGTGTCTTGGACAGCAATCGTCATGTGATGTGTCTTGGACAGCAATCGTCATGTGATGTGTCTTGGACAACAATCATCATGTGATGTGTCTTGGACAACAATCATCATGTGGTGTGTCTTGGACAGCAATCGTCATGTGATGTGTCTTGGACAGCAATCATCATATGATGTGTCTTGGACAGCAATGGAATCTGGCGGAGTCCATCCTTCTCCATGTCGGATTTTCGTGATGGGTTTTCTCCCAACATGCGGCAGGTAGTACTGGGTTGACGTAGTTACAAGTAGTGGAGGAGGACCTGTTAATCATTTACAGTACAGAAAATAGTTAGCTAAGTCATTGAACACGTTATGAATGTTATTCATTCACAATACAGAAAACAGTTGGCCAAGTCACTGACCACGTTATGAATGTTAATCATTTACAGTGCAGAAAATAGTTAGCTAAGTCATTGAACACGTTATGAATGTTAATCATTTACAGTACAAAAATTAGTTGGCCAAGTCACTGACCACGTTATGAATATTAACCATTTACAGTACAGACAATACTTGACCAAGTCATTGACCGCGTTATGAATGTTAATCATTTACAGTACAGAAAATAGTTGGCGACGTCATTAACCACGTTATTAATGTTAATCATTTACAGTACAGAAAACAAAACAAAACAAAAAATGGCCATTGTCATTGACCTCGTTATGAATGTGAATCAGTTACAGTACATAAATTAGTTGGCCAAGTCACTGACCACGTTATGAATATTAAGTTCAATAAAACTTCAGTCATTGACCACGTTCTGAATATTAAGTTCAATAAAAACGTCAGTCATTATACTGTCTCTTGAAGATTACATCTGATTTGGGTACTCTATAAAACATTGTCAACATGTTTGCAGTACAGACTTGGTCTGCTTTGTTTGCAGTTCAATAATGGGATGAAATGAACCCAGATGATCTTTACAAAATGTCAAAACATTGAAATTGTCAACGGAATAGCCAACAGTAATCGAACACACAAAGAACATAATGAGAAAAAGTGAGACCATGAAGATACAACAGCAGCAGCATCAACGCAATGAAAAAAACAAATAGAAGGATGAAGACTGAGGAGATGGGAAGAGTGAAACAGAAAGGTACACACACACATGCTCGCACGAACGCACACACGCACGCACGCACGTACGTACGCATGCACGTACGCACGCACGCACGCACACACACACACACACACTGACTGAAACCATTTACTGTCAGATTAACATATTGTTGTACTGACAACACACACACACACACACACACACACACACACACACACACACACACACACACACACACACACACACACACACACACACACACATTCCTCCATTCAAGACAGGCTAAGATATCACTGGCTACACATCAGTAGGCAATGGTTCTGCTGGCTAGAAGAATGCTGGTAGTTCTTTCAAAACGTTGTTCCATCACCTTGACAACGTTCCCTCCGTTCTGGTACTTTCTCGGGGCTTCCATCACGCCGCCTGTTGGAAATTGCGATATACTTTCTTAAAGTCAATGAAAACATTGTATCGATCATGCCGACATCAGAGATACTTCTCACACAAAGGCTTTGCCGGTGTTCTCTCCAGCTTGCAAACCTACTTTTTTTCAGTTTTTCTGCCAGTAGTAGTAGTAGTAGTAGTAGTAGTAGTAGTAGTAGTAGTCATGGTGGTAGGTCCCATCATCATTTCGCTGGAAGACAGAGCTTTCGTGATTTTAACATTCTCAGTACCTTCTCTTCTTGAGCTTGTCCACGTCGCTCTGCTATCACAGTCCACACAAAGAGAAATGGACATAGAGCAGAGTTGAGTGGTAACATGAACACAACCAGGGCTTCGTAGATGCTGTTGAATTCAGTGACACCAGCTGAGGTCATCGCCCAAACCGGGCCAAATGTCAGCCAACAAACGGCGTTTGGAACTGTGATCTTTGTCGTCAGGTGGGCTGAAAGGTACACTGACCTTTTATTGGGATCGAGTTGGATTCTGTACTGTGGTACTCGACGGTGAATCACGACAGTAAACCCTACTATGATAAAGCAAAGACTGAAATTGATGACTGAAACAACAGTAAACCATTTAAACGTGTGGGCATCATTATAATGAGTAAAGAGAGCCAGACGACACAGACCAGACTGACCATACATACCCCAGTGTGACAAACCAGGAAGAAATGGTATGACTGACAACACGATTCCAACAATCCATGTCACAGAGCAAACTGTGACTCTAAATGGTTTATTGTGCCTCACCAATTTAGTAGGAAAACACATTTTCATAAGATGATCAAAAGTAATGAGCATTATCATTAAAAAGGACAATTTGTTGGACACAAAACATAGGAAACCGCTTAATTTGCAGATGATGCTTTGGGTCCATTCTTTTTCTGTGTAGATGTACTTTCCATGCAGCATTAAGTCTGCAACAATACTAATGCCCACGTGACATCCCATGCACACATTAGCTAACTGCAAGTGTGCTAAAGCCCCTGCAAAACTTCTGTCAAACATTTTACTGAACACAATTAAAGCTACAAAGCAAGTTGAATTCCCTACTATGGCAGACACACTCGTTGCCCAAAAGAACAATCTGTACAATGCAGATGGAAGAAGATTTTTACAAGAAGCAAGCACAGTGTGAGGTGCTAGACATCTTACTCTGGCTGAACGAGGAGGAAGTAGGTTATCACAGCAAAATCTGTAGTCTGATGAAAAGAAGGTTTTCAGGTGTACGACTTCTGACAAGGAACCCCACGGAAAGGTTTCTATTGGATTCCCTCGCATGTCGACTTCAGTCAGTTGTGGAGCATTTGTAAAGCCTGTAGGTTTGATGATTCGTATGGCAGAAAAGGACAAATTAAGCCATTTTACACGATACAAATACATAGATAATAAAGTATTGACAATATGGAAATGCGAATTTGATACACCCACGCGTCTTAGTCCATAATTAACGTGCTTCCCAGGTTGATTTGAAATTTTACTGAGGGGATTGTTTGCCAAATACAGTGTTTCTAGGTTCCATAAATGGAGAATGTCAGCCACTTCAAGCCTAATTAAGTGGTTATTGGAAAGATCAAGGTGTTGTAAGTTGTAAAGTTCAATGCATGAAACATTGAAAATGGAACAGTCACACAGAATCAATCGAATCAAATATACATTTGTAACAAAATGCGATAACAACATTCCGCTGCCTGTGGCGTCAACAAAACGACCTTCAGGGCACATTTCAGCAACAAACGTTTTGCTACATAAGAAAGAATGACCCAGACACAGACAACCTTCAGGACAGGTCATATCACACATCAATTCATCATCCCGCAGTGGACACTGACCCCACCCATCACATAGATGATCTCCATGAACACACACTTTGGAACCTTGACATTGATAAAACCCAGGACAGGTTTTCTTCTCACAGTCTTGCTCGTCTTCTCCATAAACACAGTCAGACAATCCGTTACACCGAGTGTAGACAGGGAGACAGTACAGCCACTCTGCTGTGCAACGATAATGACTCTCTGGACATGGCTCATCATCTCTCATCATCTGCTGAGTGAAGTAGCCCATGCCATCTAAGTTGATATGCAAGGGTTGTGTACCTGCATCACTGTAAAAATGTGTGATCTTCATACAGCCTCTCTCATCAGAATCGTCAAAACAATCAGAATATCCATTACAGCGTTGACTGCCCAAAATGCATTGGCCTCTCAAACACAGAAAACCAGAACATGAGGGGTGTTCACAGAATGACTCATCACTGGCATCTGGACAGTCCTCTTTAAAGTCACACAGTAATGTCAAATGCACATTCTTGATATCATCATCACATGTGAACATGACACTGGCAGCCTTTCCTGTACCAAACATTGTAGTGTTATGGTGACCATTCATGTCTCCCGACAGGTAGCACTGTGAAGTCGCTGGACTACCAGAATAAGTGTGTTGGTTACACATCAAGAAATGATGCAAAACATGGTCGCCAGAGCGTACACATAAACACTGTCAAGTGTTTGTGAACATAAATGAAGTCGAGTCTGATTCAGTCAATAAAACACAAGGAGAACTCACATTAGTTTCTTGTGATTTACTTTCACACAAAGCAAGAGTTACACACTCCAAAAGCTTAGGAGTTTCGAGTTTCATTGAATTAAGCACATACTCTGCTGAACTTTTTCTACCTGCATAGAACCGAAAGTGATCCACATTGTAGGCCACTGTGTTGTCAGACCACATACTAAGTCTGCTATACGTAAAAGGTTGGGAGTGCCATCCTGTTGTGAATCCAACAAGAACAACAAAACTATGATAAGTTTCAAAGATATGCAGAGAGTCTTTCTTTTCCCTCCTGGTTTTTACGGAAGCGAGTCTTCCACCTTTTGCCTGACACTCACGTTCAATGTATGATACAGATATAGACCTAGGAATACTTAACAACAAGTAGCATTTGTTGTGTGAAGCCACCAACCCCTGACAGCCAGAACTGCTAAAAGAACAGTGTTCTGTTTCATCCCGCCCATCCTCACACTCTGGTTTTAGGTTACAGTGCAAGTGATCCTGAAGTTTAGTGTAATGGCCAACAGAACAGTTCAACAAACCACCAGGCAGCTGCTGAGGTGCATCGCTCTGAGAAATAACAGAAAAATATGCTTTAATATAGCGAGCGTGTATGCATCCACACTGTTTTCCATAAATAATTCGAACAACTGGTACAAACAGAAGATGAGCGGGATCGTAAACTCTGGTGTTAATTTTTGTAACACATTTCCCAGCCTTCTTTTGGTTTCTGCAAGTGAACTGCATAGAAATGCAATGTGAAATCTTGTCCATATACCATGACTGTTTGATACTTAAAAGTAAGGCAGATCTTGGTGATATTTCCAGATCATGATGCCTACAAGAATAATCACTCCTCAAGGTTACAATTTTTGTCACGACAATATACCCAGAGTGGTCCGTGATGTATTTCACAATTAAGTTAGATTTTGTCATGTTTTCAATTGACAAACTTGCCATGGGATAATTCCTAGTAGATAGACGCAAGTCATATTTTCTTATATCAAATATCAATTCTTTGAAAGAATGCGACATGCAGCTAACAATACATCCATAACACCTGCTGTCTGTTGTATGGCCAATACGTACCTCCCATTGCCTGGAACTGCACTCATATTCTAAGCGTTTCAGACGAACCCGGAGACCACCATGCATGACCTTTACAGACATTTTACAGAAAACGGTGGTACCCTCACATACCCCATACACCACACCCTGGTGAGCTGCAAACCGTGGTACATTGTTTTCACAATCTGATGCATTGACCCACAGGAACATGTCGACTGTGTAGTTCTGGTTCAGGAGGTAGTCCACTCCTGGGCAGATAGTACCGATACTTCCTTTGTCAATAGCAGGTCTACTACTTAGAAGGTTTGTCCTCGTTCTATCTGTAAACTTGACAACATCAGTATGTATGTATGGATTTGCATGGGTGAATGTACGCTGTAACAAATATCAGATTTAGATTTCTTTAATTCAGTTATATGTATAGATTTGTATGGATGCATGTACGCTGTTACAAACATATTTAGATTTCTTTAATTATCTGAATTAAATGGGAAAGCCGTTCAAAACATGGAATACAAATAATGTTTCTAATGGACGGCCTGACACTTCCCAATGTTGAAAAAAAAGACACCAAACAAAACAAAATCACTGATATTACACGGCGTTACTAAACTTGTATTATTTGGGTGAATTATACAGTTGTAAAAATGTCATATAAAAAGTGGATATACCCAACATTGTGTGGTGTGTGTGCGTGCGTGCGTGCGTGCGTGTGTGCGTACATGCCTGCGCGCGCGAGTGTGTGTGTGTGTGTGTGTGTGTGTGTGTGTGTGTGGTGCGTGCGTGCGTGCGTGCGTGTGTGCGTACATGCCTGCGCGCGCGAGTGAGTGTGTGTCTGTGTCTGTGTGTGTGTGCGTGCGTGCGTGCGTGTGTGCGTACATGCCTGCGCGCGCGAGTGAGTGTGTGTGTGTGTGCGTGTGTGTGTGCCTGTTTGTGTCTGTGTGTGTGCGTGCGTGCGAGCGCGCGCGCGAGTGAATGTGTGTGTGTGTGTGTGTGTGTGTGTGTGTGTTGTGTGTGTGTGCGCGCGCGCGCGCCGCAAGCGCGCGAGCGTGTGTATATCTGTGTGCGTGTGTGTGTGCGCGTGTGTGTGTGTGTGTGTGTGTGTGTGTGTGTTGTGTGTGTCGCGCGCGCGCGTGCGCATGCAAGGTCGTATTTGTGTATGTCTGCGTGTGTGTGGTTGAGAGAGATTTAGATATAGATTCAACTAATTTAATCATATAACAGACCAAGATTCCTTATGAAAGGTAATGGGAACTCGGAAAGCAAGATAGTTAATTCGAAGTCAGTTTGAAGAAGTGAAAAGTTCTCTATACTTGAGCGGAGTTTAATCCAAGATGGTTGTCTGTAATATTTGGGCTTATTAAACTTTTCTGTAGAGCTCATGAGATGGCTGGGGCAGTTACAAGGACGAAAGTGATAATTCAGGTTTCCTAATTTGAGTCTTGCTGTTCCATGTTTTTGGTAATTATTTATATTTACGTTAAATACGTTTTCATCCAAACAAATTAAAATCGATATTCAAAGCGACAAACACACACTTTGGCCACTAATTACTTTTACCTTTAGTATTTGAGTCAAAGATCTTAGCACACACACATTGTAGGCCTTAGTAGGAATTTCAGAGTCTTCCATTTGTATCCGTTTGAGACAGTAGCAGATACACCTGACAGCAGAAATAATGTAAATGGGGAATTGATCAGTTTCACAGGAAATAAGATCGTTTGGAGTCCGTCTGTCTATACCTAGAAACCTGTTTAAGAGCAAACATATTAACCGATTCGCAATGCAATTCCAATTCCACTTTTTCTACTCGTCATAGCTAAGAGCCGTGCTTTCCAACTGGTTGAATCTGAGTGTCAAAGAGTATTATAAATAACGTAAATGAAAAAAACTATTAACAATATCTAACTTTTTCACGATGCAAAGCAAATTATTTTTTGCCTCATTTCAAAGGTCTTTGCACACACTTACAAAACCTAAGCGTGTTGAGAACATTATACCTAAATATTTATAAGTATCGACACCCGGCATGTTAATACCATCGACCGCACACCTTTCCCTTACACTTAAATATCCACCGTTCCGCAATACTGTGATATCCCTCTTTGCACATTGACTTTCAACTGCACTGATTTAGCTGCACCGTGCACGCTATTCAGCAGTGTTTATAACTCTGTTACAGTTTCAGACATCAAAACAACAACGTCGGCTAACAGAAGGATAAACAATCAAAAAGCGTCAAATCACAATAAAGTGCCATGTTCATATGTTTTTCGTTGTTTAAATTAAGAGCTAACTCATTTATAAACAAAGGAAATACATCTGAAATAAATGTTAGCCAACCGCCCAGGCAAGAAGAATATCTAGGAGGTCGAAACGCGTCGTGTTTTGTCTTGTGACTCGTTTGTCCACGTTTCTCTGGGCGGTTCGCTAACATTTATTCAAGATTTGTTTAGATTACCGCCTGCAGTCGTCTCACTTTGCAACTAGATCAAAGGAAATAAGATAGAGCTGCATGCATCTCCGTGCTCGACTCCTCTAGTACAATGAATACAGTCAGTAAGTTGTGCTCCACAACGAACTCTGGTTCTTACTCTGTTTTACATACTTGTAATACATTCATAGAGGAGATTTCTACTGTTAGAGTCAAACGCTTTTTTGAAATCTATAAAAGCTAAGTGTGACTTTCTATTATAAAAAAAAAAACAGCTTCTGTATAAGCGCGAACAGAGTAAACGTGTGGTCAATAGTAGAGTGCAGCTTTTCTAGAGCCTGCTTGATGATCACCTGTGATGTTGTTTTCCTGTACCCATTCTTGCAGTCTTTTATCAATCATCATCCCAAAGAGTTTAGTACAACGTCATTGTTGGGATTATTAGCATCACCCTTCTTTTAAAAAAACAACAACAAACAAACAAACAAAATAACTGATGCAGTCCAGTTTTCTGGGAACGTACCGTTACTAGATAATGGATCCCATTATCTAATCAGCAGAACGTCTGAATGATTCACCAATTATGCCGTCAGGGCCAGCTGCCTTGCGATTTTTCAGTTTTCTACACGCTGATAATGCATTTGTTTGTGTAAGTGGTCGGTTCATATAACTGTCATTGTTCACATCAAGTGTTTCATCATTACACACATTACTAACATCAGTCTATAGTAGAGCCCGGAAATTCAGAAACCATGTATCAATAGTGATGTTATTCCTGGGCTGTTTTCTTTTGAAGGACATTCTCTGTGTAGAACCCCAAAACCCGTTTTGACTGTTCATAGACCACACGAGTCTTTGAAGTAAAGAACTGCTGAAGTCTTCCTCTTTTCTTTTTAATAGATTCTTATACTCCCGCTTTGGAAATGAGTACGCGTTTTTGTCCATTGTTCTGAAAGTGCGACAACTGGTTCATAATAACCTCATGGCTTTTCTTTTACTAGCATCACGCTCTTGACGATACCAGTCACAGGGTGCTTTACAACTGTTAATACATAACTATACATCTTCTCATACAGTTTGTTTATTCTTGCATGCAATCATTAAATATGTTTAGTGCGCATTTTAGATTCACATTTAAGAAAGTCTCAGTAGCACCTATCTTTGTACGAATTTAATCATACATAACGCATCGCGAAACAAACTAGCATATCCATCATTCCAGACGAGTTTTTTCAGTACCATGTTTTTGTACCTGGCATATGCGGTATTTCTTTTTAGGAAGAGCAGCGAGAAGCGATGCAGGTAAATGGTCAGAATCTATGCGTCCTAAAACATTCAGCTTATATGACTCATACAACAGAGCAAAGTTCTTTATAAAACATGAAAACAATGGACAATATTACAGCCAGTGTCAGAAATGTATGAATAGTGGCCTTAGAGGTCTGCTCTACACACGCCATTGAGAATGCACAGATCTACAACAGTGCATGCATTCGGTAACATTTTTTCATAGAATTATTCAATATGCAGTCTTAAGATTGTCACGTGATACTGAGGGTGTGGCTGCGGAACAGCTCATCAAAAACATCGTTTACAGATATATCTTGTGAAGTGTTAGTGGTTCAGCAATTTAAATCACTACTTAATGCAACATAAACATCCCCAGGCAACAATTAATCATCAAGCCATTCTTCAAGTAAATTAATGCCATTATCAATATCAAAATGGGCATAAAAAGCTAACATTTTGGAGGTAAGTAGGAACAAAGCACAAAACAGCCTTATCGGCTCCATTTTTTATCACAGAGAGAGAGAGAGAGAGAGAGAGAGAGAGAGAGAGAGAGAGAGAGAGAGAGAGAGAGAGACTGGCGTTTTATTGAATAAACATGTAGACATGTCATTTCTAGGGGATAGATCAAAATGCTTATACCTTTCACACATAAATCAGTGTTATGGATGGTGCGCGGTGCGTGTTTTGCTGTCTGACTCTCGCTCTCAAAAGTTTGGATGCGTGTAATAATTATTCGCAGTTCTAACGTATATTCCACATTATGTATTATTCATGATAGCAGTGTTGTTTGCATCTTTTGGCTGAACAACTGCATAGTTCTGGCTTGTATTCCACATCGTTTGTTATTCATAATAACAATATTGTTTGCATCTTTTGATGGTGCGAGTGAACAGTTCTAATTTTTGATGAAAGTCATTGTCAAAGTTACAGCTTTTCACTGCCTGCAACAAACGTCATGCCAGAGAGGGCCAAAGCTTTAAAACTCAATGGGTTTAAGTTGCCTGCCACAAACCTCATGCCAGAAGAGGTCAAAACTTTATTAAACTCAATGGATTTCGGTTCGAGATCGTATCAATGCTTCGTTAGCAGCCAGAGATTCCTGTCCTGTTCAAATGCCCTTTTATTGGCCTGAATCTTCTCTATTCTTCTGTAAGGAATGTAGAAAGAAACTCGTGGAGAGCGTGGCAGCAGAGAGTCCTCAGAAGAGAAGCCCCCTTCAAGCAAGTGTTTCGGCCCTTATCTCCTGACACTCTAGGGGAGTTGGGCCACACCCGGTTCATGACTCCGGATGTCCCTCTGCTGCCCCCTTTTTTTTTTCTTTTTTTTTCCCATCTTGGGACGAGCCATGGCTGGGATTCGAACCCATGACCCTCTGGACATGCTCATTTTCCACTTAATGACTCGCGCTTTAACCACTGAGCCACAGGGACACCTGATATTTGTAGGGAAATTAAGCCTTATGAAGTTCACTTTTGTTCCTCCTTGACCAGATCCAGCTTGAACACCCCTCTGCCGCTTCTGCCATTGCTTTCAGGGCTCTGGTTTTTTCCTTCCCTGCAACTGAGAGCTGTTTCATGAGGCTGTATGCAGACGTTCCTATAAACCCCCTAGCTCCAATTTCTGCAGTGAGGACTTTGACCTGATAGCCTTCTCTCCTCAGGCTGTTTGCCAGATCAGCATACTTTTCAGTCTTGTAGATTTGAGCTGCCTCCATTCTGTTCTCATATGGCACCGTGAGCTCGATCATGATCAGCTGCTCGGTTGACTTAGAGTGGACTACTATGTCTGGTCTCATGCCACTCTTGCTGATGATCTCTGGGTGACTCTTCCATTCTGGGAGGTCTGCAGTGCACTCCCAGTCATCTGCCCCGTCCAGCAGACTCTGCCTGCATGTTTCGAGTGGCACTGTTGTTCTTGGCCATGATTTGCTGCCTCCTGCCGTGAAGAATGTTGCGGGTGCTTTTGGAGTCCTGATTTTCCCTTTTGTGGTGTTGGTACTAGCCCAGACTACTTGTACAATCTCTTTGAGCACTTGATTGTGCCTCCCTGTGTACCTTCCTTGAGCCAGGGCTACTTTACATGAGCTTAGGACATGCTCCACTGTTTGTTTTTCATGGCAGAGGGGGCATGCAGGATCGTCTGTTTTCCCCCACTTCACCAGGTTTGCATTTGAGGGCAGAAGGTCATATGCAGATCTGAGAATGAAGCTGATCCTGAGAGGGGCCATGCGCCAAATGTCATTCCAAGTGAGACTTCTTTGGAGTGCATTCTCCCACGTTGTCCATTGCCCTTGCTGGCTCTGCTGGACTGCTTTTTGGAGTCTTTTTTGGTCTTCTTCTTTTCTCATCTCCTGAATCATCATGTCTCTTTTGGCTTTTCCTTTGACCATTCAGTTTTGGTCACCCCCAGTCCTTGTCTGTTGGTCTGTGTGTGTCCTGTTATTTCTCTGATCTTGAGACTTTCTTTTGCAGAATCCATCGCCTCTTGAACTTTCCATTTTCTGCCTGTCTTCAGCTGGGGCTTGATTGCTTCTACCACCTTGTCTCCTGAGTCCTCCAGCATGCTTTGAAGTCTGATCTTCCCTGCTTTGTATTCCTCCAGGATGGATTTCAGTGGTAGTTTCAGCTTTGCTTGGCGACAGTACAGCGCTATGTCAGTCAGACAGGGTGGGACACCAAACCATTTCCTTGTGAACTTGTTGATTTTGGCTTCCATTGCCTCCACTATGCTGGTGCAGATGTCGTATATCATCAGAGGCCATTGGAGCTTTGGTATCAGCATGAACTGCAGACACCAGACCTTGTATTTGCCAGGGAGCCCACACTGGTCAATGGTCTCCAAGCCTTCCTCCGCCATCTGCTTGGTTTCTTTTGCTCTTTGTGTGTCTTTCAGCGTATCATCATACCATCTTCCAAGGCTCTTGACTGGTTCTTCTGTGACTGTTGGAATGGCCTGGTTGGCAACACTGAAGACCACAGATCCGGCCACTTTTCCTTTCCTCAGTGAGAGACTCCGTGATTTCTTTGGCTTGAACTTCATTCTGGATGAGGCAACTATGTCGTCCAGCCTCTCCAGCACATGACGTGTCTCGTCTTCTCTGAATGAAATCACTGTAGTGTCATCCATGAAGGCCTTGAGAGGAGGCATCTTGTATCCATCACCAAGGTCTGTTTGTCTCGCGTTGTTTGTTGCTGCTTTTCAAGATGAGTTCCATTGCCAGCACGAACAGTATTGGGGAAATTGCACAGCCCATTGCAATACCCACTTCCAAGTTGATCCAGTCTGTTGTGTACTCCTTGGTAGAGAACCGCATTGAGAAGCCATTGAAGTACTTCTTGAGCATGTCGCGGATGTTCTTTGGCATATGGTACATCTCAAGAGCCAACTGTATCATCTCATGGGGCACAGATCCATATGCGTTTGCCAGATCAAGCCACACTACGTCCAGGTCTCTCTTTTCTGGTTTTGCTTTTTGGATTGCGTCCCAGATCATTGTGGCGTGTTCTACACAGCCAGCCACGCCTGGGATGCCACCTTTCTGGACTGACACATCCAAGTACTTGTTTTCCATCAGGTACTTGGTCAGCCTTGCTGCCATGACAGAGAAGAAGATTTTCCCTTCGACGTTCAGTAGTGATATTGGCCTGAACTGGCTGATGTCACTTGAGTTTTGCTCTTTGGGGATGTACACACCATCTGCCGTCATCCACTTGCCGCTGATCTTCTGGTTTCTCCAAGCCGATCGCAGCAGCCTGTGGAGCCACTCCAGCACCTTGGGACATTTTTTGTAAAGCTGGTAAGGTATTCCGTTTGGCCCTGGTGATGATTTGGCTCCGACTTTGTCGACCACCTTCTTGATTTCCGCCAACGTTGGAGGCTTGCCATTGAACTGTTCCTCAGGGTTGGTTGGCCACACCAGACCTTGAATGTCGAGTGGTGCTTTGCTCTGTGGGTCAGAGTATGTTTTCCTCAGATACTGCTCAAGAACTCCTTTGTCCACACTTAGGGTCCCAGATTTTGGCTGCTCAAACAGTGTTCTGGCAAACTGGAAGGGGTCTCTGAAGAAGCGCTCTTGTGTCTTCTTCTTTTTGCTCTTCCTCTTCCTCGCAGATTCCGCTTTGCTGAGGGCGCTGTGTTTTTCTTTCAGGTCTTTCCACAGTTTTTCCAAGCCTTGTTTTTCAGCTGGCAGTGCGGTCTTCATTTGCATCTTGAGGTTTTTCTTTTGGACCCTGATCTTGTCCATCTTTTCTTGGCGTCTGGATTTCTTTGGAGGTGTTTTCTCTTTGGGTAGTTTTGCTCCATAGGCGTCTCTACATGTGGCATACACAATGTCCCCATATGTGGCTAGTTTGTGTTCCAGGGTGCTTTTCCCTATCAGTGCATCGAGTCTTTGGACGATTTTTGCATCCAGTTTCTCCCAATCTTCAGTTTCGTTTGCTCGTGGCAGGTTGAGTTTCAGGCGCCTGGCATCGAGGGCCTGTGCAAATTCTTCATCCGAACCAACGGCGTGGATGTCCTTGGCACTGTGGTTTAAATCCTGGCCTTGGTCTTCCGACGTCTTATCTGCTGATGCAGTGCGCTGCTACTCATTCAGATGAGTCTTCACACATCCCATCTTTGTTCTGTGGATCTTCATGCCACGGGTGGTAGCGAAACGCTTTCCACAGACACATGGATATTCCATTTGGTCCATGTTCATAGTCCGTTTGGGATTTGCAGTCATGATTGGTTGAGCACCGATGGATTCATCATTCTCTCCCCCTTTCGGTGAATCCTGGAGCATCTTTTCCTTTTATTCTTAGTAGCCACATGTTTAAGGCAAAGTGGGGAGCCAGCCCACAGAGCCCTTGGTTCTGGTCTTTCCCAGTTTCCTCCGGTCTTTCCCGGACGTCCTCCGGCCAAATAGTATAGCCAAGGACATCCACGCTGTTGGTTCGGATGAAGAATTTGCACAGGCCCTCGATGCCAGGCGCCTGAAACTCAACCTGCCACGAGCAAACGAAACTGAAGATTGGGAGAAACTGGATGCAAAAATCGTCCACAGACTCGATGCACTGATAGGGAAAAGCACCCTGGAACACAAACTAGCCACATATGGGGACATTGTGTATGCCACATGTAGAGACGCCTATGGAGCAAAACTACCCAAAGAGAAAACACCTCCAAAGAAATCCAGACGCCAAGAAAAGATGGACAAGATCAGGGTCCAAAAGAAAAACCTCAAGATGCAAATGAAGACCGCACTGCCAGCTGAAAAACAAGGCTTGGAAAAACTGTGGAAAGACCTGAAAGAAAAACACAGCGCCCTCAGCAAAGCGGAATCTGCGAGGAAGAGGAAGAGCAAAAAGAAGAAGACACAAGAGCGCTTCTTCAGAGACCCCTTCCAGTTTGCCAGAACACTGTTTGAGCAGCCAAAATCTGGGACCCTAAGTGTGGACAAAGGAGTTCTTGAGCAGTATCTGAGGAAAACATACTCTGACCCACAGAGCAAAGCACCACTCGACATTCAAGGTCTGGTGTGGCCAACCAACCCTGAGGAACAGTTCAATGGCAAGCCTCCAACGTTGGCGGAAATCAAGAAGGTGGTCGACAAAGTCAGAGCCAAATCATCACCAGGGCCAAACGGAATACCTTACCAGCTTTACAAAAAATGTCCCAAGGTGCTGGAGTGGCTCCACAGGCTGCTGCGATCGGCTTGGAGAAACCAGAAGATCAGCGGCAAGTGGATGACGGCAGATGGTGTGTACATCCCCAAAGAGCAAAACTCAAGTGACATCAGCCAGTTCAGGCCAATATCACTACTGAACGTCGAAGGGAAAATCTTCTTCTCTGTCATGGCAGCAAGGCTGACCAAGTACCTGATGGAAAACAAGTACTTGGATGTGTCAGTCCAGAAAGGTGGCATCCCAGGCGTGGCTGGCTGTGTAGAACACGCCACAATGATCTGGGACGCAATCCAAAAAGCAAAACCAGAAAAGAGAGACCTGGACGTAGTGTGGCTTGATCTGGCAAACGCATATGGATCTGTGCCCCATGAGATGATACAGTTGGCTCTTGAGATGTACCATATGCCAAAGAACATCCGCGACATGCTCAAGAAGTACTTCAATGGCTTCTCAATGCGGTTCTCTACCAAGGAGTACACAACAGACTGGATCAACTTGGAAGTGGGTATTGCAATGGGCTGTGCAATTTCCCCAATACTGTTCGTGCTGGCAATGGAACTCATCTTGAAAAGCAGCAACAAACAACGCGAGACAAACAGACCTTGGTGATGGATACAAGATGCCTCCTCTCAAGGCCTTCATGGATGACACTACAGTGATTTCATTCAGAGAAGACGAGACACGTCATGTGCTGGAGAGGCTGGACGACATAGTTGCCTCATCCAGAATGAAGTTCAAGCCAAAGAAATCACGGAGTCTCTCACTGAGGAAAGGAAAAGTGGCCGGATCTGTGGTCTTCAGTGTTGCCAACCAGGCCATTCCAACAGTCACAGAAGAACCAGTCAAGAGCCTTGGAAGATGGTATGATGATACGCTGAAAGACACACAAAGAGCAAAAGAAACCAAGCAGATGGCGGAGGAAGGCTTGGAGACCATTGACCAGTGTGGGCTCCCTGGCAAATACAAGGTCTGGTGTCTGCAGTTCATGCTGATACCAAAGCTCCAATGGCCTCTGATGATATACGACATCTGCACCAGCATAGTGGAGGCAATGGAAGCCAAAATCAACAAGTTCACAAGGAAATGGCTTGGTGTCCCACCCTGTCTGACTGACATAGCGCTGTACTGTCGCCAAGCAAAGCTGAAACTACCACTGAAATCCATCCTGGAGGAATACAAAGCAGGGAAGATCAGACTTCAAAGCATGCTGGAGGACTCAGGAGACAAGGTGGTAGAAGCAATCAAGCCCCAGCTGAAGACAGGCAGAAAATGGAAAGTTCAAGAGGCGATGGATTCTGCAAAAGAAAGTCTCAAGATCAGAGAAATAACAGGACACACACAGACCAACAGACAAGGACTGGGGGTGACCAAAACTGAATGGTCAAAGGAAAAGCCAAAAGAGACATGATGATTCAGGAGATGAGAAAAGAAGAAGACCAAAAAAGACTCCAAAAAGCAGTCCAGCAGAGCCAGTAAGGGCAATGGACAACGTGGGAGAATGCACTCCAAAGAAGTCTCACTTGGAATGACATTTGGCGCATGGCCCTTCTCAGGATCAGCTTCATTCTCAGATCTGCATATGACCTTCTGCCCTCAAATGCAAACCTGGTGAAGTGGGGGAAAACAGACGATCCTGCATGCCCCCTCTGCCATGAAAAACAAACAGTGGAGCATGTCCTAAGCTCATGTAAAGTAGCCCTGGCTCAAGGAAGGTACACATGGAGGCACAATCAAGTGCTCAAGAGATTGTACAAGTAGTCTGGGCTAGTACCAACACCACAAAAGGGAAAATCAGGACTCCAAAAGCACCCGCAACATTCTTCACGGCAGGAGGCAGCAAATCATGGCCAAGAACAACAGTGCCACTCGAAACATGCAGGCAGAGTCTGCTGGACGGGGCAGATGACTGGGAGTGCACTGCAGACCTCCCAGAATGGAAGAGTCACCCAGAGATCATCAGCAAGAGTGGCATGAGACCAGACATAGTAGTCCACTCTAAGTCAACCGAGCAGTTGATTATGATCGAGCTCACGGTGCCATATGAGAACAGAATGGAGGCAGCTCAAATCTACAAGACTGAAAAGTATGCTGATCTGGCAAACAGCCTGAGGGGAGAAGGCTATCAGGTCAAAGTCCTCACTGCAGAAATTGGAGCTAGGGGGTTTGTAGGAACGTCTGCATACAGCCTCATGAAACAGCTCTCAGTTGCAGGGAAGGAAAAAACCAGAGCCCTCAAAGCAATGGCAGAAGCGGCAGAGGGGTGTTCAAGCTGGATCTGGTCAAGGAGGAACAAAAGTGAACTTCATAAGGCTTAATTTCCCTACAAATATCAGGTGTCCCTGTGGCTCAGTGGTTAAAGCGCGAGTCATTAAGTGGAAAATGAGCATGTCCAGAGGGTCATGGGTTCGAATCCCAGCCATGGCTCGTCCCAAGATGGGAAAAAAGGGGCAGCAGAGGGACATCCGGAGTCATGAACCGGGTGTGGCCCAACCCCCCTAGAGTGTCAGGAGATAAGGGCCGAAACACTTGCTTGAAGGGGGCTTCTCTTCTGAGGACTCTCTGCTGCCACGCTCTCCACGAGTTTCTTTCTACTTTGGAAACAGCTGTGGTAATGTATGATAGACTTTGATATACTATTTGGATTCATCTGTGTTATTGTATCAATAAGTTAAGTCACTCTAGTTGGATTCTGCTGTGTTAATGTATCAATAAGTTAAGTCACTCTAGTTGGATTCTGCTGTGTTAATGTATCAATAAGTTAAGACACTCTAGTTGAATTCTGCTGTGTTAATGTACTATAGGTTTGATGACTCTCGTTTTATTCAGCTGTGTTAATGATTCATAGGCCTTGCTGACTCTAGTTTGATTCAACTGTGTTAATGTATCTTAGGCCTTGCTGACTCTAGTTTGATTCAGCTGTGTTAATGTATCGGAGGTTTGGGTAAATATGGTTTGATTCAGATGTCTTACTGTGTCACACGTCTGGCTGTAGTTTGATTTAGTTATGCTAAAGCATCATAGTCCTTGGCGCCTCTAGTTTGATTCAGCCGTGTTAATATATGATAGGCCTCGGTGACTCTAGTTTGCTGAGGCAATTGTGTCAATGCATTGACAGGCCTCAGTGACTAAAATTGTTGGAGGAAATGTGTTAATGTGTCAATAGGCCTACGGGCTCTTGTTTTGGGAGTTATGTCGATGCACCAGCGCCCTCGATTACTCTACTTTATTGTGGTATTCTTTCAATGCTTCCACTCCCCCCCCCCCCCCCTACTTCACACACCAAAGTACACAGACGAGCCATGCAATAGAAACTGCCTTTATTTTTGGTCTTTCCATTATCAATCATTAAGATATCAAAACCTTGGAGCATGCAGTCCTGTCAACTATCACACACACACACACACACACACACACACACACACACACACACACACACACACACACACACACACACACGCACACACACACACACACACACAGTGAGAGAGAGAGAGAGAGAGAGAGAGAGAGAGAGAGAGAGAGAGAAGACAAGACAAGACAAGACAAAATTCTTTATTTACGAGGATAATAGATAAACACTGATGTACCTTTTTACATCCAGTCCTCGCCCTGAGTGGGGTCAACAATGCAACATAAGATATGGTAATAAAAGAAGCATGCAAAAAGTGACTAGAACTACGATACAATACGAAACAAAAGTAAAATGGGGGGGGGGGTAAAGAGAGAGAGAGAGAGAGAGAGAGAGAGAGAGAGACGAAGGAGTGAAAGGAGTGCAGGGAAGGGCGAGAGAGAGAGAGAGAGAGAGAGAGAGAGAGAGAGAGAGAGAGACGAAGGAGTGAAAGGAGTGCAGGGAAGGGCGATAGAGAGAGAGAGAGAGAGAGAGAGAGAGAGAGAGAGAGAGAGAGAGAGAGAGAGAGAGACGAAGGAGTGAAAGGAGTGCAGGGAAGGGCGATAGAGAGAGAGAGAGAGAGAGAGAGAGAGAGAGAGAGAGAGAGAGAGAGACGAAGGAGTGAAAGGAGTGCAGGGAAGGGCGATAGAGAGAGTGAGAGGGAGAGAGGGACCAAGAGGCGAGAGTGGGGTGCGGGAAAGAGTATAAGAACAATCTGATAATCAACAAATTCTAAGGAGATGCCAGACAATCGATTTTGAAGCACCGGGGGGAGGCGGGGGGGGGGATGAAAATAACCACAAATGGGGGGGGGGGGGGTAGCCCAGTCACCACGGCTAGGGGGGGGGGGGGGGGGGGGATATCATATAGATCATAAATCAGGTCAGTCCAGCAGAACCGTGAGAGAGAGAGAGAGAGAGAGAGAGAGAGAGAGAGAGAGAGAGAGAGAGAGAGAGAGAGAGAGAGAGAGAGGATATCTTGCTCAGAAGGTCGATGACAGAGGACTCAGGAGCATACAAATAGAGACAAGTAAGCTTGCTTCCATTATCTTATCAGGAAGATGTCGTGGTTTGCTCAGATTCAGTCTGAAATTAGTCACAAGTAAACACCAGCGCCACCATGTTGTCAGAACATATCCCCGCATGTTGGGATTTAGTCTAAACTTATTCACAAGGAAACACTGGTGTCGCCATATTGTCAAAAAGTTATGCAAGTATGGAAAAATTCAATCTGAATTTTTTTTTTTTGCTGTCCCAACCTCTGCGCCATCTCAGAGGCAGTGCACCCACGCCGCTCATTCCGACACCCCGTTCACAGCCACAGCCTGTCGGCCCCGCCGCAGCCCCGGCACCGGCAATCTACAGGGAGCAGTCAATGTCAAGTCGTCAAGAGGCAACCCACCGGAGGAGACACTGCACTGCTGCCGAGTCACTTCGATGGTGTTCAGTGGCGCCTGTTCTGATCTAACATACGCAGGACACCACCTACTAAGCCCCCTACTGACGACAATAATTGCTTAGTCGCGGAGCCGGCGTGAGTGAGCTCTCCCTCCGGAGGGCGCCACCACGTCCGTCCAACGACAGCCCCCATGGACTCGCCGATATCGGTGACCCCGACGGAACCAAACCAAGACCACAGACGTGGAGAGGACATCGAAATTGAGGTCACCATGAGAGCAGGGCATGAAGGGCCGCAGAATTTGAGACATTTTTTTTTATGCTGATCGATGAGAATGAGGATGATTATGATGATGCTACGGATTTCCATTTCGGTCTGAGACTACATGACAGGGCTGTACTCTACGCTTCCTTTCATAATATATCCCGGCGTCAACCAGGCCCGAGAGATACAGGCACCTGCAGTGTTGGTCAGGAAATTTGAGCAACACTCTCAGAAACGCATCCATTAAGTGGATGAAACTCGACTGTGTGGTCCCAGTCTTCCCAACTGAGTCCGCAGCAAACTCAACTCTCGGTAGGAGCCGGTCGGGGCAGAAAAACCCACATGACTCTGATGGGATTCGAACCCACGACCTCCCAGCCGGGAGTCCGCGACGCTAACCACTTCGCCACGGCGGCTGGTTCAATCTGAAATTAGTTGCAAGGAAATAACACCATTATGATATAAGAAAAAAAAAAAGTTCTGGCATGTTAGGATTTTCGTCTTAAAACAGTCACAAGAAACACCAACGCAGCCATATTGTCAGATAGATACTGCAGTGAGAAATTTCAGTGTCGGCATCGTCAAAGCGTAAAGCACGTCTGAAATTAATCACAAAGAAATACCGACGCCGCCATATTGTAAGAAATTTATGCTAGCACGCTAGAATATAGTCTGAAATTAATCACAAGAATACACCAACGCCGCCATATTGTCACAAAGCTATTTCAATATGCTAGGATTCAGTTTAATATTAGCCTCTAGAAACACCAACGCCGCCATATTGTCAGAAAGATGCCCTGGTATGCGAGGACTCAGTCTGAAATCAGCCACAAGGAATCACCAACGTCATCTTATTGTGAGAGATATATCCCAGCACGATACGATTCAATCTAAAAATAGTAAAAAAGGATTCACCATCCCCATCACATTGTCAGAAAGTTATCCCAGCATGCTGCGATTCAGTCTAAAATAGTAAAACGGATACACCAACCCCACCATATTGTCAGAAAGTTATCCGAGCGTGCTGCAGTTCAGTCTAAAAATAGTAATTAAGAAACACTAACGCCGTCATACTGTCAGAACATTATTCAAATGTACTAGGAATCAGTTTGAAATATGTCACGAGGAAACACCAACGTCACCATATTGTCAGAAAGTAATCTCGGCATGCTACGATTCAGTTTGAAAATAGTAACAAGGAAACACGAACGCCGCTATATTGCCAGAAAGTTACTCCAGTATGCTAATCAGTCTAAAGTTAGTCACAAGAAATCACCGACGCCACCATATTGTCAGAAAGATGCCCCGGTATACAATGATTCAGTCGGAAGATAGTCGCAAGGAAACACCAATGTCACCTTATTAGTCGCAAGGAAACACCAATGTCACCTTATCGTCAGAAAGATATCCCATTATCGGATATATCTGGCAGGCAGGAACATCTTCTTGCACTCTTGAGAAGCCACAAGCCTGCCTGGCATAAGCATGAGTGCTGCCATGACTTCCTTTAACGCCTGTCTTCAGGGCGCACCACCAGAGGCAGACAGTACATTTCTAAATGGGCAGGCATCCCAACAGTTCGACTTTACTTCTTGTTATCATCAGTCAATTCAGAATTGCATGATTCATTTTTAATCATAACAGACAACATGAAGTCCTGCACAGCTGCGAACTGACATCTCTGACTGCCCACTGTCCACCGCAGAACTGACGACCTGGCACCGTGACAAGCTGAACTTCAACGGACATGATACCACAAGCAACGCTCGCTATGCTGCCAGTTGGAGTAAACTGTTCGTCAGATGATGTCAACGTAACGTCACATATGTACTTTGAAAAACAAGACTTTTCAAAATTGTATTTCATGTAATAAAATGAGCTCAGACAGACACACGGATAGGTGGATAGTTAGATAGGTGAATAGATATGTAAATAGATATAGGTGTTGGTATAGATAGAGACAGATAAACAGACATACAGATAGAACGATTGATAGACTGATAGATAGATAGAAAGATAGATAGAGATACATAGACAGGTAGCTAGACAAACAGATAGATAGAAAGGTAGATAGATAGATAGATAGAAATATATAGATAGATACACAGATATTGATATAATAGATACATATAGATATAGATACAAATGTAGCAATAGATAGATGGATGGATGGATGGACAGAGAGATAAACAGATAGGTAAATAGATAGATAGATTGATAGATAGATAGATAGATAGATAATAGATAGATAGATAGATAGATAGATAGATGATAGATAGATTGGATAGAGAGACAGAGAGAGATAAATAGATAGATAGAAAGTATTACTTTCTCCATTTCGATAATTCAGTTTTGAGTTGGCACTTCAGTTTGACTGACAGTGATTGAAAGTTGAAAGTATGAAGAGTTGTGTTAATCTTCTAGAGCTTTAACCCTCAATACTCTAGGTTACAGAGCATAATTCCCTTTTTCTGACAAAGCATATGATGTGGTATGAGTTATGTCTGGCTCAAGTGAAAGAAAATCAGTTCCTGCTACCGTGAAGAAAGTGATTTACATGGGATGAGCCCGCATACTGACAGAGGTCAGACCCACATAAAAATCAAAATGGCGGTTGCGAGTCCACATCATTTCCTTCAGTGCTTCCATTTCCTCCACAGACTTCAAGGGCAGCAGGTGACCTCCCAATTGTCTGCACTCCTCCCTGGCCTGAATGTGGTCGAGTTCCAGGGTGGGTTTGACCAGCACGTAGCAGTGGGTACTCGCCTTGAACCCACCAGGGCCACAGCGTTGATACCCGCAGTGGTCCTCGTCTTGTCCGTCAGAGCACTGCAATATCAGGTTGCAGGCCAGGTGTGGCTGGAAGTGTGGCCAGTGTGGCACTGAGCAGTTCCACTGACCGTCCTTCAGCTGTTCTGGGGTAGACTGGGGCTGTGAGAACACAGGCACACAGGCACACATACACAGACACAGACACAGACACGCACACGCACACGCACACACACACACACACACACACACACACACACACACACACAGAGCAGAGTTTTCTGGTCTGCATTCTGGCTTGCATAGTGTGAAACAACTAAGACTATGTTTAATGATTTTCAACAGGATTTTGAAAACTGAATCATAGGGAATTCCATATGTGTGCACCACTGACGTGTGTGTGCGTGCGCGTGTATGTGTGTGTGTGTGTGTGTGTTTAATGTAATGTAATGTAAAAGGATATTTATAGAGCGCTTTACCTCGCAAGAGCCCGAAGCGCATATTACAGAAAAACATGATAAAATCATAATTCTAATTCAAAGCGCGCGCGCCACACACACACACACACACACACACACACACACACACACACCCCGCCGGGGAAAAAAAAATGTGTGTATCCATAATTTGTAGCTTTTTCGCTTTGACTGTACAGCGAGTCTACATTCTTCTGTCCACCATAGTTGCTTACATATTTTCCAATCTTTTTGTATTTATGTTTTGGGATAGTCTTTTCAACTGCTAATAATACTACTTTTTGAGAACTTAGCATAAAATATATCCCGTCGTCATCCTCAATTGGTGATATGTTTTGCGTCAGAAGAAAAGTTTGAAAGGCTTCCCAGTCGGCCAATTTATAGTTAAATTTTGGAATTTTGCATTCAGTGGTAGACGGTTCATCAAATATATTTTCATTAAAAACTATTGTAATGGGAAGATGTTCACTCCCTAAACAATCTTCTACTTTGGACCAGTTATAGTTTACTGCTAAGTTTGGGGAAACAAGCGATATGTCTATTGCACTAGACTTGTGAGTAACTACATCAGGAATTCTTGTAATTCTACCGTCGTTTACTAACATTAAATTCGAATCAACAGTATTTTCAACAAATCTATTTGATGTCACTTTATTACAACTTGCGTCCCAAAAAGGCGCATGAGCATTATTGAAGTCACCCATAATAATCCACTTCCTCTTTGTAAAATCAGTATGTTTTAACGAATCTGTGTCACGCTCTTTAGGACCATTAGGATAGTACACAGATAAAGCATTATAAACTGATTCCTTATGTACTTTGATGACAGCACCACTAGCAAACACATCTTGTTTATCTATGGGTACTGGAAGTGGGCTAATATTTGTAAATTCAAGGTCTAGTTTAATATGACAGCAGTTTACACCTTTTTATTTACCGCACGGGTACTGTAGAGAGGTGGGTAGTAATAATTCTTAAGATTGGGAAGCTTTTTCTTTTCCACATTCAATGACTGGGGCGCTAAAGCACTATAGCCTTTCTCCAGAACATGACTTTCAAAAGATAACAGGTTAGTGGAAATAGACCTCGCATTCCACTGAAACGCTACGAAGCAGCTGTTTGGATCTAGCGCCATAATAAACTGAATTTACGGGCATAACTGTAGTTATGCAGGTTGTAGTTGTTCCTGTCATTTTTCATACCATTACTGTCACGAAGATATGACTTATAAATATAGCCGAAAAGATCATGGACGATATAGGAATTCATGAACACAGATATTCTGAAAAAGAGCACTTCATAATATAAACATGCCAAACAAAAATGTGAAAAAATTGAAGGAAAGGTAAACAACCAGAAATGCAACAATACAACAATGTGTCTGTTCATCAGACTAGCTGTACAATAACACGTTCTCTGGCTGTCAAACAAGAGGGATGTTGTGTCTCACTGTGACAGACCGTTTTTTGTCCGGTCACAAATTTTTACATCCGCGTTGGCCGGAACATGTTCACCCGGAAACCGGTTGGTTAGTTTACCTGACTGCTGCTCACCTGCACTCTGTATAAGTCAGGTGAGATGAAACGGTCAGGCAGTCTCTACAGCAGTTCCCGCAGTGCAACGTCTCAGTGGCTGATGAGGGACTCCAGACGAGTTGCTGTGGCAGTCAGGTATTTCATTATTAGCAATTCTAAAATCGTCACCAAAATCGTTCTCCCCTCCTATAGGCGACTGTAACTTTCTCAGCGCCTGGTAAAGGTCTTTAGAAAAAAAAAAAGTTTTTTTTTTTTTGTTTTTTTTTTTGTATATCTCGAGACTTGATAGGGTGATAGGAGGAATGTGTTTTTAGAAAGTATGAATAGAAAGAAAAAAATGCTGTCGATGAGTGAGCAGAAAAGGAGGTGGCGTAGCTAGTTCATGGCTTTATGATGAAAAAAAAGTTTCGTTTATTCTAATGTATTGTAATGATGTTATTGAAAGTAAGCTCCAAGAGTGAGTGACGGAAACTATCATGTATTAATGGTTAAAGATTTGTTCTGAATTTTGACGTGGATATGTATGAATAATGAATATTTATTTGTCGATAAACAAGAGTGTGTGGAAATCCTGTTCCCTCAATGTGTAAAACATGATTTCGAAAAGGTCTATGTGGAAATCCTTTCCCCCCAATGTGTAAAACATGATTTCGAAAAGGTCTATGTAGAAATCCTTTCCCCCCAATGTGTAGAACAGGATTCCAGAAAAAGAGAACGTTCTATTGTGATAATGTATTAAACATTGTAAATTTAGCTATGGGTGTTTTTCCCCAAGTTCTGGTGAAATATAAAGTAACAGTTGATTATGAATATGGTTAATAACCATGATGAATAATAGCCATGTTATAGTAGGCTAGATAATTAAGGTAGTTATCAGTTCCCCCAGGGAAAGTCGTTGTCCTGGTGTGACCGCTGACTGGCTGCCACTGCTAGAGGGTCTGAGTGTAGCCAGAGTCTACCCCTGTCTCCACCCTGCTGAGGGTGTGGGGAGGTCGACGAGAGAGTCAACAGTAACCCGCCCTACTACTGCACCCGGGTCTGGGGCGTAGCCGAGATCTACCCTTGTCTCCACCCTGCTGAGGGTGTGGAGAGGTCGACGTGGGAGTCGACAGTAACCCGACGTGCCAGTTGTGCCAGAGCCGCCGCTGCTGCCGAGCCAGAGCCGCCGTTTTTGAGGTATTTGAACCAGCGACCTGTTGGGCCAGTCATATCAGAGCCGTCGCTTCTGCTGTACCAGGACCGTTGCTTCTGTGTTGTCAACTCGTGTCTGTGTGTGAGCCGCAGCTCTTGTGTTGGAGCCATCGCTCCTGGTATGGACAGAGTCGTTGCTTCGGTTCTGTGGAGACTCTGCGAGCTGCTCTTCCTGACTGTGTGAATCCCAGGAGAGGACTTCCTCTACAGCGGTCTTCGCGAGAGACTTGAGACGACTGAGAATTGTCATGTTGGGCCAGACGTGGTCAAAAGAAATTAATTTGTATTTGCCTTATGTGTGTACGCTTAAAGTTACCGCGTGAGTGAATATTCTGTCTTATTGATATTGTTGTATATTGATGTGTTTTGTGTATTGGTGTACTGATGGCTTGGGTGGCTTAAAAAAGAAACGTTGACTTATTGCCTGGCTGTCCGTGTTTCGAATCTGTATGTGTGTGTGTGAATGTAAAATTGTACACGCATCCAAATTTCTATAAGTCAGACAAACAGACACACGCACCAACGCATCCGTAACAACTACCCTTCGCTGGCTGCTGTGGGGGTGCTGTTGGATTCTTTTTTTGAACCCTTGGTGGCGAGAACACCACAGAATTATGGACAGTGGTGTGTCTCTATTAGACGCCAAGAGTACAGACACAATCAGCGTGTCTCCCTGATGAGTCCGATCCAGCGGACGAAAGGCATAGGATTAGGCAATACAAAGAGATCTGTTTTCGAGAGGGATTACGATGGTTCTCTCATGCAGCTAGTGAAGAGCTTTTATATTTATAACATATTTTCTCACTTTTAAGTACCCATTTTCTTCACATTCATTTTTTTTTTTTACTGAATCTTTGCCATAATGATGGGCGAATTGTTAGCCTGCACTTGTTTTCCCCCACTACTTAATTGTTCAGCATTTAATTGTTTGGTCAAACAGTGCACAATTCTTAGCCGCTGACAGTGCTTGAGTTATTGAACAAAAGAGCTGACCTTTCAGACTGTTCCATAACGTTTGATCTCCCTTGCATCCTTGAATGGATCCACAAGCATACGCTCAAAGATGATCCCCTTCCTATTATAATGTGTGCATACTATTTTTAGTTTTTCAGCCACTACTTTCCTCTCCATGTTTTCGTTTACCTTCATTTTACCACCCTTCGCTGGCTGGAAGAATTGTTAGCCTGCACTTGTTTTCCCCCACTACTTAATTGTTCAGTATATATATACTACACACAAAAAGTTAAGGATCGGTATGTGAAAACAGGTGCGTAATAAACTCAGTTCGCTACTGTTATTTATTTCTTAGTCCAGCCAAATTGTCATGAATTCTTGTTCAGCTGAAAGTGGGCGATGTTGTGTTAGTGCGAAAATTGCACGGGATTCTCTACTACTGAGCTGGGCCGCAAACGGAAAAGCGGAAACTTGCGAAAAATGACCTTGTTTTGGACGTTCTGCCTGAACACATTGCACTTGCCAGATGGAAAAACCATTATGCACGTGCAAGCACTGCTGTTTATGTGTGAGATGCTGTCGCTCGCTTGGCTATATAAGAAGACATTCCACCAGTAGTAGGCCTGATCTGACAATGCCTCCACGACGAAAATTAAGCGAGTTGGATAGGGGACGAGCTGTTGCATGGTTCCAAGATGGTGTTCCCAAGCAAGAAGTGGCCAGGCGACTTCATGTGTCCATTTCGGTCATTGCCCGACTGATTCAACGCTTCACAGCCACTGGGATTGTCCATGAAAGACGCAGATCTGGTCGACCGAAGAAGACAACCCCACGTGACGATCGTCTCATTGAACGACAAGCCCTGCAGACAAGAACAGCCTCTTCCAGCATAATTCAAAGGCAGTTCAGGGTGGCTACTAACATCAACATCAGCCAGCAGACCATACGGAACCGCCTACATGGGTTTAATCTCCGTTCTCGTCGCCCAGCAGTACGGCCACGCTTAACTCCAGCCCATAGGGCAGCACGCCGCGCCTTCTGCGCACGTCACGTGAGGTGGACATGTCAGCAATGGTCCCAGGTCCTGTTCAGTGATGAATCACGCTTCACCCTTCACCACAACGACGGCCGACTGAGGGTCTGGAGGCGCCCAGGGCAACGCTTTACTGACGCCACTGTCCAAGAAAAGGTGGCCTTTGGTGGAGGTTCTGTAATGGTCTGGGGGGCCTTCAGCCT
>CM065745.1:40967214-40984714 GCA_033310375.1 Conus canariensis
GGGAACATCAGTCAATGCCAGCATCCCACACAGTCCAATGGGAAACCAACACATAAAGTCTGTCACAGCAATACTAATTAAGCGTCGGGCTATCGTGACATCCTTTGCTAATTTAGAGGTGGTCGTTTTGAAAGAATTGCTCTGTACTGACCAAAAGATGATGGCCTGACCTGAAGAGATGAGCAAGAATAAAGTGAAGTTAAAGATGACCAATACACCAACGGAGTAGAATTTTCCTTGAAACTCCTGTCTTGTAACAGGGAGTGGGATGCAAATACCTGTCTGACTGTAAAACTCCCAATCCTTTGTCAATGGAAATAAAGGGAATGCAGCTAAAAGCCAGCCAACCAACCAGCAAGACAGACAAGCCAACGAAGCTGATGTCTTCTCAAACCGTAGAGTGCTGAATGGAAAATGAAGAACAATAAACCGATCTAGTGTGATAAGACATATGATTAGAGCCGACACTTCACTGGACAGCAGAGACAAAAAGCCAGCCACATGGCAGTTCACACTGTTTTTCCACATGTCATCATAATGAAGATATTGACCTCGGTACCTCTCATCAGCAGCTCCAATGATGGTAACATAAAGTCCCATTAGAAAATCAGCCACTGTAAGATTGATGACAAAAATTCTGAACCCAATTACTGAGGTAATTCTTTTGACAAAAAGCCGTGCACAAAAGCAGAACATGTTACCAGACAGAGACAGACAGGCAGTCAGCCACAAAAACACACGATACGTCCATGACTGCAATAAATCCTCACACGAGGAAACTTCATCTCTCGGAGCAAAACAAAATCTGCTGTCAAAGTCACGAGGCAAAATCTCGTTGCAACAGAATTTATAATTCTCTGTATATATGGAAAACGAATGCTGAAGATGTATGAAAATGTCAGGTGGAAACACTTTCACAGGACTGCCGTCCATGTGGAGTTCAGTCAGATGAGGCATGGAAGGAAAATTGCTGTGAAACGTGTGTATGAAAGTACATGTTAAATTTAGTTTCTCCATGCCATGGAAGAGCGAGAATACTTGGGGATCTAATGTTGTGAGCGTGGTATGTGACAGATCTATGGTTGTGAGTCTGTGCTCCTTGACTGCAGATGTCTGGTCCATAAAGAGTGAAGTCAGAGGGTTTTTAGAGAGAGATAATGTGTGTAGATTTTTCAGATCAAGGAAAGGTGCCAGATTAACTTGCGTCAGTTGGTTGCCACTGAGGTCCAGAGATTTTAAGTTGAGTAATGCCATGTTGGGTATGTCACTTACTGAGCACTGGGCAAAGACAGCATAGATAAGATATGCATGGTGGCTGATATCGGACAGTGTCATGCCAGAGCCTGTGGCATCCAGGTAATGGAGCTGGGGGAAAAGTGACAAATTTAATGGCTTATCACACTGAAATGTGTGACCTTGACACTGACACCTTAAGGGACACGTCATTTCACACAGTAATTCATCGTCATGCAAAGGACAGTGAGACCATCCATCACATAAATGATCACTGTGCAAACATATCCTGGACGTTCTGCATTGAAACATACCAGGGCATGTCATGTCCTCACATCCCTCTTCGTCCTGGTGGTCAATACAGTCGTATATTTCATTACACCGTGTGTAGACAGGCAAACAATCATTGAAGTCACCAGGGCAACGATAGTGACTAGCAGGACAAGACTCATTTGGATTCATTTGAGTTGAGGTAAAGTGATCTATGTTATCAAATTTGACAAGCGCTGGCGAAGGAACGTGTGGTATAGATGCATATGTAAATAGGAGTCTTCCTCCGCAGTTTACCTCATCTGATTCGTCCCAACAGTTAAATGTGTTGTGACACACACTGGTGTATGGCACGCACTGACCACTGGAACACGTGAACGAGTTCACACAGGGAGAGGGAATACAGAAAGATTCATCACTGTTATCAGGACACTCCATCACAAAGTTACACACCAGGCCATAGGATAACGTGACATGTTGATCAGTGCAGGCAAACAAAGAAATTAATGTGTCTTGACGAAATTCTGGGGCAGTGTTTATCACGTTGTCAGAAAATGTACAAGATCTATCAGTCTGACACAACTCTTTATACAAAGAAGGGTCACAGAGGAAAAACATGTATGTCATGTGGCCATCAGGACATGTTACCATATACTGTCGTCTTATTGGAGTGCGTGACATGGAAATTATCTTTGAGTGATATGACTTCCAATGACATTTACTTCTATTAGCTGTCAATATACACAACTCAGTTCCAGATTTTTGACGTCGACCCATTTTCACATGTACGTTACACCTTTTGGCCGAATACCCCACACTAAGATCTTTTGGAAAAGTATGATGAAGAACTGTTTTGTCTTCAGTGATAAGGCAGAATTTATACATAGAACGCAGGAGCATATTGCACACAGATACACCAATGGAATCGCGTGTACTGTCTGTACATGCAGTCAATCCTAATACTTGAAACGCATGATTGCAGTCATGCGCACTGGTACGCAAGGTCAATGTGCCCACAACTAAAACACAATAATCAATTGCTGATATGTTGTGATCTTTCTCAGTAACATTGCTCATGAACTTAAACAACCACAAGCGACCTTTACGTGACCAGCTTTTGAAATCGAGATGCTGTTCAAGGTGGAAGGTGCAGGCCTCTAGATTTTCTTCGACAAAACACTATATATTTCCCTTCACACACACACACACACTCGCGCGCGCGCGCGCGCGCGCGCGCACGCACACACGCACGCACGCATGGATGCATGCACACTCGCACTCACACACGCACGTATGAACACACGCACACACACACACACACACACACACACACACACACACACACACACACACACACACACACAATCTGACTTAAAGTGTTACCTGACGTATTATTCTTTGTACAATGCTGGGAAGAATATCATGAAGATATCTGTTCACAAATGCAACAGTAGCAAAGGGCATCATAATGCTCATAATTCAAATGAAATGCACAGTATCAGTGAAAACGAGGAGCAAAGAAAAGAAAACTGGTGACTTCATGTTCAGAGGACCCTTCCAGGTTGGCCTGAAACTATTCCCACAACCAAAATGAGGCACGGTACAAAGAGAGAAAACTAATCAGCCACTAACACTGAATGAGGTGCAGAAAGGGGCTATACAAGGTTGAACAAGATGTTCGCCTGAACCTAATGGAATGCCTATTGTGCTGTATAAGAAGTCCCCAATGTCCTTGAGTAACAAACAAACTGACAAGATGAGCATAAAGAACTAAAAAATAAGCAACCAATAAGCCAAAGCCAATGGTATGTATATTCCTCAGCAACAAAAAGTGACATCAAACCACATGCAATTATTACCTTTGAACATTGCAGGGGAAACAGCAGGGCTGGCTGAATACCTTAGAGGAAGCGAGTATTTGGTATAAAGTCCAGACAGGAAACACAATAACAGTGTCTCGCTGTGTAGAGCACGCCACTGTAACTTGAAAGCAGTCCGAATGGCCAGGGCAGGGCAATAAAACATCAGCATGGAGTGTCTCGATCTGACAAAGGCATATGGATCAGTTCCACACAATCCATTCCAGCTGGCCTTCATAATGTGTCGTGCCCCGAAGAACATGCCCCGAAGAACATCCACGAAATGCCAGAAAAGTACTACCATGACTTTTCAAACAGGTTTTGCCAAAAGATTATACAAAACACTAGATCTGACTGGAAGCTAGGAAAAAAAAACAACAACAAACAAACAAAAACCAATACAAAACACAAAAGAAAACCCAATGGGCAGAGCAGTTACTCCAGCATGGTGTGTGCTGGCACTGGAGTGTCACACACACGATTACCAAGTCATGAAGTGTGCCGTTTGTTTAGCCACCTTTTTGTTTTTTCAATTCTGGTGTCAGCTTTGACAGATTCAATACAAATCTTAAATAAATGTTAGCGAACCGCCCAGAGAACGTGGACAAACGAGTCACAAGACGAAACACAACTAGTTTCGACCTCTTAGGTCTTCATCAGGTGAGACATTAACGAATAAAACAATGAAAATTCACTTAGCTTTGATCGCTTCAGATCACTTCGTAGGGTTCAGCGCAAGGAAGAAGGCGTTGAATGAGAACGAGGCTGTTGGAAGGGAAATAGTGAGCGAGTCAAAGTAACATGTACCAACCCACCACTTCAATCTTACCTTAAAGTAACATGTACCAACCCACCACTTCAATCTCAGCCCATAATATCCTCCCACCACACACACACATACTACCTTATCTCCCACTATTCACCTCACACAACTTATAGCTATCTTATTTATGCATTTATTATCATTATTATTATTATTATTATTTTATTATTATTTTTTTAAAATTATTATTATTATTATTTACTGATTTTTTAATTTATTATTATTTTTAATGTTTCATTTATTTATTTATTTGATTATTATAAAAAATGTATTTTCTAAATATATTTCTGTATCATGTTTTCATTACCTTAACCTTCACTATCGTTGTTAGCAGTATCATTCAGTAATACTATTGCTAGTATTGATACTACCACTGGCATTGACATCACCATCGCCTTCGCCTCTGGGACTGTTGCCACGGCAACCCTGCTGTTTAAGAATCCTCTAACCCACTGTCCTTTCTCCCATACCCATACTTATTGACACAGATTGGTAGTAATCTTGTCCCTTTTTTTTTTCTCAGTATTTTGACCATTATTAGTATTCCTATCAGTAATATTATTATCTTCATTACGACTTTGACTCGCTCACTATTTCCCTTCCAACAGCCTCGTTCTCATTCAACGCCTTCTTCCTTGCGCTGAACCCTACGAAGTGATCTGAAGCGATCAAAGCTAAGTGAATTTTCATTGTTTTATTCGTTAATGTCTCACCTGATGAAGACCTAAGAGTTCGAAACTAGTTGTGTTTCGTCTTGTGACTCGTTTGTCCACGTTCTCTGGGCGGTTCGCTAACATTTATTTAAGATTTGTTTAGATTTCCGCCTGCAGTCCTCTCGCTTTGCAACTAGATTCAATACAGTTCACACAGATTGAGCTAACAGCGTTGGAAGCAGTCGCATGTGCCCCATTGTCTTTCTGTCCCTGCTTGTTGGTTAGGTATTGGCAAGTTATATCCCCCCCAGAGGGTAAGAATTGTTCAAGCATGTCGATCAGTTGTCGGACAATCATAAGTAACTGATAGTAATTCTTGAAACATTTTGATCAAAATGATGAGACTTTGTACTATTGTGATTGTTTCAGGAAGTTGCTCAGTTCAGTATGCTCGTTCGTGTGTTTATGCCGAGTAATACGGGTTTGGTCGTTTTGATTCTATTGTTAACAAGCTATGAATACTTTTGGTGTTGAATAGGTGGTGGACCGAGTTATTTATGGTGTTGTTCACTTTGCAGGCTTTTCAACTTGAGGTGTTGCTGAGTGTACTGGAGGGGGGTGCTAATGATGTCCTTGGCCTATCTCCTGGCTGTGGCATCACAGTTTTCTATAGGCCAGGATTCGCCTTTACTCCCCCAGTGCCTTCCTTTTCAACAGCCAGTAAGCCTGTCTGCCTTCAGAGGAGCCCGTGTCTTACCTGGTGTCTTCCCTCCAGACGGCTGACCGGTGCTCTTCATTGTGGTCCTTGCTCCCCTGTGCCCAGTCGCAGGAGTGGGACCAGTCGTTCTGGAGCATGCTCTTCTGCGCCCACTCTCAGAAGTGTTTTCTGTGTGGACTGCCATCAATGCATCCGCAACTGAGGTCAGTTCACCTTGAAGTGGTTGATATTCATCACCACAAGGAGTGTTCTTTGTGTGTGTGTGTGTGTGTGTTGTGTGTGTGTGTGTGTGTGTGGGCGCGGCGCGCGCGCGCGAGTTCTCTCCAGTTTGGACAGCAACACGCCTGCCTAGTGATTGGAAATTCATCTCCATCTTTTCATTGTTTATTAAATGTACACTCCTTGCTAAATTCCTGTTCATGCTATTATGTTGTAGGGTGATGTGGGTGAGTGATAAGAAGAATTAATAGAATACACAAACAAGCTACACGCCTTCATACATCCATGAGACAGATTTGACAAATCCATGTACAAGCACCCCTCATTCAACTCCGTGACATGGAGTTCATACAGAAAACACCCATGAACGATACATATATCATCTTTAATCAAAGCCATGTGGATGAAAGGAAATAAAAAGGGGAAAGTGAAAGGCTCCCTGAAATCGTCTGGGACTGGGCTGAAGTCAGATGAACACACACACACACACACACACACACACACACACACACACACACACACACACACACACACACACACACTGAATTTATGAAAATAATCAGGAGAAGGGAAAGATGATGCCATAGTATTACAACCTGAGAGTGATTCCTAATTTGGTCTGAATGTGGGGTGTGTGTAGGGTTTAAAAAAATGTTTTCTTTATTGGCATATATGTAGGTTAGCTAATACATTGGAAAGCTTGTTTAACTTATAAGCCTTGTATGATGTTCAGTGGGATTTTGTGCTTAATACACAAAACGGTTAATTCGTTTTGTGCATTTTATTGATTGTGATCATTCTTGTTTGATTTTACGTCTGCTTGATAAAGAAATGTTGGTCTTTACAAAATGACTTGACCGGGTTCTACATACACACACATAAAAAAAAAAAAAAAAAAAAAAAAAAAAAAACCATTTATAAACTGTTTTGACAATGGCATTGACTAGGGAGAAGATTTCATTGTGAAGAAAGTGATGACTTTAGATGTTGATACATTGCTCAATAGTGACATTTGTGCGAGGAAGTCTAATCTGTATCCTGAAATTATTAGTGTACATGAACTACATATCTTTCACAACTAACAAAGTCTAGAAATTGTGAGTTCTTCTCAGAGTAGGGTACTCATTTTTGTGGAGAGAAAATGCTGAACATGTGGATGGTAGTAGGATTATGTCTTTTAAACGGAGTATGTAATGGCAACTTCGAGGGTCGTTTCACATGTGGTTTGTAAACAGGAAACTGTGTAAATGGTTATTTCGTAACATCTGTCGATCTCTTTGACTTTGTGAAAAGCCAACTTTAAGATATTAGAAACTAGAAAGGCTTGAAACAGATCATTTGCTCCTTGTGTTATGTATAAATGACCAGAGTAACAGGATGCATTAATTCCAGTGTATATGTTCAAATTACGAATTTGTTGTTAATTAATTTGGAGTCAGCATTATGCTCATCAATTAATTTTTCCCAGGCTGTCAGAAGCTGTTCAGGACCAGATATTAGCAGCTGAAGATATAATACATGTGGACGTCAACGAAGCAATTATTCCGTTCCATAGAATTGATAGAAATTAAGCTGATTGTGAAGAAAAAAAAAGCACAAAAAAAAGAAAAAGAAAAAATGATACGACCGAGGTTATAAAAGTTCTTCATGTAAACTGCACATATTAATCAGAAACTTTAGGAAACTACTGCACAGAGAAGATAGATTTCAGTTTTCTGTTGCAAGACGTGAATGCAAGAATTTAGATAAAAGGGGAAAAAAAGAAAGAGTATAATATCTTCTGAAATGAACTAAACAATTCCATTCAGATCCAGAAGTCGTTTTGGGAATATGTTCATAAAATATCTAAAAGCAAATCGCAACCTTCAAATAATGTTCGTATGTATGAATGGTAACAACATTTCAGAAATTTGCTGGAGAAAAAGTCTTAAATAAATGTTAGCGAACCGCCAAGAACGTGGACAAACGAGTCACAAGACGAAACACAACTAGTTTCGACCTTAGGTCTTCATCAGGTGAGACATTAACGAATAAAACAATGAAAATTCACTTAGCTTTGATCGCTCAGATCACTTGGTAGCTGAACCCTACCAAGTGATCTGAAGCGATCAAGCTAAGTGAATTTTCATTGTTTTATTCGTTAATGTCTCACCTGATGAAGACCTAAGAGGTCGAAACTAGTTGTGTTTCGTCTTGTGACTCGTTGGTCCACGTTCTCTGGGCGGTTCGCTAACATTTATTAAGATTTGTTTAGATTTCCGCTGCAGTCCTCTCGCTTTGCAACTGGAGAAAAAGAACAAAAGAAAAGATGAGGAGGATGGCATTATGGAGAAAACTTGACCAATGAGGATAGAAATGAAGTTCGTATAAATGACAGACAAACATCTAAGGAGACGTAATGAGTGTTTCAATAATTCTGGAGAATATAGTTTGAATTCTTTAATAAAGCTGTTCAGTTTTCTGATTGATTATGCAACATATCCTGATTATTGGACAGAATCTATTATTTTACCTTTATTCAAAAAGGGGATGTCAGTGATGTGAACAAAAATAGACGATTTTCTAGAGTAACGTTTATAGTAAATTGTATCATTCCTTTATCAACAGTAGAGATTAGTGAACGCGTAGGCATTAATGATGTACCTGGAGAACATCAAGCCAGTATAAGGAAAAGGTTATTCAACAATTGGCCGTATATTCACGCTACTAGATGCTGTTGAAAAAAAAATACTGTGTTAATAATCAATCAGATGCTGTACGTTGCATCTGCTGCTTTTGAAAACAAAAGGCTTTTGGTTCCATCTCGTGTAAACTCTTACAGCTTGTTTTGATGAAAAATGGAGTTAAAGGTAAAATATATTGGTGCAAAAAAAATGCACAGTGAAGTGAAAGGAAGAATATAATTGTGGCATATTTTATCCGAATCTTGTATGTGTTCTCAGGGCAATAAAGATGGTGATATTTGTGGCTCAGTATTGTGGTCTTTGTTCATAAAAGCGTTAGCTCTGGAAATGACTGAAAATATAAGGCACGGGGTGCCTTTTGGTCTTATAGAATTGTTTAGTTTGCTATTTGCTGATGGTATTATATTATTGTCCATAACAGTTGTATCAATAAGACCGATATTATTGCGTTTCCTAAGGGAGAATATTTGGGCATAAATTGAAAGATAGACCTATGGGAATGAGTTAGTCGTTGCAGTGAATGCATATAGATATCTAAGGAATATGCAATACAACTAAATCAGCTTCAGTTATGCCTGTCGAGAAATCGTTAACAGAACAAAGAGAGCAACCGTAGTCATTCTTCACATTTTGTACAAACTGGATCAGTAATTTATTTAGTATTTGTAGGAAACTGTTTGACCGACACGTTCTGCTATTTCTCTAGTATGGGGCTAAAACCTGGGCTTTCGAAAATACAGATTTTAGAGAAAGTTAACATAGAGGCATTGAAGCATTTAATAAATATCAACATGATAAGTTCAAATGATATGATTAATGGAAAACTCGGAAGATGTCCAATTTACCTAAACTCATACATAAAATGCATTAAATATTGGTTGAATCTAACGACCATGGACGAAGATGGGTTACTTTTTAAAACATGCAAAATGTTAATGTGCTTTTGCACTAATGACAAGAGGACATGGGCTAGTGTAGAAAATGCTTAAATTCTTATGGGTTTGGGTTTGTTGGGGACAGTTACAATGTTCAAAATATACCCAGATATTTTAAATGTTTGAAAGACAGGATTCTTGACTGCAGACGGCAAAATTGGTATGACCATGTCTATCATAGTGATAGGTGTTTTACAGTACAGACTCTTTACAATATCTCAAGGTTAAAATGAATCAATATGGTATGAGCATGCTAGCTAAGTCTTGGTTTGGCGTTTGTGATATCGCTTGTCATCGTTTCAGATACCACAAATGACGCCGAAGGTGAATTGATCGGCCGTTTGTATGGTTTAGCTAGGAAAGATGGAATTGTTGTTGTTGTTGTTGTTGTTGTTGTTGTTGTTGTTGTTCGTCGTCGTCGTTGTTGTTGTTGCTGTTGTTGCTGCTGCTGCTGTTGTTCTGTCCTGTATTACATGATTTCTGAACAAAACTCATTTGGCTTAAGAACTTGACTCAATCATGACATTTCAATGAAATATTACTGTTGTCATCTTATTAAAAAAAAAAAAACCTCTCTGATCTTGATATGGATACCTATTAAATACAAAAGAAAAAGGCTGTGTGCTGTTGCTCAGTAACTTTTTAAAACAGTAAATGTTTTTGTTTTTGCCGTGGACAGGTTTATATCTTTTTCGTGGGCGCATGTGGCATAGTTTAATTGTGTGAATGCCCCTTCATTGTGGAGCTTTGGCCTTAAACCTGAATAAACATTCGTATTCGTTTTCGTATTCGTATTCGCGTTCGATTTCGTATTTTTTCTCTCTCTCTCTCCTCTCTCTCTCTCGGGGGGTCAAGGTCAACGGAAACTATCATGGCGACATGTTTTGGTTTCAGTCTCGCGGAAAAAATCAGTTTAGCGACTCTTCTACTAACATTAGTGACGTTACAATGTTCCACCATCATGCCAGTGAGTGTGCAACAGTATCGGCAAGTGACAGGCAGGTTTGTTTCCGTTCAGAGTGCCATTTTACGCTGTAATTCCTCGGTTGTCAGACCCATAGGCGTGCTGTTTCTCTTGAAAGGATGTGGTACAATGGACAGACACTTTATGTCTGATGATAGACTGTGCTTTGTATTCTTCTAAAACTGCAGTGTTCCAGCGTTCAGTGAGCCCAGTTTACTGTCGTGCACGTTTCGGTGTCCTGACTGCTGTGGTGCTGATTTTCATGTCCTGCTATCTGCTGGCTTGTGGGGACGTGGAGTCCAATCCTGGGCCCAGTCCAACCACTGACGATTACCGTCAGGCAGAAGACATCGTGCAGACTGGAGTGAGGGGGGGGGGGGGGGGGAGAGGAGCGAGATGGCTGACCTGTCCAAGCGGCAAGCAGCGCCCGACCAACAGGAGTTCATGAGAGGGATGCTGGACATGCAAGCCTGCGTACGAAGAATAGAGGAAAAGCAGAATAAACAATCTGAAACGGATTAACTCAGTTATGGATGACCTGAAGACATCATTAACGGATCAGATTGCCAGCATAGACCAGAAACACGGGCAGCTCCAAGAAAAAGTTGTTGACCTCAGATCTAGGTGCGACAGGCTTCAGGAGGAAGTTGTTGACCTCAGAGCTAGGTGCGACAGGCTTCAGGAGGAAGTTGTTGACCTCAGATCTAGGTTCGACAAGGGGCTTCGAGGGAAAGCGAGTGTTTACGTGAAACAGTATGAAAGGTCATGTGTGAAAAGTGTGACTATCTTGAAAACGACAGTAGGTGAAATAACCTGCTCTTCTTCGAGCTAGAGAAAACACAGGACAGGGAGAGCTGGGGCGAGTGTGAACGGCAGGTCAAGGCAGTGGTCAGTGAGGGGATGGGGATCACAGAAGACATCCACATTGAAAGAGCCCACAGGACTCACAATGACAACGCTGTTGTGGTTAAACTGCTGTCATACAAACAAAACTCCTTAATCCTGAAAATCACCCGCAATCTGAAATCATCAGGAAAATTCAGTAAAGTGTATGTCAGGGAAGACTTTTCTGCCATGGTGCGCCAGAAACGCCAAGGACTGAGAAGCAAAGCCAAAGAGTTGTATGAGGCCGGGGAGAAGCCCAAGCTCAGATTTGATAAGCTCACCAGAGATGGCATCTTCACCTTCGACCTGGAACAAAAGAAGGTAAAAGCGCTGAAGAAAATCTCTGCCTGGCATCTTGAGGAGGAAGACAGTGGTGAAGGAAATCCCAGCCAGAAGACAGTTACAAACATGCAAGCGGACGCGGCATCCCATGACGATCCCGAGCCGGAAGGATTCAGCGGATCGCAGACGGACTTCCAACTCCTGCCCCCACCCGACCGCACGGACGATGATTTCGGCATTGCCACATCTTCGCAGCCAAGTTATTTGCTGCACACGTCGGAGTACCCAGGTATGAATTATACCAGTGTAAGGCAACCGAACCGTGACGGCGCGAACGTGTCAGAGGCCAACCCCTATACGTCACAATCCAGTGCGCGGGGCGCGCGGAGGAACAGCACTGCTCTCATGACGTCAGCAGCAAGGAGCCCTGTGACCACGCGGCAAAAAGCACGTGCCACTTCAGTGAGCCAGCCTGAACAATCGGCACAGACACACACTCTGCAACGGTGGGTCAGATCGGGAAACAGGGGGCAGGCACAAAAGCAGAGAGGGGGGAGAGGGGGTGGGGGGGGGGGGAGGTTAGAGGAGGGAGAGGGGAAAACACAAACATAATGAAATAGGGGTGTGGCCAAAGCCTCAACGGACAAAAGATATGCACGTGGAACTGCAACGGGTGGTTTCAGAAACTTGGTGTTAAAGATGTAGTTCAATCACTTCTAACATTTGACATATTTTCACCAAATGAAACATTTGTGGCTACGGACAAGTACGATTATACTGCGTTCAAAGGTTATGATGTGTACGTTTCTAAAGCCGTAAAAATATCAGCGAATTCTAGAAATTCGGGTGGTGTGATGGTGTTTGTACGTAAGACTTTGTCAAAACTTGTTCAAAGAATTGATATTAAGTATGAACACATGGTGGTTTTGGAACTAGACAAATCGTTATTTTGCGTGAATAAAAACGTGTTTTTGGTTTGTCTATATATTCACCCGTATGACAGTAAATACTGGAACATTGCAGAACATGGTAATGGTATTGATGTGTTTGAGCAGTGCATTCTTGATTTATATGATTGGTTGGACGATTTCTTACTCATTATCATTGGGGACTTGAATGCGAGGACTGGTAGTGAGAATGCTCTTTTTGCAGATGTGTAAGTGAAACACAACTATTGGGATCGTATGGACACGAGTGAAGATGATGATCACTTATTTGAACGTAAATCCGATGATCAAGAAACTAATGCTTTCGGTAAACAACTCTTGGGCATGTGTTCAGCATTTGATTGTGTTATTATCAATGGACTGTATCGATTTCACTGTGATGACTCATTGACGTTTGTTTGTAATACTGATGGAAGTACAATTGACTATGCTGTAATGTCCAAAGATCTATGCAGTGAAGATGTGGTTAGCTCTTTGAATGTCCTTTCCTTCATTGATTCACCACATTTCCCTGTGGCGTTGACTCTTTGTACAAAGGAAAACACTGTGTGTGGTAATAATGCATCAAAGATAAGGAAAATTGAAAAAAAAAAGAAAAAAAAAGCTCGGGGTCCCACCAAAGAAGCCAATTTTATGGAAACCTTTCATCCAAATGAAGTTCAAGAGATTTGTAATAATGCATTTCGTCTCTTAGATAATAATGTTGACCAGGCACTGGTGCAATTTACAGCTGCATTGTTAAAGGCAAGTGAGTGTATGAAAAAGTGTATTTTCATTAATAGTGACAAGAAAGAACCCCAGTGGTTTGATGCGGATTGTAGCTTCGCAAAACTTTTTACCAGACAACTTCTAGATAGGTTCAGACAAACAAAGAAATCTAATGATCGACTGCTATAGGTTAAAGCTCGCAAAGAATATAAAGATCTAAGTAGGTCAAAGTAAACGGGTTATAAACGTGATAAAGCTAGGCAGCTGGCTTCCATGAGCAACAACAGCAAACAGTTCTGGAAAGAACTTAAACAAATTTCGGGAAGAAGTAAAACGGGACTCTGTAAAGAAATAACAGAAAACCAGTGGTATGCTCACTTCAAACGGTTGTTTAACGAGAACGAAGTCAGAACTGGTCAGGATCCAACACACGATCAAATACAGGCTGAGCAAACTAATAACGGTATCTACAACCTTAACAGAGCATTTCGGAACAGGAAGTCTACAGCGCTGTACAAAAATTGAAAAAAAGGGAAAGCCTGTGGGCCAGATAATATCTTTGCGGAAATGTTAAAATCAGCAGACAGCACTGCAGTGAGGTTTCTTACAAAGCTGTTTAACATACTGTTTGATAAAGGGATATACCCGGAACAATGGGCTAAGGCAATTATTGTACTTATCTTAAAGACAGAAGATAATAGTTTACGAGATAACTACAGGGGTGTTTCCTTATTGAGTTTAGTAAGTAAATGTTATACGTCTGTATTGAATCAGAGATTGGTCAAATGGGTTGAAGAAAACAAAAAGTTGACTGAGTCACAAGCTGGGTTTAGACGTGGCTACTCCACAACAGATCATATTTTTACACTTAATGCTATCGTTGAAAAGTGTCTATCTAAGAAAGGAGGTAAACTCTATGCTTGTTTTGTAGATCTAAAGAATGCATTTGATTCAGTTCAACGCCAACTTTGTTCGATGTTTTATTGCAAAATGGAATACGTGGAAAATGTATGAATGCTGTAACTGCTATGGATAGATGTGTCATTTCTTGTGTGCGTATCGAAGATAAATTTGCTAAGTATTTTCATTGTCCAGTTGGTGTAAGGCAGGGCTTGTATTTTGAGTCCAATGTTGTTTTCTTTATTTATAAATGAAATTGTATCAAATGTAAACAATAATGGGATGCATGGAATTCAGTTTCTACCCGGTCTGGTAGATCTGTATCTGCATTTGTTTGCAGATGATATCGTACTAATGTCTAACACTGCAGTTGGTTTGCAAAATCAAATTAATTTGTTGAATAATGCGTGCAAAAGACTATTTCTGAATGTTAACACTGACGAGACTAAGGTAATGATTTTTCGGAAGGTTTTTTTTTTTTTTTTTTTTTTTTTTTGAAAACATGAAAAATGGAATATTGATGGTGTGCAACTGGATATAGTTAACGCGTACAATTACCTGGCATTTGTATTTACAACAAAAATGAGTATAAATGGAGGAGTAGACGCCCTTGCCGTGAAAGGTAAAAGAGCATGTCTTGATTGCATCAGCTATGTAACGAACCTGAATGCCATTTCAAAGAACTGTTTTTTTTTTTTCCGAATATTTGATGCGCAGGTACAACCCGTTCTCCTTTATGCCTCTGAAATATGGGGACTCCATACACTTGATTCTGTTGAAAAAATACACTCCTTGGCTTGTAAGCGCTTTCTAAGTATACCTCTCAGAGTACCAAACACGTTTGCGTTTGGCGAACTGGGCTGCTATCCTTTGTATGTAAATAGTGCTGTAAGATGCATTCGTTACTGGCTGAGGCTGACAAAGATAAAGGGTATAGATTACCCAGGCAAGCATATTAAATGCTACGAAACCTAGACGAGAACGGTAAAAAATGTTGCGTGTCTTTAGTAAAGAACATTCTTTTCACGTCTGGGTTTGGATACGTATGGCTGGAACAAGGCGTAGGTTGTGAACAAACATTCATAGCAGTGTTTAAACAGAGATTGAAGGATGTTTATATGCAGGAGTGGAGCGGGTCTGTAACAAGTAAAGATATGTACCGAAGATACCGACTGTTCAAGACAAACTTTGCTTGTAAATGGTATTTCGAATATATGGATATAAAATGCTTCAGGAACTGCTTGACAAAGCTCCGGCTGGGTTTGCTGCCAATCAATGGTTCATTTTTTTTCCGCAGAACATTTATCAAACCATTGTATTTTATACACAAGATTAAGGCAGAAATATTTGACTCGTAATGATCAGCCATTCAATAATATATTACAGAATGACTCTGTTTGAAAATCCGTAGGCTGTGCATGTTTCTTTTTAATGCTTTGAAGATAAGACAGGATTTCATGGAAAGTTTAAGAGAAAATCAATAAGAATGCGACCATGCATTACGCATGATACAAGTTATTGTTGTTGTTGTTGTTGTTTTTCCACGATCGCTGAGATATCTGATTTGTTTGATCCCATTCTAGGGGCTAATGGCCTGAAGAATTAAAAATGTGTTCATGCTCTCTCTCTCTCTTCTCTCTTCTCTCTCTCTCTCTCTCTCTCTCTCTCTCTCTGTATCTCTGTGTCTCTCTGTGAGTGCTTATGCTTACCTGTGTCTGTTTGTTTAAGTGGGTTCTCAAAATCCATTAAAAAAAAACAAACAAAAAACAACTCCGAATGCATACACGTGGAAATCGACATAAGATAGTGTTTTTATTCTTTGTATTTGTTTGTTTGTTGTTGTCTTTTGCGTGCTTTGTTTGTTTGTTTGTTTGTTTGTTTGTTTGTTTTTTAATGAACGGTTCCATTCTAGAATATGGTAGAACATGAGCGACTTACATAACATCTGATTCACTGGCAGAAAAAAAATGAATGTGTTGCTTTCACAGGAAATTTTCCATTTTTAACGCTAAATTGACTACCATCATGTATACATTTTCTCGTAAACAATATGTTCTCGTAAATATGTTTTCCCATAATATTTGTCAGATCCTGGCATTTGTTGATTATACATCTATACTTAATGCAACTCCGTCACCGTTTGCCAAATGTCGTGTAGAGAAGAGCATAGAAATAAACCACATAATACATCTGTTAACCGTTATATGCATCACGGTCCCTTTGGGGGGAGGCCTGTTGTTGAGATCTTTCTGCAAGTGGAAGCGTCAATCGAAAAGGAAAAAGGTAAGCCCGAAATGTTAAAGGATAACCTCCTCTTGATATTCATCTAGACACTCTGTTTGTTAAACGTTTTATATAAAGCATCAGATGAAAGTTCCAGAAGCTGTTCATGACCAGAACCAAACCAAAAGATTTAACAAGCCGTTGCCTTGCTTCTCTGTCCAGACAGATAAGAAGGTTGATGCAGAGGATACGTTTAAATGCATTTAGATCTGACTTTTTTTTTCAGTGCATATGTAGAGTAACACCACATGAAGATACCTTATTAATCCACTGTCCAAGAGCAAAAGAATCATTTCACAAGTTTGGTTTTACATCTTATATCATGGATGCATGCTACCGCACAGAATGTCAAAAGTGGCACAAAATGTCACAATTGTGACATTATGTGCCTTTTGTGACATTTTGTGCTGTGAAGGATTGCACAAAATGTCACAACTCGCAGTTGTGACACAATTTGTGCACTTATGCCCCATTTTCGAATTCACTCTCACACAAAATGTCACAACCTCTGTCAGTCTTGTTAGTCTGCCGCTTTCAAGAAAGCGAGTAGACTGGTTCGTTTGTGTCTGTGTTTTTTCGGTTGTGTGTGTGTGTGTGTGTGTGTGTGTGTGTGTGTGTGTGTGTGTGTGTGTGTGTATCACGTTTCATAAAATGGACATTTTTAGCAGTGTTTCTTCAACCACTTAAGACAGCCTTCTCAATTTTTTTTTAAATTAGGTTAGGTATGGTGATACTGCTCGCAAAAAGTCAAGGTCAAGTCAATGTCAAGTTCACGCTGATCGCTGAACACCCATTTCCTTTTTCCTACAATACTTTCTAGATCTTTCAAGCTAAATTCTCCAAACTGGCTACACAGGTTTATAGCCTTGGGGACAACAACTGACAACAATCCGTGTGCGCTGCGCACCCGTTGAGCATGCCCCCCCCCCCCCCCCCCCCCCCCCCCCCCCCCCATTGCCTACTTTCCGTTTTTATGACCTTGGCTATAATCTGCATGACCTTGACCTTGACCTTGGACCTTAAGCACCCATTTCTTTCTCCTGCAATATTTTCCACATCATTGATGTTAGAACCTCCACACTTGCTTCACAGATGTTTGTTTGGACATGTGTATAGTGTATTGCCATTATTATTGCT
>CM065745.1:40992214-41024714 GCA_033310375.1 Conus canariensis
CCAGATTCGGGAGACAATGATTTTGAATCAGATTTTGATTCAGACAGTGATTGTAATGCAAGTCGTCCATCCCATTATGACCCTGACATAATACCTGACACAGACAATGAAATGTCTTGTAAGGAAATCATAAAAGAAACCGATGAAAGTGCTTCCGATAGTATTGCGTTTCCCATGCGCCATGGGGAAAAAGGTAAACTCACAAAAAGTGATTCAGCTAATAAAAGTGGAAAGCGTGGTGATGCTACAATTAGCAAGCCTGCTCATGGGAACAAAAGCTTCAAAAGTAGACAGCATTGTTGCAAGTTTTGTAAAAAAAAAAAAAAAATGAACACAAAAATGTCGACACATTTGACACGAGCGCATCGACTAGAACCAGAAATTGCAGCCATCTTTCAAATGAGAAAAAGGAAGAGCTGAAAGAAGAAAAACGTTCATAAAACTGCACGATGAAGGTGACTTCAGACATAATATTGAAGCCGTCAAAAACAAAGGAGGCAGCTTAATCCCCAAGTACCAAAAGAAGGAACACTGTACAACGCAAAATGAGTATGTGGCGTGTCAGTATTGCAAAGTACTTTTCCTGAGATATCTTCTTGTTAAACATGACATAACCTGTCCGCAGAAACTTGACACAGTTCCTAAACCAAGAAGAGGGCAGTGTGTAAAGCAAGGTGAAATGATGATGCCTTTGTCATGCAGTGCCTCACGGAATTTCTTCCAGAAAGTCATTTCAAACATGAGGAGTGATGAGATAAGTTCTGTCATAAGAAACGATTCTCTGATCTTGAAATACGGCGAAAGATTATTTTACCGCAAGAACGTTGAAGAAAATACACCAGGTCAGATCCGCTCACGCCTTCGAGAATTGGGCAGACTTTCTCAGTTAATGAGAAAACATTCAAACATGAAGGTGTCATCTCTGGCTCAAGCTATTGACCCTGTCAATTTTGACTTGCCAATCACATGCACCAGACAATTAGGTGAATTCAGTGACTCCACAAACATGTGTAAAATGGGATCACTGGTGTTAAAGTTGGGGTACAGCTTGAAAAATGCATCCCAGATTCCCAAAGCAGAAGCTGTTATGATGGATGACACTGCCCTGAACAAGAAATGTGAATGTTTTGATACACTATATCAAAGTCACTGGTTTGACCGTGTGTCAGCTTGCGCTTCACAATCCGTCCAGACAGCAAAAATGAACAAGCCAAAACTGATCCCATCTCGGGAAGATGTCCAGAAAGTGAATTCCCATCTTCAGAAAGACAACCAAAGTGACACTTATGGAACGTTGGCAAAAGCTACACTAGCATGCATCACAGTTTTCAACAGAAAACGTGGTGGAGAAGTGCAACGAATGAAGTGGTCAGACTACCATCAGAGTAGAGCCACAGAAGCTGCTCCACCAGAAGAAATGCTTCTCGGTGACCTAACAGTCACTGAAAAGAAACTAGTTCATGTGCTTCACAGAGTGGAAATCAGAGGCAAGTTCAACAGAACATTGCCCATTCTTTTGATTCCTGAGATGGTTCAAAGCATTGAAAAGCTGCTTGACCTCTGCTGCATCCTAGGGATTGAAAGTGAATACATGTTCATGACCCCGACAGGAACACACCCTTACAGGGGACCTGAAGTTCTGAAACAATATGCTTTGAATGCTGGTGTTATGGATCCATCCTGACTGCAACGGCTCTTCGCAAACATCTGGCGACCTTAAGTCAGGCCATGGAGATCTTCAAGTTAAAGCAAGACCAGCTGGCGTCCTTCCTTGGCCATGACATTCGTGTCCACAGGTCAGTTTATCGCCAACCACTTGACATTTTGCAAAAAGCAAAAGTGGCCAGCATTCTCGTCAGGGTGAATCGCGTATTGACCGTAGATGAAGATGATGAAGACTTAGATAAAGAGGAGCTGGATCCAGACAGAGAAGCAAACAGTGTTGAGGACGCTGATGAGGATGATGAAGATTTCTCCAGCAACATTGTAGAGGCTGAAAATGCTGAGATGTCAGATGAAAGAATGTCAGTGTGTCATGCCCCAAAACACACTGGTTCCACCGCAATTGTCTCAAACGTGAGTACTTCAGAGCCTGACTTGTGCATTTCAAAATCCAAGTCCCCAAAGCAGACAAAGACGCCAACGCAGACAAAGACACCAAAGCAGACTAAGATACCATGGAGCAAATATGAGACAGCTGCTGTGCACAGACAGTTGTCCCATTGCATTACGATGAACAGAGTCCCCCAGAAGCATGATCACAGAAAGCTGAAGTTTCAGAACCAGATCTTCGCCGCAGAAGTTGGACATGCGTGAAATACCATGTGTACAACTTACTGAAAAAACAAAGAATGAATCAAAATGTCTGATTGGATTAGATTAGATCCAGTGAAACTGTTATCCCCCCCCCCCCCCCCCCCCCCAATCTCTCATTCTCTTCAAGGATAGACACTAATTGAATATGGTGATGATAGACAGGATTAAATGCAAAATCATTTGTTGTATGGCCGAGTGTAAACAGACTGGATGACAATTTTCAAATCTATATGCCCTGCAAGTTTATACAGTTATGTTCATGCGACATGGATAGATGTAACTCTTTCAAGTTTCTTGCTTGGCTGTCTCAGTTTATCTGTCAGTTTCTCTAAATATCTACCACTTTCCTCCCTGTCGCTTTCTCCTCTCTCCCTCTCTTTCTCATTCTTTTCGCTTGTAGTGCCCCTTCTTCTTTGTACTTAGTCTTTGTTAGTGTTTTTCTCCCTTCCTCTGTAAGTCAAAGGGGCAATGCCATGAACAGTTGTGTCATTATGTACGTTACCTGTTTATGAATGTGAATGGATCCCATTTCAACGACAGAAACTGAAAAGTAACGCTACGCTTATGCTACAAGTATACGAGTGAAAGGTTACTTTTTTTCTTATTCGTTATGCGCATTGATGGGTAAATATTTACAACAATAATTAATTCTTGTTGATTGCGTATTGATACATTTGTACTTTGTTCTTTTTGTCTGCGCATTGATGGTAAATATTTACAACAATAATTAATTTTGGTTGATTGTTTATTGATACATTTATACCTTGTTCTTTTTGTCATAATGAGTGCATGACTTATGTCTAAAGTTTGAAGAAAGACTGGGGCGCTTAAGTGTTAATGTGTGGGTCAGAATTCTTCGTCCGTGCATTCTTTCTTCTATCTGACTGTGCCTCCCCCCTTACTCCATTGTAGTAGAGACATTCCGGCTTCTTAAATAATTGCGACAAAGTACAAGAAAACCAGGCAAAAGTTCGAAATCATTATTATAACATTTTTATGACCCCGGAGTTTGTCCAGTGAAGTGTTTTTTTGTTGTGTAAGTAGCTCTGTGTCTGTATGCTTGTTCGGAGCTTAACACCATGAAGGAATAAAGATAGGAAGAGGAAACTTGGTGGGCATGTAGGTCATGTATTGTGGATGTGCCTTTTGGGGTCAAGGTCATGACTTTCACATATTTATGACCTTGAAAACTGAAAATCATGAAGGGAGGTAGCCAACGCGGGTGACGCTGAAATTAATGCTACATTCGGACACCTCAGTTCTAGCTACATCATTTGAAAGTTTGAATTTTTACAGACTGAAAAGCCCTAAACAGAAATGATCTGTCTGATATAGTCTTTTCTTCATTTTGTTTTAATTTGACAAGATACACAGAATCAAGTATAATCAATTTAAATCTTTCTGCTCATTGCTAAGAATGTTCCCCATCGACTTTAGCCAGATTTTCCCATACTATGTGACATTTAATAATATCAATTTGAACTGTAAGCGACTTGTTTTACCTTTTAGACCAGTCGCTGCTTATGCGCATTTTTTTTCCTGTGCTAGCAGCTGTGGCCATGACTGTTGGTGCAGGTTGGATATTCCGTACGGCGATTGCAGTGCAAATTGGGTGAATCACCCATTTTTTTTTCTTTTTTGTTTGTTTGTTTGTTTGTATGGTTTTGCCCTAGTTTGCATACAGATCGCTGATCTGACTGTGCGGTCTGCAGTCATGAATATGGCCTCTGGGGACTGGTGATGTTGAATTTTCATTGTGATTGCATCAATGGAAAAAAAAAGTTAATCAAGGTGGATTACATGTTGAAGTCAATATGTACAATGACAAAAAGTGTTTCACTAGTGTCAATGCTTAACTTTGGTAACACCTAATGTGTTGCATTTTCTCAGATTGACTTCAGACACTCGCATCAATGCCTTGAATTGGCAATTATGGTTCATGAAAGTTTTCCTCTTTTTTTTCTTTTTCTGTGTATTTGCATTTGTGAACTTATTATTATTATTATTATTATTATTATTATTATTATTATTATTATTGCCCTTGGTTCATTTCTCTTTAAGAATAATTGTTAATTTTTGTTTATTTTGTTAATGATTGACCTGTTATAGATTTGTCTGGGAGCCAAATATCTTGATTAAAATAACTTGCGAAGATAAAGCATGAATAGGTTATGTTTAAACGATTGTGTAAATAATCAACTATAATTCTTTCAGCATATGCATACGAACTATATGCTTTTAGTTAAATGTCTGTACATGTCTCTGGTGAAATCCTACATTTATATTTATGTCTATCGGCAAAAAGCCGTTGAGTTCTGAAAGTAATTTTCTTCTGTTCTGGTCATCATTATGTGAAAAAGTGACTGTTAAGTATTTGAATGCTATCTTGTGTATGCAGACTCCTTAACAAAAATCATGGACCACTTTTTCAGGAGCACAACACACAAAAAAGCATTAGATAAGGATTAATGAAAGAAATGATTTCCGATTGTGAAAAGATGCAGTTGGAAATCAACAAAATCTTCAAACTAAAGCAAAAGCATAAGAAACTTTACTAATTCATAAAAGGGTCCATGACTTTTGTTGACGAGTGCATTTACTTCTTCCTCTTTTTTATGTGTGCTTTGCAATTTTACATTCTTTTCCAGTTTGTTTCATTCTTCTTCATGCCGTCAGACACATACCTTCCAGTCTTCATATTTGTGCACGTCCTTCCTTGTCTTTCTTTCATTATCATCACAAACAACAGTTTTTCTTGTAAACATTCACTTTGTTTTCCATTCATTTTGTTTCCAGTTTCATTTTGGGATGACACTTAAAGAGACCTTCTCTTTCTATTCTTGTACCTTGGCTTATAAAGACTGCAGGGTCATCCCAAATGCTGAAGCACTTGAACACTATGTACAGATGCACAAGATGGGGATGAGAACATTAAGAATGTGATTGTTGTCTATTACCCCGCCGGTTTGTGTCCTGTCTGAGCCTGGACTTTTCCCCCAGCCCCCTAGACCATTGGCAGTGGTCTGGGTACTAGTCTTTCAGGTCAGACAAAAAAAACCGATGTCCCGTGTGCAGCATGCATTTAGCGCACGTAAAAAATCCCACAGCAACAAGGAAGTTGACCCTGGCAAAATTCTTTGGAAAACTTCACTTTCGTAGGAAAACAACTATACAGACATGCATAAACACCCAACAAAGTTGGAGTAAAACTGACAACACTCTCAAGTATAGTATGGGTGGCCCAACAGGGTAAAACGAGTTCACAAGCTACCAGATACTAGAACGCGAAAAACTTTAAACAAACACACACACACACACACACACACACACACACACACACACACACACACACACACACACACACCACATAGGCAGCCACACTCCAACTTTGGATGAAAAGACATTGGCTGCTGATTGTTGTCAACTCAGACGTAGGACATCTTTATTTTACCCTTTGCAAAGGCTTTGCTTTGAAACTGCACAACAAACATCCACCTGCTGATTAGATTTAAAGTATAAAACAAGAAAAACAAACAAACAAACAAGAAAAAAACAAGGCTGAACCTGACCGGGTGCAAAGTCCCTTCACATGATTATCTGCACAAGGCAAAGGTCACACAGAGATAAGCGGCCAGATTCAAGGAGTCAGCATTTGGAAGGGATACCTTGGCTTATAAAAACTGCATGGTCGTCCCAAACGCTGAAGCACTTGAATACTATGTACAGATGCACAAGCTAGGGCGATTTGAGGACTTTTGAAGAAAAAAAGGGATATCGGCTTATTTATTTTTTTTGCTCACTTAATTTAAAGCAATGATACTTCTGTTCTCTCTCTCTGTCTCTCTCTGTCTCGGTCTCTCTGTCTGTCTGTCTGTCTGTCTGTCTGTCTCTCTCTCTCTCTCTCTCTCTCTCTCTCTCTCTCTCTCTCTCTCTCTCTCTCTCTCTCTCTCCCCAACACGGACGCATTCTTCTTTTTCCAATGTCAAGTTTTATGCGAGGAGAAGTCGCAATTGCAAGCATCTTATTCGAGAAGTACCACTGTATATGAAAAAGAAAACTACAATAATAAGAATCATTTATACATTTTAAAAATACAGTAAAATAAAAACACGCAGAAGCAAACATTTGAAATACAGACTCAACTACAGAATTTAGATATCAGATGGCTAACATTTTTATTAGACACCTCATGGGTGGGTCACATTATCTATATAGTAACTGCAGTTACTCTGCATACACATACAGATCACACTATCTATATAGTAACTGCAGTTACCCTGCATACACATACAGATCACACTATCTATATAGTAACTGCAGTTACCCTGCATACACATACAAAGTCTACACATACATGCACTCAGTTTTCGTCATTTGTCAGAGTGTAAAAAATCAAGTTAAGCGTGAAACCCATTTTTCCGCCTTAGTTGGACAGAGTGTATAATATTTAAATTAGATGGAACCCACTGGTATCAATTAAACCCATTACTTCACACGAGACTACTCTGACACACATAAGATATCACAAGTTCTGTTTGCTCTGAATTTATAGCAATACTACTCATCAATCTATTTGTCATCCATTTGAAGCCACAAATCCACAAGAAATAGGGAAACCCATTTTGCCTAAGTTTAACATGAGACTCAGTAGTGGGCAAAAGAAGGTGTGTGTGTGTGTGTGTGTGTGTGTGTGTGTGTGTGTGTGTGTGTGTGTGTGTGTGTGTGTGTGTGTGTGATGTTTTACTATCTGCATTGCATCTTCATTTCATTTTCCAGTCTTTGTGTTTCGTATTAATCTTCGATAGTCTTAAGCTAAGTTGGAGCCAGTTAAGAGAATCACATACCTTTTTTTCACAGAAATCAACATTGGTATTTTCCTTTTACAATAATAAATCATCGATATTGTTCTACAACGGGTATCCCCCTCTGTTTTAAAATATTAACGCCCTCTGAAGGTGATCTCACCAAAGTACAGATTGAACACTGCATTAAAGCTAAACATAAAACTGACAAACTCAAACGCTGTATTGATGAAACCGTGGTAATATGTCTTGTACGTTAATTTGATTTATATGACCAGTCACATTAAAAAAAAAATCTCTTTTTGGAAGGTGCCATAACACCTGTCTGGTCTTCAATAATTTCAGAGGAGTGCATTCCATCATCAGTGGCTCCTGCAGCAGATTCATAAGCTGCATAAGCTGATGCTGGTCCCTGGTTCTGTATTTTCCTTCTGCCTTTTTATTCGACAAGGGCATCATTGTGCTTTCTTTTCTGGGTTACATATATTTCTTTCCATTCCTAAAACCTGTAACGCAGAACCTCGTAGTCAAGTATTTAGGAGATCCCAACAAAACAGCTACTGTCACACTGTCACTCTTGCACACACGCATTCATGACAGCATTTACTCCGTATGCACACGCAATCCCTCCAGTCAACCAAACGGCGCACTGCAGAATGTTTTTTTTTTCTTCTCCCCCTCTCCTCTGGGGAACACACTTTACTAAATGAATTGAACAATTCCAACATCACACTCGAGTAGTTATCAAACAAATTCTATACATGTTTCTCTTTCTCTCTTCACACTGAGAGATAAATCAAGTTACAAATTTATATGAATGAAGACTTTCTAGATTCCTCCTTCTTGCTAGAGAAAGAATACACACATCCTCCAAGAATATAAAGTCATGGCCTTCTACACAACATTGGCCCAAGATCCAGACCAGGAGAATAAATAATCCATGTATCCATGATGCCATACCTGCATTAGAGAAAGCACTCGCCCCTTACTGTCATGATGCCCTGTCCACATCAGAAAAAGTGCTGCCCCTTGAACTCTCCAGTCACTGGGGAAGCAATGAGATCTGACTTCTCTACCCTGGGTGTTCAATTGCTTGGGCTGAACTATCGGTGTGTTCCCCACACCATGGCCATCGCTAAACACTCATCTCAGCACTTGAGAAACAGATGCCATCGCAGCATCAGAGTAGGAATAGCTGATGGGGTGAAGGGTGAAGGGCTGAAACACGAATAAGGTTCCTGTAAGTAACCTGCTTCCCAATTCAACATATGAATTCTTTCTTTCTCTTTTCTTTAGGTTTCCCCACTACCTTTCCCCAACTATTAATGGCTCACCTGGTAATGACTGGTCAGCGGTGAGGATCCCTTGACCAACGTCCTGACAGGTTCGAGTCTTTAGGCCATCTCCTGGGCTAAAACTAATTCTTTCCTCCCTCCTCCTAGTGAGTGCATACTCAGTGTTCAAAACACATGACCAGCACCATACCAGCCCTTATTAAACTATCTCTCAGTTGTCACTTTCACCCAATGGCCACCCTTGTCTATCTTACTGAGTAATCCTCACAATTATTGGGGACGCCCGCTACACAGTCAAGCCACATGAATATTCTTCCTTTTTAGTTGTGGCATGGAGGAAATGATTCATATCACTAGACTAAATGTGATGGAGCATCACATGCCTTGATGGGAGGCTACGTCACATGACACCCCCCATTCTGGGGTGAAAAAAAATTTTCCCCAGAATTTGTTTTTTTGTTTAAAGGATATACAACTTCACTTAAAAACACGTCTTCAGCCATGAATCACAAAATGTGTATCCATCACACATGATTCACCAGATTACTCATCAACGTATAGAATCAACCATGATGATCCACCATAAATACGATGTTTCAAAAGTTCAGTCTTTCTAAAAAAAAAAAAAAGAAATTCATAATTCATCACATGTCACAAATTACATTTCACAAATTACATGGACAAAACAATTAGGGATATTGGCAATTCAAAGTACAAATTGTGTTTATATGTTAAGATGTGAAGCACATTTTTTTCCTTCATCTTTATCTCACATCATGTGTTTCAAAACTCTCATGAAATGAGAATATTTCCGAGTGTAAATGTTTCTCAAGAGACATGTAAACAAAATAAACAGGTTTTTTTCCCCACATGTAATGTTACAGACCTTTGAAAAAGTCAAACATATTTTCCATTGTTGACAATGGACCAATGAAAACAATAGGTTTGTGTCACAACACAATCAAAACATGTCTGTATACATTTCTAAAGAGCTCTTTGCTTGTGACACATATTATATTCAACTTCACAAGCAAGTTAGACATAAATAGTACATGATGATGTTTTCATTGTTTACAAAGGAATACAGCAAAGAATAGATGTGTAGTACATCAACATCAAGAAGTTTTTGCCTGTAAAACATATAGTCACTTTAACAAGCAAATTAAGCATAAATACCACTTGATTTAAATAGGCAGTAGCATACAATGCACTGTCAAATGTGAACACGCCATGATCATAAAGAAAAACAAAACAGCAGAAATAGTCTTCCCCTTGAAGACAGTTACATTTGTCCATGAATATTCATATACGTGACAACAAATCTGCCATGACATTTTGTGTTCCAGGCACTGGTTCAACAGTAAATTTGAATTCCTGCAATGAATGCCAAAGACCACCTTAATAATCTGTTTTTTCTTAGTCTTTGACGATTGCAGGAACGTCAATGGCCTATGGTCGGTCTGTAACCGAAACTTTCTTCCAGTCAAGAACCTGGCGAACTTCTCACATGCCCATACAATAGCCAAGCACTCTCTCTCAATAGTGGAATATTTCTCCTGTGTCTTTGAGAACTTTTTACTGGCGTATTGTACGGGATGTAACAAAGCATTTTTTTTTCCTGCAAAAGTACCGCTCCCATCCCTATGGAACTGGCATCGGTTCTCAAAATAACGTCGTCTGAGAGGGAGGGTAACAAAAGAACGGGAAATGAGTTGAGGGTCTTCTGAACACACTCTAAAGCCTTCTGGCACTCATCAGACCACACAATACTTTTGTTCTTCGTCCCTTTCATCAATTCAGTCAAACGGGCCGCCAAGGACGCAAAGTGGGGGTACATATCATCTATAGTAAGACAATAATCCGATGAGTGACCTGATCTGTTTCTTTGTAGTGGGTTTGTGTAAGGATAACATCTTTTCCACTTTCCTTCGTTCTGGTATCATTTCCCCCACTGAAATAGTGTGACCCAAAAACTCGAGAGTTTGAAAACCGGCACAAATGTTGGACGGTCTCACAGTTAGACCAAAACTTCGGAGTTTGGAAAAAAAAAAAAAAAAAAAAAAAAAAAGCTCGTAAGTTAGAAAGGAGGTCACTCCATGACTTTGCAGCCAAGAAAATATCGTCAAAAAGCTGACTGCACCACATTCATGGAGTTTCAGGGCTCGCATCATTCTGGCAAAAGAAGCTGGAGCATTTTGCAAGCCGAGTGGCATTTTCGTCCATTGGAAAAGTCCAAAGGTGTTTGAAATGCTGTCTTTTCCTTGTCAGCTTCAGCCATTGGGATCTGCCAGTATCCTTTAGTTAAGTCTACTTTCACAAAATATTTCCTTCTGAGAGCTGACACAGAAGTTTTTCAGTGTCTGGGATGGGCTCCGCATCGAACACAGTGATCTTGTTTCATTTCCTGTAATCGATGCAGAACCGCACCGAGCCATCAGGTTTGTCCACCAATATAACTGGTGAGCTGTACGGAGATGTAGAAGGTTCTGTGACCTTTAAATCCAGCATTACTTGAATTTCTCTCTCGACTACCTCTTTTTTTTGCAAACGGGAGGGGGTATGGTCTGGTTCGCACTAGTATTTCAGTACTTAACTGAATACTATGGGGTTCAATTCCTGTCACTGTACCTGGGGTATCTGTCAACACATCCTGAAAGTCTTTCAAAATTCCTTTGAGCTGTTTTGTCTGACTTGCAGACAAATCATTAGACAGAACCACATCATCATAGGTTTCACCTTTGATAGACAGAGTAGGAAGGGGTACAACATCATCTGCACTGGTAGATTTTAACAATCCTACATTTGCTGTTTTCACAACCTTTGATATGTCCTTGTACGTTACATTGGGAACAAAATCATCACTGATAATATCTGTCATGTTGACATCAGTTTTTGTCATAGGACATATCCACTCAACTGACTGGTTGATGGCAACATTTGTACGCTCAGCATACTTCTTCAACATGTTCACGTGGAATACCTTCTCAGTGTTTGCCATTTTGATCTTATAATTAACTGCAGAAATCTTTTCGATCACCTGAAAGAGACCCTTCCACATAACACGAAGTTTGTTATGTTCATCAGTGAGTAGCACAAGGACTTTATCACCTACACTGAAGGAACGTGCCTTTGCTTGTCTGTCTGCAAAGACCTTGTATACATCAGTTTTTCTATCAGCTGACTGTTGAGCAAGCTCACATGCATCCTTTAAACGATTATGCAGTTCATAAACGTATTGGTAGACAGTTTTACTGTCAGGTATGTCCGTCTTATTTGTCCATTGTGTGATCAGTAGATCCAAAGGACCCCTTGGTGAGTGTCTGAAAAGAAGTTCGAATGGTGAGAATCCCAGTGTTTCGTTCGGCATTTCCCTGTATGCGAAAAGCAAAGCCGGTATGAAACGATCCCATTCTTGGGGTTCCTGCCTTGCAACTTTTCTTAGCATGGAATTTAACGTTCCATTGAAATGTTCAACCATGCCATTCAATTGGGGATGATATGGCGTGGTTGAAATGGAGGAGATTGACAACAGTCTGTACATTTCCCTCATGAGGTCGGAAATGAATTGCGTTCCACAATCCGAGAGAATTTCGTCTGGAAGACCCACTCTGGAAAAAAAATCGCAAGTAGGGCTTCTGGAACAGGCACTGTATCAATTTTCTTCGGTGGAATTGCTTCTGGATACCTTGTCGCTGTATCCACCAAAGTTAGGATATAGTGATAGCCAGAGGAAGATGGTGGGAAAGGCCTGGCAAGATCAATAGCCAACTTTCCTAAACGGGACGGAAATGAGAGGCATTTTGTGCAAAGGTGCACATGGGACGCGACCTTTCTGAGATGTCTTTTGGCAGATGTCACATGAGCGGCAATATTCTGTGACTTCCTTTGTGACACCTGGCCAATAAAAAGAATCAAGAACTCTCTTTAATGTCCTTTTCATTCCGCAGTGACCAGCGAACAATGCATCATGAGCCGTGTGTAGTGCTATCTCTAAGTGGCTTTGAAACGACAATCTCTTTGTTGTCTTGTCCAGGTACCACCTGTAGAGAATGCCAAGAGTCCAGCATGTACGTCGGTTTGTTCGTTGGTATGTCAGTGACAGTCTGTTTAGCAGTAGAAAGTATTGTCGTCAGCATCTTGTCTTTTCCCTGCTTTTCTTTTAGATCATCTGGGGTAATTTGGAGTTCATCCAGTTTTGAGACTTTTAGCAGCTTTGTAGCCTTTCCCTGGTCTATGATGTCTGATCTGGTACTCACAAGACAAGGAACGAACGATCCTCCAGCACCACCATGTACTGTAGCGACACCTGGCAAATTGCCCAAGATCAAGTCGCAGACTGGGTTATCGATAACACAGGCGGTGAGAAATCCGGAGTAGTACGGTGTATCGACCGAAATTTTTGCCAGCGGAAACGTTTCTATCTTGCCTCCAAACGACCTACACGTTTGGACAGTGTTGAGATACTGGTTTTGTAGCATGAAAGATTTTCTTACACCAGGGGTAGTGCACCCAGTGTCTCACAAAACCGAAGCCTGCAATCCGTTGATGGCTCCGTTTTGTAACACAAGTCCATCAACCAATTGATGTGGTTTGTGTAAGTAACCTGCTTCCCAATTTAACATATGAATTCTTTCTTTCTCTTTTCTTTAGGTTTTCCCCTGTACTTTTCCCCAACTATCTATGGCTCACCTGGTAATGACTGGTCAGCAGTGAGGACCCCTTGACCAACGTCCTGACAGGTTCGAGTCTTTAGGCCATCTCCTGGGCTAAAACTAATTCTTTCCTCCCTCCTCCTAGTGAGTGCATACTCAGTGTTTAAAACACATGACCAGCACCTTACCAGCCCTTATTAAACTATCTCTCAGTGGTCACTTTCACCCAATGGCCACCCTTGTCTATCTTACTGAGTAATCCTCACAATTATTGGGGACGCCCGCTACACAGTCAAGCCACATGAATATTCTTCCTTTTTAGTTGTGGCATGGAGGAAATGATTCATATCACTAGACTAAATGTGATGGAGCGTCACATGCCTTGATGTGAGGCTACGTCACATGACAGCTACCCTTGGTAGTTATACATGTTTCTAGGAAATTATACGTCTGAAGTCTAAGTGACTGTCATAATGCGCGCGCGCGCATGCGTGCGTGCGTGCGTGTGTGTGTGTGTGTGTGTGTGTGTGTGTGTGTGTGTGTGTGTGTGTGTGTGTGAGAGAGAGAGACAGAGAGAGAGAGACAGAGATTTTTTGTGTGTATGTGTGTGTGTGTGTGTGTGTGTGTGTGCGTGTGTGTGTGTGTGTGTGAGCGTGTGTGTGTGTGTGTGTGTGTGTGTGTGTGTGTGTGTGTGTAAGTGTGTGTGTAAGTGTGTGTGTATGTGTGTGCGTGCGTGCGTGCGTGCGTGCATGCGTGCGTGTGTGGTGCATGTGTGCGTATGAGTGTGTGTGTGTGTGTGTGTGTGTGTGTGTGTGTGTGTGTGTGTGTGTGTGTGTGTGTGTTTTGTTGTTGTTGTCTTCAATTTAACATCTATCCACATAGTGATATTAGACGGCTGTGTGTGTGTGTGTGTGTGTGTGTGTGTGTGTGTGTGTGTGTGTGTGTGTGTGTGTGTGTGTGCGCGCGTGCGTGCACGCGCATTGTGCCAAGCGGGAGTTGGGGGATGTGAATGCACAAGGACTGAGCACACATGAAAGAAATTAAGCAGAGTGTCGTGTGAATGGGAAAGGGAGGATCTCTCTTTCTATCTCTCTCTCTCTCTCTCTCTCTCTCTCTCTCTCTCTATATATATATATATATATATATATATATATCGATATGTCTGTCTATCTATTCATCTATGTATCTATCTATATATCTATTTATCTATCTATCGGTCTATCTACATGTATTTTTATATGACATTGTGCCTCTGCACATAAAAGGAAATAATTATAATCTTGGCAATTGCCGAGGAAAGTCTCTAATGAGTATAACTGGCGAATGTTTGCCAGGGAATGGAATAACTGCCTCAAAAAATAGGCAGAGTAAGAAAAGATTGCTGAGGAACAAAGTGATTTTTGGATCAGGCTGTTTTACCTCCGACAAGAAATTTGTCATGTACGCTATTGAGCAAAAGCATTCAATAAAACGTCGGGAAAAGTGTGTTTGCTTTGTAGACTTAAACGTAACTGAGTGCGCTTTGCTCATTACAATCTTTCATAGCAGACGACTATTTGCTCCTACCAGCTTCAACCACAGCACAGTAACCAGCGACATTGCGCAAAAGCAATTCAAATTTGAACGGCTGCCATAATATAGAAAAGCGCTTTGGCTTGTTCATGGTCTAGCTTATGCCCATATGTATATCGATCATATAACCTAACTTCATTGAACACAATTATTTGAAAATTACAATGCTAGAGCCCCGAGTTTAATCTAAACTCAGCTGAAAGTTACTGAAATGATTGCGTCACTTTACATTTTTTGCACGTCAGAATGTTTAGACTATTACACTGTTGGGATGGTGTGGAGTGGTAGGGAGTGTAGGTGAAGACAGGCAGGTGATGGTAGGTTCGAGAACCAAGAGACAACAGCCAGTCAAACAAAACGCTTTTATTTCGCTTCCAAGAGGCCCAGGAAGACACACACTCCCTCAGGCTAAGAGCGCTTCTCTTATACAGTGGAGAATCGGACCGCAAAGAAAGCAACATTGTGCCACAGACAAAACAGACCTCATAAGGCATGAACTGACATGAAATGTGTGCTATCTGTCGCAGCTTCTGTGTTGTCTGGCTCGCCCTTTGTTTAAAGCATTCAAAAATATTTACTGTTGATGAAAACCTCAGAATGCAAGGAATAAAATGAAGCATGTCATATGTGATAATGTTGTTGCAGTATCAAAGTATTGAAAGTTTAGGTCGGACAATGAACCGACTTTTAACGAGTTTGTGACATTGTTTTTCTCCATTGCAATAACAAACACCAAGCAGCATGGAGTAATTTTACGATGACTGAATAACGGGCATTTCATTTGTTTTACATTTATGAAATTATTCATCCAAGACAGTGTGTGAGCGAAGAAGTGTCTCTTTGAAATTTAATACAAATCAATCGGCTTTCCTTCTGCCCTGGCTGTTGACATAAGCTTTTAAAACGATTATTTCAGTTAAAAAAAATAGTCTGTTGAAATGGACTGCCGGATAATGGGATCATTAAAACGATTTCGAGAAGGAAGTCTGAATTTTGTAGAATGGCAATGTAGCAAAAAAACACAAAAGAAAAAACAAACAAACAAACAAACAAAAAACGAAACAAAAAACAAAAACAAACTGACGATGACAAAGAGTGGAACAAAAAGGCGACTGCTCAAGAGTTTGCTGATATTGTTACCTTAGCCTAATACTATCCAAATGTTTTACAAAAGCAAACCAGTGTATCAACCTTCTCAAACGATTTGCAGATGATTTTGTGATAACAGGGGAGTTGCAACATACGAAAATGATTGCATTCAGAAAAGGAGGGTTCCTGGGAGAAAAGGAACAGTGAAAGAATGGTAATGAGCATCTCAGTAGTCGATAGCTATAATTATCTATGACCACATCTCAGTAGTCGATAGCTATAATTATCTATGACCACAGTTTACAATCAGGCTTTAATTGACCTATGTGGCAAAGGAGCTGGCCACCAAAGTTAAGGGAAAAAAAACAACTCAGCCACTTAATTCCTTTGGGAATTAGATGATTCATATGTTTACATGTACGTGTAAGTAGGCAGTCACCCAATAAAGCGGTACTGACAAATCTCGGCTGGTCCCCAATGTACGTTTTACTGAACCAGAGATGCATTCGATAATGGCAAGGCGTTTCTAATCTGGCAGAAGAAAGGCTATCTAGGAAAGTCTAAATGCTAAATCAGCGACAGAATCCAATCCCGGTCCAACAGTAGAAGATTCTGTCAAACGTCTTGAAGCAAATATGGATCAACAGGCTACACGTATTGAGGTGAAACTAAACAAACTGATTGACTCTATGGATGTCATGCACACACATAGCAAAGAACTTGATAAAAAAAATTCTAGTCAGTGGAAACTTCTGTAGAAAAGAATTGCAATGAAATTAAGAAGAAAGTGTCGTCTCTGGAGGAAGCCATCAGAGAAAATAATGAAAGATTAGAAAGACTTGAAGTGAACCAAGAAGATCTTGCATCAAGAGTCTCCAAGTTGGAGGTGGAGATTGAGAGACAGGAATGCTATTCAAGACCATCAAACTTGCTGTTTTATGGACTGAAAGAAGAGGTAGGCGAATCTTTCGTTAAATGCGCTTCAAAAATAGTGAACATCCCTCAACGCTACTTTTCCCATAAGCAATGGTCAAACACAGACATTGAGCGAGCCCATCGCTTGGGTTCGTCAGTTCTCCAAAACGGCCGCCCTCGCCCGATAATTGTCAAGTTCCTGAGGTTGAGTGATGCAATGATTGTCATGGGGGACAAGAACAGTAAAGCCAGACTACGGATGAATGATGGGATCCGTGTCGTTACCGACCTGACCAGACAGCAGAGGGACACTATAGCGCATCACAGACAACAGGGAAAGAACGCCTTCTATGCCAAGCGTAGATTAATAGTGCAGGATTTCCGCTTGCCTCCTACCCAAGAAAAGGTGCCCAATGAAGATTCCCGTCGGTCTCCTCCACTTGCTCTGTACTCAGAGAAAGCAGCAAGCAGTCAGGAAAACCATCAGAGCACCATGACACCTTCATGTGAGCAGACCAGTCCAGAAGCAGGTGATAGCAGGTGCCTGGAAGCAGAGGATCCTTACACTGATGCAGCTGAAGACGATGAACAGCCCGTGTCCCCCCGTCTAGCCCTGCCCAGTGTATCTACGCCCAGCCAGCCCAGAGCCTCAGCTACACCCCGGGGCTTTGGACGAGGGTCTCCTCATCATGGTTCTGAACCTACCTGTGGGGAAAAGGGTGAAGGTAAAGTGATGGGAACAATGTCGGGTGGGAGGGTGCGGGAAGGAAATGGAGGGAGGGGAAGAGGTAGAGAGAACAACAACAGCAAGAACTCTTCTCAAAGTTCACCCGTAATGACAAGGACACGCACTGCGTCACAACAGACCACCCTGCCTCGAGGTTGGAATGTGAGCAGATCAAAGACAATGCAAAATGATATGAATAAGGACCAGAATGTCATGAACGGTGACGATGACAAATGACGGGCAGGCCATGGCCCAGATAATAACGGTAACTGTGCTGAGAAGGGAGGTAATGATGCAAATTGTAGTACTAATTTTGCTATTAACCAGTTTGGTTGTGTGGATAAATGTGTGAATGATCACGTTTTGTGGTTTATCACTTATAATGTTGAAGGTTTGTTAACAACAGCAAATGAGTTAGATTTTTCTTCGTTTATGAGTAAATATGATTTTGTTTTCTGGGTGGAAACTTTTATTGAAACAATTTCTGGCACGTTTGTTCAATCACATATTCCTTTTGTATCCCCTTGTGTCAAACTGTCGGACAGTATCCATGGTCGCCTTTCCGGTGGAGTTATAATGTTTGTTCATAAAGAACTAGGTCAATACATAGAACAAATTCATGTTGAATATGACAAAGCAGTTGTGTTAAAATTATCTAAGGGGCTTCTTGGAACCGCTAGCGATTGTGTTTTACTACGAATGTATGCACCTCCAGAAAACTCACCTTATTATGAAGAAACTGACATATATAATGGTACTCTGCTACTTGAGGCGCTTCTACTAGAATTAATTAGAGATTATGGAGATATGCCAATTATCTTATGTGGTGATTTTAATTCTAGAACTGGTCCCATGAAAACAAACATTGTTGAAATATACACGAAATGAGTATTGATCACGATGACTATCAATTTGACAATGAAGCCAACAGATATTCCAATGACCAAGCCTTTAACGATTTGGGGAATCTGCTTATAAATGTGTGCCAAGAATTTCAATTAATAATACTGAATGGTATGGAATCATTACACTTTCCAGGGGGTTATACATACATATCACAAACAGGTTGCAGTGTTGTTGACTATTTCGTTGTTTCCCGTAGTTTACTGCCAAATGCAAAAAAAAAAGAAAAAGAAAAAAAAAAGAAAAGAAAAAAAAAATTGCCTGATTGAATGACTGAATCAAAACATTTGCTTGTAGACCTCTACATGAATGCTTCTTGTGGTGTTGCTTCCAGTAAAACTGAATCAAAGTCCTTTTCAATAAGAAAATATAAATGGGATGAAGAGAAAAAGATAGAGTTTATAAATAGAATGAAATCAAATCATGTTAAATATTTATTAGATATAGCAACATCATTGATTGATGTTGACATTAATGGAGCACTCAATAAATTTAATGAATGTTTAATTATGCGGGTGAGTGTATGGAAAGATTAATAGTAATTAGAAGTGAAAAGCAGCAAGCATGGTTCGATCAGAAATGTCGACGACAAAGGAAATCGCTTAGACAAGATTTAAGGAAGATTTGTAACGCACGTTTGAGTAAAGATGATAATAGTATTTGCACGCAGCCAAGAAAAGATCTTGACAACGACAGGACTAAGTATTCACAAAAAAGAAAGAGAATACAAGGAACTCCTAAGACACAAGAAAAAAGCACACAAAGAACAAATCATTGCTAATCTGCAAAACAATATAAAAGACCCAATGTTTTGGGATACTATCAGATCTGTTCGACAAAGATCTAATGGTCAAAACTCAATTAATGCAGAAGAATGGTACAACCACTTCAAAGGAGTTTTTAATGATCCTGTCACTGTTTCTGTCGATGACAACGAATTTGATGATGTACATGTACGCATTGATAGAAATTGTTATGAGCTAAATAGACACATCTGTACAGAAGAGGTCAAGGTCGCGATCAAAGCTTTAAAAAGTAACAAGGCAGCAAGGCCTGATGGTATAATAGATGATTTTTTTTAAAGAACAGTTCAGAACAAATAATTCCATTTTTTGTTAAATTATTTTATTTTATTTTTGATAATAGTCTCTTTCCTGATGAATGGTGTTTGTCGATCATACAGCCATTGCATAAAAAGGGAGATTTGAGTAACACTGATAACTATAGAGGCATATCACTGTCAAATATTGTTAGTAGACTCTATAGTTTTATCTTAAATAAACGAATTACAAAATGGATTGAGGATAATGATATAATTGGGGAAGAACAAGCACGATTCAGGGAAAGTCTTAGCACATTCGATCACATATTTACACTTTATTGTTTGATTCAAAAACAGTTAATAAGGCACAGACAATTGTATGTTGCTTTTATTGATTTTCGCAAGGCCTTCGATTCGGTCAGTAGGGACAAACTGTGGACTATATTGTATAAGAACGGTCTGCATGGGAAGATTCTTTATGCTGTACAAAGTATGTACAATGTCGTTGAAGCCAAAGTTCGTGCTGGGGGAGATTTGACGGACACTTTTCTGTGTCCTAGAGGCTTAAAGCAAGGGGAGGTCTGCTCCCCTGTTCTTTTCTCACTCTTTATTAATGAGCTGACAAAGGACATTCTGAGATGTGGTAGGCATGGCGTTCAGTTATCTCCTGACCTTATTGAGTTGTTCATATTTTTATTTGCTGATGATGTCGTTTTGTTTTCTGATAGTGTTGTATGTCTTCAGAATCAGTTGACCGTGTTATTAACAACAGCGAACCGACTGGATCTTATTGTCAACCTGGATAAATCAAATGTAGTTGTCTTTAGAAATGGTGGTTATCTGTCTTCATCTGAAAAGTGGTCTTTTGGGAACCAAGAACTACAAATTGTCAATATGTATAAATACCTTGGAATTTACCTTTCTACTAGACTTTCTTTTTCACATACTCTCAAAGACCTAGCAGTTAGAGCAAGAAAGGGTGTAGCAGCAATCATTAGAGTATTATGGTCTTTAGGTGAACATTCACCTGAAATATTTTATAAACTGTTTGACTCGCAAATACAGCCAATATTTTCATATGGATCGGAAATTTGGGGATTAACTACTGATCAAGAACACATTGAAAAGGTTCATCTGTCGGCATTAAAACGTTTTACTGGTTTCAGTCCTAAAGCACCTGGACAATTAATTTATGGGGAAACAGGTAGATATCCTATATTTGTAAATATGTATATTAGATGCACAAAATTTTGGCTTAGATTAGTTAACGTGGATCAATATAGATATTCTAGAAAAAGGTTATGAGATGTTATTATACTTACAATCGCAAAATTGTGTCACTTGAGCGTGTAGAGTCAGAGATATTTTATACCGATATGGTTTTGGGATTGTGTGGGAAGCCCAGGGTGTGGGAAATGTTAATTTGTTTTTATTTCAGAATTCAAACAAAGGCTTATTGATTCGTTTAGTCAGGAATGGCATGCTGCACTGGAAAACCATGATTTCTTCCAAATTTATTTGAGTCTTAATGATACTATATCTTGCGAAATGTATTTACGTCAAATCAATAATTTTCTTTTGCGAAGATGTCTCGCTAAATTCAGGATTGGTATGTCCCCCCTTAAACATAGTTATCTACAATTCAGACCGAATGTACACAGTAATGAAAGGGATTGTCCTTTTTGTTCTAACATCATTGAAAATGAAATACACTTTTTATTTACATGCCCAGAATACAAGGAACTTAGAGACGAATTCATTCCTGCTAAGTATTCTAAAAATCCATCCCTATCCAAACTCACTTTACTACTTGCATGTGAAAATCTTGCAACAATTAATAAGTTGTCTATGTATATATGTAAGTCACTTAGTTTACGAAAACAATGTACAGTTGATATGCGTATGAATGCATGTTGAATGCTCTGATTATTATGTACCTCCATTGTATGGGCCAGAGGCCTAACAATTAAAACATTTTGACTTTGACTTTGACTCTCTCTCTCTCTCTCTCTCTCTCTCTCTCTCCTCTCTCTCTCTCTCTCTCTCTCTCTGCCTCTCTCTCTCTCTCTCTCTCTCTCTCTCTCTCTCTCTCTCTCTCAAAAATGGAGCATATAAGGCTGTTCTGTACTTTGTTCCTACGTACCTCCAAAAGGTAAGCTTTTTATGCCCATTTTGATATTGATAATGGTATTAATTTACTTGAAGAATGGCTCGTTGATTGATTGTTACCTAGGGATGTTATGTTGCATTACGTAGTGATTTAAATGAGTGAACCAATAACACTTCAAAAGATATATCTGTAAACGATGATGAGCAGTTCCGCAGCAACCCTTTCAGTATCACGTGACATTTTTAAGACTGTACGATGAAATAATTTGTGGAAAAAAAATTACCAAATGCATGCACTGCTGTCGATCTGTGCATTCTTAATGGCGTGTGTAAAGCAGACCTCTAAGGCCACTATTCATACATTTCTGACACTGGCTGTAGTATTGAGCATTGTTTTCATGTTTTCTAAAGAATTTGTTGCTCTGCTGTATAAGCTGAATGTTTTTGGGCGCATAGATTTTGACCATTTTACCTGCTTCGCTTCTCGCTGCTCTTCCTAAAGGAAATACCGTATGTGTCAAGTAGAAAAACATGTAATTGAAAAAAAAAATCGTCTGGAATGATGGATAGTCTAGATTGTTTCGCGATGCGTTATGTATGAATACATTCTTGCAAAGATAGGTGCTGCTGTAAGTATCTGAGATGTGTATGTGAAATGCGCACTACACATATTTAATGACAAAGATAGGTGCTGCTGTAAGTATCTGAGATGTGTATGTGAAATGCGCACTAAACATATTTAATGACAAAGATAGGTGCTGCTGTAAGTATCTGAGATGTGTATGTGAAATGCGCACTACACATATTTAATGACAAAGATAGGTGCTGCTGTAAGTATCTGAGATGTGTATGTGAAATGCGCACTACACATATTTAATGACAAAGATAGGTGCTGCTGTAAGTATCTGAGATGTGTATGTGAAATGCGCACTACACATATTTAATGACAAAGATAGGTGCTGCTGTAAGTATCTGAGATGTGTATGTGAAATGCGCACTACACATATTTAATGACAAAGATAGGTGCTGCTGTAAGTATCTGAGATGTGTATGTGAAATGCGCACTAAACATATTTAATGACAAAGATAGGTGCTGCTGTAAGTATCTGAGATGTGTATGTGAAATGCGCACTAAACATATTTAATGACTGCATGACAGAATATACGAACTGTATGAGAAGATGTATGTTTATGTATTAACAGTTGTAAAGCCCCTGTGACTGGTATGGTCAAGAGTGTGATGCTAGTAAAAGAAAAGCCATGAGGTTATTCTGAACCAGTTGTCGCACTTTCAGAACAATGGACAAAAATGCGTACTCATTTCCAAGGCGAGAGTATAAGAATCTATTAAAAAGAAAAGAGGAAGACTTCAGCAATTCTTTACTTCAAAGACTCGTATGATCTATGAACAACCAAAACGAATTTTTGGGTTCTACACAGAGAATGTCCTTCAAAAGAAAACAGCCTAGGAATAACATCACTATTGATACACGGTTTCTGATTTTCCGGGCTCTACTACAGACTGATGTTAGTAATGTGTGTAATGGAGAAACACTTCATGTGAGCAATGGCAGTTATATGAACCAACCACGTACACAAACAAATGCATTATTAGCGTGTAGAAAACTGAAACATCGCAAGGCAGCCGGCCCAGACGGCATTATTGGTGACTTATTCAAACGTTCTGCTGATTGGATAATAACATCCTTTCTGAAATTGCTAAATACATTATTTGATAATGGTAGGTTCCCAGAAAACTTGACTACATCAGTTATTTTGCTATTTTTAAAGAAGGGTGATGTTAATGATCCCAACAATAACATTGTACTAAACTCTTTGGGATGATGATTGATAACAGATTTCAAGAATGGATACAGCAAAATAATATCACAGGCGATCATCAAACAGGTTCTAGAAAAGTGTAACTCAACTATTGACCACATGTTTACGCTGTTTTCGCTTATACAGGAGCAGTTTTCTTATACCAGGAAGTTACACTTAGCTTTAAAAGATCTGAAAAAAAGCGTTTCACTTTATTAGTGGAAATCAACTCTATAAATGTATTACAGGTATGTTAGAGTAAGAACCAGAGTTCGTTGAGGAGCACAACTTACTGACTATATTAATTGTACTGGAGGAGTATAGCATGGAGTTGCATACAGCCTTGTCTTATAGATTTTGTTTATAATTGAGTTATATCTTAATTTAAACAAAAATTGTGAACATGGCGCTTTATTGTGATTCGGCGCTTTGGGATTGTTTATTCTTCTGTCAGCCGATGATGTTTTGATGTCTGAAACTGTAACAAGGATATAAACACAGCTGAATAGCGTGCACTGAGCAACTAAATCAGTGCAGTTGGAAGTCAATGTGCAAAAAGGGATATCACAGTATAGCGTAAAGGTGGAGTAGAAAGAAACTCGTGGAGAGCGTGGCAGCAGAGAGTCCTCAGAAGAGAAGCCCCCTTCAAGCAAGTGTTTCGGCCCTTATCTCCTGACACTCTAGGGGGGTTGGGCCACACCCGGTTCATGACTCCGGATGCCCCTTTTTTTTTCCTTTTTTTTTCCCATCTTGGGACGAGCCATGGCTGGGATTCGAACCCATGACCCTCTGGACATGCTCATTTTCCACTTAATGACTCGCGCTTTAACCACTGAGCCACAGGGACACCTGATATTTGTAGGGAAATTAAGCCTTATGAAGTTCACTTTTGTTCCTCCTTGACCAGATCCAGCTTGAACACCTCTCTGCCGCTTCTGCCATTGCTTTCAGGGCTCTGGTTTTTTCCTTCCCTGCAACTGAGAGCTGTTTCATGAGGCTGTATGCAGACGTTCCTACAAACCCCCTAGCTCCAATTTCTGCAGTGAGGACTTTGACCTGATAGCCTTCTCTCCTCAGGCTGTTTGCCAGATCAGCATACTTTTCAGTCTTGTAGATTTGAGCTGCCTCCATTCTGTTCTCATATGGCACCGTGAGCTCGATCATGATCAGCTGCTTGGTTGACTTAGAGTGGACTACTATGTCTGGTCTCATGCCACTCTTGCTGATGATCTCTGGGTGACTCTTCCATTCTGGGAGGTCTGCAGTGCACTCCCAGTCATCTGCCCCGTCCAGCAGACTCTGCCTGCATGTTTCGAGTGGCACTGTTGTTCTTGGCCATGATTTGCTGCCTCCTGCCGTGAAGAATGTTGCGGGTGCTTTTGGAGTCCTGATTTTCCCTTTTGTGGTGTTGGTACTAGCCCAGACTACTTGTACAATTTCTTTGAGCACTTGGTTGTGCCTCCATGTGTACCTTCCTTGAGCCAGGGCTACTTTACATGAGCTTAGGACATGCTCCACTGTTTGTTTTTCATGGCAGAGGGGGCATGCAGGATCGTCTGTTTTCCCCCACTTCACCAGGTTTGCATTTGAGGGCAGAAGGTCATATGCAGATCTGAGAATGAAGCTGATCCTGAGAGGGGCCATGTGCCAAATGTCATTCCAAGTGAGACTTCTTTGGAGTGCATTCTCCCACGTTGTCCATTGCCCTTGCTGGCTCTGCTGGACTGCTTTTTGGAGTCTTTTTTGGTCTTCTTCTCTCATCTCCTGAATCATCATGTCTCTTTTGGCTTTTCCTTTGGCCTTTGACCACCATTCAGTTTTGGTCACCCCCAGTCCCTGTCTGTTGGTCTGTGTGTGTCCTGTTATTTCTCTGATCTTGAGACTTTCTTTTGCAGAATCCATCGCCTCTTGAACTTTCCATTTTCTGCCTGTCTTCAGCTGGGGCTTGATTGCTTCTATCACCTTGTCTCCTGAGTCCTCCAGCATGCTTTGAAGTCTGATCTTCCCTGCTTTGTATTCCTCCAGGATGGATTTCAGGGGTAGTTTCAGCTTTGCTTGGCGACAGTACAGCGCTATGTCAGTCAGACAGGGTGGGACACCAAGCCATTTCCTTGTGAACTTGTTGATTTTGGCTTCCATTGCCTCCACTATGCTGGTGCAGATGTCGTATATCATCAGAGGCCATAGCAGCTTTGGTATCAGCATGAACTGCAGACACCAGACCTTGTATTTGCCAGGGAGCCCACACTGGTCAATGGTCTCCAAGCCTTCCTCCGCCATCTGCTTGGTTTCTTTTGCTCTTTGTGTGTCTTTCAGCGTATCATCATACCATCTTCCAAGGCTCTTGACTGGTTCTTCTGTGACTGTTGGAATGGCCTGGTTGGCAACACTGAAGACCACAGATCCGGCCACTTTTCCTTTCCTCAGTGAGAGACTCCGTGATTTCTTTGGCTTGAACTTCATTCTGGATGAGGCAACTATGTCGTCCAGCCTCTCCAGCACATGACGTGTCTCGTCTTCTCTGGATGAAATCACTGTAGTGTCATCCATGAAGGCCTTGAGAGGAGGCATCTTGTATCCATCAACAAGGTCTGTTTGTCTCGCGTTGTTTGTTGCTGCTTTCAAGATGAGTTCCATTGCCAGCACGAACAGTATTGGGGAAATTGCACAGCCCATTGCAATACCCACTTCCAAGTTGATCCAGTCTGTTGTGTACTCCTTGGTAGAGAACCGCATTGAGAAGCCATTGAAGTACTTCTTGAGCATGTCGCGGATGTTCTTTGGCACATGGTACATCTCAAGAGCCAACTGTATCATCTCATGGGGCACAGATCCATATGCGTTTGCCAGATCAAGCCACACTACGTCCAGGTCTCTCTTTTCTGTTTTTGCTTTTTGGATTGCGTCCCAGATCATTGTGGCGTGTTCTACACAGCCCGCCACGCCTGGGATGCCACCTTTCTGGACTGACACATCCAAGTACTTGTTTTCCATCAGGTACTTGGTCAGCCTTGCTGCCATGACAGAGAAGAAGATTTTCCCTTCGACGTTCAGTAGTGATATTGGCCTGAACTGGCTAATGTCACTTGAGTTTTGCTCTTTGGGGATGTACACACCATCTGCCGTCATCCACTGGCCGCTGATCTTCTGGTTTCTCCAAGCCGATCGCAGCAGCCTGTGGAGCCACTCCAGCACCTTGGGGCATTTCTTGTAAAGCTGGTAAGGTATTCCGTTTGGCCCTGGTGATGATTTGGCTCTGGCTTTGTCGACCACCTTCTTGATTTCCGCCAACGTTGGAGGCTTGCCATTGAACTGTTCCTCAGGGTTGGTTGGCCACACCAGACCTTGAATGTCAAGTGGTGCTTTGCTCTGTGGGTCAGAGTATGTTTTCCTCAGATGCTGCTCAAGAACTCCTTTGTCCACACTTAGGGTCCCAGATTTTGGCTGCTCAAACAGTGTTCTGGCAAACTGGAAGGGGTCTCTGAAGAAGCGCTCTTGTGTCTTCTTCTTTTTGCTCTTCCTCTTCCTCGCAGATTCCGCTTTGCTGAGGGCACTGTGTTTTTCTTTCAGGTCTTTCCACAGTTTTTCCAAGCCTTGTTTTTCAGCTGGCAGTGCGGTCTTCATTTGCATCTTGAGGTTTTTCTTTTGGACCCTGATCTTGTCCATCTTTTCTTGGCGTCTGGATTTCTTTGGAGGTGTTTTCTCTTTGGGTAGTTTTGCTCCATAGGCGTCTCTACATGTGGCATACACAATGTCCCCATATGTGGCTAGTTTGTGTTCCAGGGTGCTTTTCCCTATCAGTGCATCGAGTCTTTGGACGATTTTTGCATCCAGTTTCTCCCAATCTTCAGTTTCGTTTGCTCGTGGCAGGTTGAGTTTCAGGCGCCTGGCATCGAGGGCCTGTGCAAATTCCTCATCCGAACCAACAGCGTGGATGTCCTTGGCACTGTGGTTTAAATCCTGGCCTTGGTCTTCCGACGTCTTATCTGCTGATGCAGTGCGCTGCTGCTCATTCAGATGAGTCTTCACACATCCCATCTTTGTTCTGTGGATCTTCATGCCACGGGTGGTAGCGAAACGCTTTCCACAGACACATGGATATTCCATTTGGTCCATGTTCATAGTCCGTTTGGGATTTGCAGTCATGATTGGTTGAGCACCGATGGATTCATCATTCTCTCCCCCTTTCGGTGAATCCTGGGAGCATCTTTTCCTTTTATTTTTAGTAGCCACATGTTTAAGGCAAAGTGGGGAGCCAGCCCACAGAGCCGTTGGTTCTGGTCTTTCCCAGTGTCCTCCGGTCTTTCCCGGACGTCCTCCGGCCTATTCCCGGAAGTCAATGGTTTACCCATGCATCAGTAGAAAGAAACTCGTGGAGAGCGTGGCAGCAGAGAGTCCTCAGAAGAGAAGCCCCCTTCAAGCAAGTGTTTCGGCCCTTATCTCCTGACACTCTAGGGGGGTTGGGCCACACCCGGTTCATGACTCCGGATGTCCCTCTGCTGCCCCTTTTTTTCCCATCTTGGGATGAGCCATGGCTGGGATTCGAACCCATGACCCTCTGGACATGCTCATTTTCCACTTAATGACTCGCGCTTTAACCACTGAGCCACAGGGACACCTGATATTTGTAGGGAAATTAAGCCTTATGAAGTTCACTTTTGTTCCTCCTTGACCAGATCCAGCTTGAAGTGGATATTTAAGTGTAAGGAAAAGGTGTGCGTACGATGGCATTAACATGACAGGTGTCCATACTTATGAATATTTAGGTATGATATTCTCAGCACGCTTGGGTTTTGTTGGTGTGTACCAAGACCTTTCAAATGAGGCGAAAAATGCTTTGTTTTGCATTGTGAAAAAGCTACATATTCTTTATATATTTTGTTTTCATTTACGTTATTTTAAAAAAAATCCTCTTTGATACTGAGGTTCAACAGCTGGAAGTATGGCTCAGAGCTATGGCGAGTAGAGAAAAGTGGAATTGGATTTACATTGTGAATCAGTTAGTATTTTTGCTCTTAAGAAAGGTTTCTAGGTATAGACAGACGGACTGTAAATGATGTTATTTCCTGTGAAACTGATCAATTCCCCATTTGCATTATTTCTGCTGTCAGGTGTATCTGTTACTGACTCAAACTGATACAAATGGAGGACTTTGAAGTTCCTACTAAGGCAAACAATATATCATATGACTTAGATACTAAAGGTAAAAGTAAATACTTACCAAAGTGTGTGTTTGTCGGTTTGGATATGGATTCTAATTTGTTTGGATGAAAACGTACTTAGCCATATTATATATATATATATATAATATATGAGAGAGAGAGAGAGAGAGAGAGAGAGAGAGAGAAGTACCCAAAAACATGGAACAGCAAAATTCAAATTAGGAATATCTGCATTAGCCATCCATTATTTGAGAAATCGAACTGTGATTATTGTGATTTGCTTTGTCCGTTTACCTACAACATAACATGGAGCCGGATTACACTTCGTCCTGTGCCGCTCAGCTCTCATAAGCACTTCAGAAAAGTTTATTAAGCCCAAAGAGTACAGACAAGCATCTTGAATTAAACTGAGCCTATTCTGTTCCGATACTTCTTCTTAAGCTGTTACCACATTTTTTTTCAAAGCGAGTGCCTTTAAGCCGTCAGCTGACGCCGCATTAAAAATGCTTTCCCAGTGCCTATGGGCCGTCCACTGACGTCATGCATTTTTCTTGAATTTTCATTCGTTACTATTTCTATCAACGGACTTAAATAGAGTGTGCGTAGTAAGCCTTATATGTCTGTAGTATTAAAATGATATGTAAATGACCACACGTGAGGGGAAAGCCCATTTATTCTCATCACTGACTGGATGACCAGCCAGCACTCTCGTCTCGCTTGCAAAGATGGCGGCGCAACCTTCGACAAGCGCAGCGACCAAATCAACGTATTTACACAGCTGAGCAGGCTCTGCTAATGATTTTTGACAAAGACAATAATCTTTTATTCAACGACTCACTCGAGCATGAAGGTGAGATGATGATAGTGATGGAATTGCCAACCGTATTCGTCAGTTATTGTGTCGGGCTGTGTGACCTCAATGTGTGTTCAGCTGACTGGTTTGCCAGCGTCGAACGAGCTCGCCTAGTGTGTACTCTGCACTGCGTGCCAGTGGTCAGTGACGTGGTAGTCAGCGTGAGAGGGGAGCGCGGCCTGCTCGCGGCGCGGCACAGGGCAGAGGGAAAGGTAGGAGAAGAGGAGCAGTGAAAGAGAGGGTTGAAGTCCAGCAAGGGGGCGTGGTGGGGAGAGGGGGGCGTGGTCGTGGACTGACCTGTCTGCATAGAGTGTGAGCGTCTTGATAGACTTCTAAACTGTTGTACTTTCATTTACAGGTGTAGTGTGACAATACAAACTTTATTTTCAACTTTTTTGCTTTGTGTTCTTGTTTGGATGTGAAGATGTAGTGGTAAATACATATGCTTTTGATCGTGCAAAAAAATCTATCCAAATCTAATTGTCTAAATACTTTTTTATTATCAAAATTAAAACAAAAGAAGCCCAGATTCAAAATCTTCATTCAATTTCCTTCAAAAATCATATATATTTCATTGTTATATCTTTTGTAGTTTCTGAGCTAGAATTTTTTGTTAATTATTACCCCCAAATCATTAGATTTCCCTGGCACTGGGAAAGCCTTTGTTTGTAACATTTTCAAGCAGCTTCAAGCAGCGAACGGGTAAGTATAGGGAATTTTTCACTTTTTCGCTTTTCAGATTGCCTTCAAATCATGCTTGTTCTGTTCCGTAATCCAATTCTATTAATATAAATATTGTGCTCTGCGTGTTCCCACACCCCTTCATTAGGAGTCTTGGCCTGTTATATGAACACACACACACACACACACACACACACACACACACACACACATACACACACACACACACACACTTACACACACACACCCACACACACACACACACGCGCGCGGCGCGCGCGTTCTTATTCGGGCATGTACGCACGCACGCACGCACTAAAGAAAGTTGGGTTTATCCACATTACATATGCATTTTAACAACAGTATAATTTACACACATCATACAAGTTTAGGAACGCCGTGTAATATCAGTGATTTTGTTTTGTTTGCTATCTTTCCTTCACCATTGTCAGGCCGTCCACTAGCATCATTGTTTGTCTTTCATGTTTTGAACGGCTTTCACATTTAATTCAGACTACAGAATTAAAGAAATCTATATCTGATGTTTGTAACAGCATACACCATCCATACAAATCCATACACACATACTGATGTTGTCACGTTTACAGATAGAACGAGGACAAACCTTCTAAGTAGTAGACCTGCTATTGACAAAGGAAGTATCGGTACTATCTGTCCAGGGGTGGACTACCTCCTGAACCAGAACTACACAGTCGACATGTTCCTGTGGGTCAATGCCTCGGACTGTGAAAACAATGTACCACAGTTTACAGCTCACCAGGGTGTGGTGTATGGGGTGTGTGAGGGTACCACCTTTTTCTGTAAAATGTCTGTAAAGGTCATGCATGGTGGTCTCCGGGTTCATCTGAAACGCTTAGAATATGAGTGCAGTTCCAGTCAATGGGAGGTACGTATTGGTCATACAGCAGACGGCAAGTGTTATGGGTGCGTTGTTAGCTGCATGTCGCATTCCTTAAAAGAATTGACATTTGTTATAAGAAAATGTGACTTGCGTGTATCTACCAAAAATAACCCCATGGTAAGTTTGTTTATTGAAAACATGACTAAATCTTACTTGATTGTGAAATACATCACGGACCACTCTGGCTATATTGTTGTGACAAAACTTGTAACCTTGTGGAGAGATCATTATTACAGACGTATTGATCTGGAAATATCACCAAGATCTGCCTTACTTTTAAGTATTAAACAGTCATGGTATATTGACACTCCTAGCCATTGCATTTCTGTGCAGTTCACGTGCAGAAACCAAAAGACAGCTGGGAAATGTGTTAAAACAATTCGAACCGGAATTTACGACCACGCGCGTCTTCTGTTTGTATCAGATGTTCGAATTATGTATGGAGACGCGCGTAAATCCTCTGAAACTTTATATATCAAAGCATATTTTTCTGTCATTTCTCAGAGCGATGTACCTCAGCAGCTGCCTGATGGTTTGTTTAACTGTTCTTTTGGCCATTACACTAAACTTCAGGATCACTTGCACTGTAACCTAAAGCCAGAGTGTGAGGATGGGCGGGATGAAACAGAGCACTGTTCTTTTAGTAGTTCTGGCTGTCAAGGGTTGGTGGCTTCACACAACAAATGCTACTTGTTGTTAAGACTAGGTTATATGCGTATATCCATATCATATTATGAACGTGCGTGCCAGGGAAAAAGTGGACGACTCGCTTCCATAAAAACCAGGAAGGAAAAGGAAGACTCTCTGCGCATCTTTGAAACTTACCATAGTTTTGTTGTTGTCGTTGGATTCACAACAGAATGGCACTCCCAACCTTTTACGTATAACAAAGTTAGTATGTGGTATGATAACACTGTGGCCTACAATGTGGATCACTTTCGGTTCTATGCAGGTAGTAAAAGTTCAGCAGAGTATGTGCTTAATTCAATGAAGCTCCGACCTCCTCAGAAGGATGAAACTCATGTTTTGTGTGAAAGGAAATTACAAGAAACTAATGTGTGTCCTCCTTGTGTTTTACTAACTGAATCAGACTCGACTTCATTTATGTTCACAAACACTCAACAATGTTTATCTGTACGCTCTGACGGCCACTTGTTGCATCGATTCTTGATGTGTAATCAACACACTTATTCTGGTAGTACAGCGACTTCACAGTGCTACCTGTCGGGGGACATGAATGGTCACCATAACACTACAAAGTTTGGTACAGGAACGGCTGCCAGTGTCATGTTCACATGTGATGATGATATCAAGAATGTTCATTTGACACTACTGTGCGACTTTAAAGAGGACTGTCCAGATGCCAGTGATGAGTCATTCTGTGAACACCCCTCATGTTCTGGTTTTCTGTGCTTGACAGGACAATGCATTTTGGGCAGCCAACGCTGTAATGGATATTCTGATTGTTTTGACGACTCTGATGAGAGAGGCTGTGTGAAGATAACACATGTTCGCGGTGATGCAGGTACACAACGCTTGCATATCAACTTAGATGGCATGGGCTACTTCACTCAGCAGATGATAAGAGATGATGAGCCATGTCCAGAGAGTCATTATCGTTGCACAGCAGAGTGGCCGT
>CM065745.1:41029714-41037214 GCA_033310375.1 Conus canariensis
TCATAGGAAAGCTGGAACGAGCAACGGTGTGAGAACATGGAAAGAAACAAACAAACAAAACTTGACAACAACAACAACACCACAAAGAAAGACTTTTAGAGCGTGAAACACCTGACAAATTGGAACAAAAGTAAAATCAGCACCATTGAGGACAAACATAGCGACTATACCGCACAGAAAAAGGCATCATTAAAAGGCGGAGAGGACATCGCTCTGAACTCCACAACAAACACAGCACAAGAGATTCAAATGTCTTAAACACTAGGATGAGTTAATACCGACTAAATGACTAAATGATAACTGCAGTGAGATCGCTCTGGGAAGGCTGCATGTATTGACAACATCCCTGCAGAACTTACGAAACATTGTACGGATACAGTAACATAACATCCAGGGGAAACATCGTACAGATACAGTAACATGACATCCAGACGAAACATCGTACAGATACAGTAACATAACATCCAGACTGTCATCTGCGACAAACCCTGGCACACTGTAGAGTTACCCACGCCATGGACTCCACCACTTACCATTTCCCTTCCAGAGAAAGGAAATTTCAACACTGCTAAAAGTGCCTCATCATAACCTTATCAGCCACGTCGGCAAGTAATGCTCAAAATTATTCTGTATAGACTACAACTGCAAGCAAGTAACAACACTGCCAAAGAACAAGGCAGATTACACAAAGGCAGAGGTCCCATTAAAGAGAGTATTTTACCCTGCGTACCCATTACAAAAAACACCACAAACACCAGCAGGAGTTCTACTACGTCTTTATAGACTTCACGAAAGCATTTGACAGGGTATGGCAGGAGACACCATAGGGCACAATGTAGAAATTAAACATTGAGCAGAAGCTTATCAACGCCGTCCAGCAACTGTCCTCCAAAGCAATTGGGGCGGTGACCATTCCGCGCGCTATCGATGTGTGGCTTCAACTTCTGTTGACATTCGTCAGAACTGCCTTCATTCTTCCTCACTCTTCACCATGTTCCTGGAACAGATCAGGAATGGTGCATTTGAAGATCGTGTCAGCGATGCAAATGACACCAATGGCCTGGAGGCCATGACCAAGAACCTGCTAAGCCAGTTGAAGGACTGTATAAAATGCAATGAAAATATGGCATGGGAATCAGCGCTGCGAGGACCACGGTAAAGGCCAGCCACAACATCAGCATCAGCGCTCATACATATCTGTGGTCGGTCAGAAGCCAGGACCAGCTGAAACATTGACGTGCTGGGGTCCATCATTAGCAGTCAGGGATCCAACTAGAATCCTTAAAGGCAGAAGCTCCTATTAAAACGGGAAGACAAGAACAACTACAGCATTGGTCCGTGATTAAAACCTCGTGGAATGACAAGAACATGTACTGGAGCACAAAATGAGGCTCCTGCTTGTACTGGTCTATTCCACCTCCACGTGCACATTGAAGAAGTGGACCCTCGCAGCACAAAATGAGGCTCCTGCTTGTACTGGTCTATTCCACCTCCATGTGCACATTGAAGAAGTGGACCCTCGCAGCACAAAATGAGGCTCCTGCTTGTACTGGTCTATCCCACCTCCATGTGCACATTGAAGAAGTGGACCCTCGCAGCGGGTCTGGAAAGAAGAACCCAAGCTGTGGGAATGAGTTGTTACCATAACATTCTGTTCATCCGATACACTGATCACATCCCCTTTGTACAAAAGCGCCAACACACCAAACAGCACATTGAATCATATGGATGTCTACTGGCATCAGTCAAGGAAAAAAAAAAACTGCCTTGTTAAGGCTATATAATAAGATCTAAATGGCCATGTTAAAACAATTCTCAAGGGAGATGTAGGGAAACCCAAAACCACAACCAATCAATTAGACAAACAAACGAACAACAAACAAACGAACGAACAGACAATCCCAAACCGATGGATAGTGCAGGGTGTACAGGGAATACACTGGCAACAGCTTTGGCCTTGGTGCACAACCAACAGAACTAAAGGAATCTGGTAAACTGTTCTTCAGTGTGGTGCCCCACTGACTCCCCACAGTGTAAAGAGGGAAGAAGAAGAAGAAGAAGAAGAAGAAGAAGAAGAAGAAGAAGAAGAAGAAGAAGATTTGGAGGAGGATGAGGAGGATAATGAGGAAGAGGAGGAAGAAGGAGAAAAGGAAACAACTAACAAGATAAGTGATTGTTAGTTCCATATTCGACAACTAGCACACCCATAGGTAGCAGTGATTCAGTCATGTTGCACAGGCATTCAGATTAGACCCACGACTCTGGGAAGCCGCTTATGATGGCTGCATGTGTAGGCTAAAGGGTAGGGGCTGTGAAACAAACAGGCATACTGTGAGAGAGAACAATAACAAACAAACACCTGGTGCAGAAAGAGAACGGCTGGGAATAAACTAAAAGAAGAAGAGAGAGAGAGAGAGAGAGAGAGAGAGAGAGAGAGAGAGAGAGAGAAGAGAGAGAGAGCTTTCATTTTAAGATAGGAAGAAGAACCATCGTCAAACTACATAGTTACTTCACAAGATTTAAATGTTGAAGCCTGTCCTAGGATGCAACAGTGCAGCACTGCCGAGTGGCTTTGGCACTGGAGCAAGAGCCAAGGGTGGAGGTGCAGGAGAGCCAGTAAAAATGAACCAGACTGCAGCGTTACTGGACCAAAGCCAAAATACAATCACACGACGTTACGCCCTCTTTATACCTAATACAAAACAGACAGGTAAACTTTATCTCATATATGTCTTATTCAGCCATTACAAACCATAAACAAACGTGCATAAAACAGTACTCCCTGATAGCAAGTACTCAGCATGTCTAAATACTGAGGTGGGAATGTTAACACAGTACTGACACTGCTTGGTAGGGCTGTACTCAGCTGAATATGGGGAATTCGATTATCTACAGAAATGTTAGGCTCCATGGAGGGCCTTTCTTGAAACTGATGACGAACCCAGGGAGCATGGTGGTACGTACACTGTTCTAGGCTATCATGGGATCATGCAGGTGTGAAGAGAAATCAGCTGAGCTACACATTGAAGTACACGTAAGTCCGAGAACAGGTAGTCTGGGAGCCAGTGGAATCACACAGCTTCCCCCAGGGAGCAAAACCATTGCTGACGCTACCGAGGCTGTTATATGTGAGTCACTCACACTCACACACAGACACACAGACACACAGACACACAGACACAAACACACACACACACACACACACACACACACACACACACACACACACACACACACACACACACACACACACACACATCTGCCACTAATAGGTTGAATTCAAGAAAGCGTTCGACATGGCATGGCAAAAGACACTGTAAGCCACAGGCGTGATTCTAGGCAGGACCTGGTCAAGGCCAAATGATGTACACATGAATAAATCTGATGAGATTCAAATCAACACTCACACTGGAATTTACCATTCCAGTTATGCTGTCAATCTCCTCAACAAGGTGCAAACTTCTGGCCATCATGGACGTCTAAAATCTGATCCCCTCTCCTGGACGAAGTGAAGTGATCTCCTTCTATAGGAGTTGTCGCACGTGAGCCCAGATAGCTTTCACTATTTTGTGCTGATCAAGTTCACCATCTTGAGCCTTGGCCCACCAAGTCATGAAAAGCATGTTGCTTTTGTGCATAAGGCTTTACCAAATGAAGTGAGCTAACAATTTAATGCGACTGGCTTTTCGCGTTGAGGATGTTCATTTGTCTTGGAAGACAGACTGGACAACAGCATCATAATACGAGGTTTCAAGGTGGGGGTCTATAGTACTATTAGTGGAGCTGACGATGTATGGCTCTGAGGTTAACACTCTGAGCATACGTGGGTACGAACACAGTAGTTGGGAGTTGAACTGCCACACAGGTGTCCACTCTCCAATGAAAAGACAAAAAAATTAGAGGAAGAAAATTAACATGCACACACACGCACACACGCACACACACACACGCGCACGCATGCACACACACACACGCACACACACACACACACACACACACACACACACACACACACACACACACACACACACACACACACACACCACACACATGTGCGCAAGAGCATGGGCACTCAGAGAAAGAGAGCGAGAGAGAGAGAGAGAGAGAGAGAGAGAGAAGAGAAGACAGAGACAGAGACAGAGAGACAGAGAGAGAGACAGAGTGAGACAGTGACATAGACAAAGAGAGAGAGGGGGATGGAGAGAGAGAGAGAAGAGAGGAGAGAGAGAGAGAGAGAGAGGAGAGAGAGAGAGAGAAAGAGGGAGGGTAGCCAAAATTTCAGACGAAGAGTGAGATTAACGAAGAAAGAAAAGAAGAAAAGAAGAAGAAGAAGAAGAAGAAGAAGAAGAAGAAGAAGAAGAAAAAGAAAGAAGAAGAAGAAGAAGAAGAAGAAGAAGAAAAAGAAGAAGAAGAAGAAGAAGAAGAAGAAAGGGAGGAGGAAGAAAGAAGAAGAAGAAGAAGAAGAAGAAGAAGAAGAAGAAAAAAGGTAAGAAAGGTCATTGCCTATGATAGATGTGATGGACCTACGTTTACAACTGGACTTAAACTAACATCAATGCACACTCCCTGGTAGGTGTGGCCTACTTCTCTCTCACCGCCCCATGCATGGCACGTGTTGTTCATCACAAGGCCAGTTCCTGATAGTGCTTGCTTTCAGCAAAGCCTGAGGCACCAACCCAGTACTCACTGAATTCACGACAAGCACATGATACTATGGTGTGCATTAATCATAATATACATGTTTGTGCTTAATTGACAAAAGTGCCAACAATTAACGTAAAGTGCTCTATTTGGGACTTCTGTGAGGACAAGCCTCTGTTGTGACATCATGTTCAGATTAATTTTCTGAAGCATGGCACTTAACCTTAGCATTGAACTCTGAAAGAAAATAATAAATAATAATAATAATAATCATAATAATAATAATAATCATAATAATCATAATAATAATAATAATGCATGCACAAAACAAACACAACTGAAATAAAAGGAAACAAAACTATGTACAGCAAGAAAGGCAACTGCATATATGTCTCACATGTCTGTTTTTATACCACAAACATATAAATGGTAGGTGAGACAAATAGGGCAGGGCAGACCAAGTCGATCTAATTTGTCTAATCGATGTTAGACCTGACACGTTTTACTGTTTTTTTTGTTGTTGTTTTTTTTAATCAGTCTGCTGTCTTCAGTTTAGCTATGTCAACACTTCCATACCCCCATGACACAAAACAGATTGTAAAATGTGACGTACATCTTAAGTTCTCATGATGATGAACTGCCCTCAACACAGCATCCACCCGCCAACACACCCGTCCACATACTGTCAATTCCATATTCATGCTTCTTCTGCTCCAGCATAGAGACCAACGTAACTCTTAAGTTCAGGTCACACTGGGTAGCACAGCGAGTAAGCAGACTTGGAGTATTCAAGAATGTTCTGAAATCCCGTCAAAATGCAAGGGACCTTCTAAATGGATCGGAAAAAAGGACGTATTATAGCCGATCAAAAAGTTGTGGATATTCAAAATGCAATTTTGGTAAACTGATGGCATTTTTGCAGCACCATTCTCTGAATCTAAAATAATCTCTGGAATTGTTTTGTATTTTGTGCCTTCATCATTCATTAAGTCACGCAAAACTGAACGCGTTCGAAGAGAAACACAACTACATAAATAATTATGTTTATAAATTCCCCAAAGTTGTTGCTCTTGAGAGTGCTTGTGCTCCACACTGATATACGAAACTGACTCCGGGAGAAACTGGAGGTAATGCATGGATAAGTATAAATGGAAAGAATGTCGTGAATTTCAATGCAAACAACTGATTTGCAGAAACGTAAACGCACAGTTAAACACACTTGGGAAATGGAGCAGGGCACAGTGTTGGCGTCTTTCTGACTGGGCCCTATGAGCTTTTTTCATTGCTGAGAACTGAGCACATTTGCTGTCCATCAGCTCATTCAAATGTCATATCAGGATATTGTAAAAATGCCTTACTTACAAAGGGTGCTGGGGTAGAGAATATAGAGTTTCTCTCCATCGTTCAGAGACATCACTTATTGGGTGGTCTGCTGTGTAGATGGCTGTTTTCCTTGGGAAGCCAGTGCTCGCTGCTGGCTGGACGTTGAAACCAGGAAGTTGAGGAAATTTTAAATATAATTAACAGCGAACCGACAAGAAAACGTAGACAAACGAATCACAAGACAAAAAGACGGCGCGTCTTGACTTCATAGGTCTCCCTCAGACAAGATACAAAACACTCAGGACAACGAAAATGAACAAACACTCACTCATTTTCATTCACTTCAGCGCAAGATGGGCGTTGAAGTCTCTCGTTCGTCAGTGAGCATGCCCTTACAGCAACCCTCAAAACTGACAGAACTGGATTACTTAATGCATTAATGACTAAGATGAGAGAAGAGGATCTCGTGGCTACCACTAAGCAGAAGTCTGACATACCCATTAGCACAACTTGCTGCTCAGATTTTGAGCCCCTGCCTAACATCGGTTGCGCCGTTTTTATCATAGCTATGCGAGGGTGGTGAGTGTATTCATGTGTGTATGGGTTTCTGTGGGCATGGGCCCATGTGTGTGTGGCAGTATGCGGCGCATGAACATATGTGCATTTGTGTTTTATGCGTGTGTGTGTGTGCGCACACGCACGCACGCATGTGTGTGTGTGTGTGTGTGTGTGTGTGTGTGTGTGTGTGTGTGTGTGTGTGTGTGTGTGTGTGTGTGTGTGTGTGTGTGTGTGTGTGTGTGTGTGTGCAATCGCGCACTCGCTCATGTGCATGCGCACACGCTTGTATGTGTGTGTGTGTGTGTGTGTGTGTGTGTGTGTGTGTGTGTGTGTGTGTGTGTGTGTGTGTGTGTGTGTATGCAGAAGTGCAAGTGCATGTGTGAGTGCGTGATTTGTAGGATTGTGTGAGCATACTCCTGAGTGCACATTATTTGCACATCTATGTGTGTGTGTGTGTGTGTGTGTGTGTGTGTGTGTGTGTGTGTGTGTGTGTGTGTGTGTGTGTGTGTGTGCAGTTTTGACTGTGGGAAATGGATTAGTCCAGCAGACAATCAAATCCAATTTTAGTCCAGGTTCCCAAACCTTGAATTGGCCTGTTTAAAACGAATCTGTGTCGTTCTGCTACTATTCTCTGAAACTCTCTCCCGCAAAGCTGAATTGCCATCAAAGCTCAGAATCATACCGAAGAATGTTGTTTGCCTATTTTGCACACTCGCACTGCTTCTATAGATATGCTGCATAAATGATATCGGTCATGGCACTCCATGAGCACATTAGTACTTTATGATCTTCAACATATACATTTACCTACCTCCCCAAAGTGTTCTTGTTTACATGTACTACTGTCTCAAAATAAACTGCTATTGATTGAACACGCTGCAGCAGTGCATGCACATGTCATCACGTGAACGATTTATGATGGACTCGAGCACTGTTTGTGTTTGAACCAGCGTGCTGCACATAGAATCATATGTACAT
>CM065745.1:41039714-41052214 GCA_033310375.1 Conus canariensis
CTAGCAAGCATGCCTGGTCCATGTCTCACTGCCATACGGCAAGGCGCTATATACGGCAGGCTTTGTCTTTGTGGTCAGCTTGGGATTTGTCCACACGCTGTGTGTGAGGGGAGAAAGTGCTGTGGCTTTTCTGATCCTCTTGTCGATCTTAGTGTCAATGGAGAAGTTATCGGTGATGGATGGCATCAAGCTCATAGGCATCAATGATGATGGCTGGTGGTGACGGTGTGTCTTGACCAAGGGCATTTGTCTTTTTTACACTGATATCAAACCAAAGTCTTTGCAAGCCTGGGAGAAGCAGTCCATCAGCAACTGCAATTCCCACTGGGAGTGGGTTGCAACAGCGGCATCATCGGCAAACAGCATATCTCTGATGAGGGCTTTGTAGACCTTTGTCCTTGCTCTTTGGCAAACGAGATTGAAACGCCTGCCATATGATCTGGTCCGCAGGTACATCCTCTCTTGTGCTGTGCTGAATGCATGCCTCAGGAGCAGAGAAAAGAAGATCCCAAAGAGGGTGGGGGCAACGACGCATCCTTGTTTGACACTGCTGCATATGTCAAAGGGCTTGTAGAGTTTGCCATTATTCTGCACAGTTCCTTTCATGTTGGAGTGGAAGGATTCAATTCAGCTGTGCATTTGGGGTGGGAGGTGGGGGTGGGGGGCGATCATCTGCTGGCAAGGTCGTAGGCCTTGGTGAGGTCGATGAACGTCATATACAGGTGGATCTGCTACTCTCTGCACTCTCCTGGAGTTGGCAAAGGGTGAAGACCATGTCCACCGTAGACCTCTCCGCTCAATTCCGGGTAGACAGGTTCAGCCAGCTTCTGCGGGTGGATCAGGAGGACCCGAGCGTAGACTTTGCCGCCAATTCCACGAACAGAGATGCCTCTGTAGTTATTGCAGTCGCTCATCTCGCCCTTTTTTGTACAGGTGGCAATCTTGGCACCCCCCATGTCTGGCAGTACAGCTCTCTTATTCCAACACTGGCAGAGGACTGCGTGCAAAAGGTGCAAAAGGGGAGTCTTGCAGTGTTTGATGAGGTCTGGAGGAATGCCGTCATTGCCGGGTGCCTTGCCTGATGCCAGACTGTCAATGGCCTTGCTGTGTTCGTCAACGGTGGCTCTATGTCAAGCTCTTCCATCATGGGCATTCACTTGATAACATCAAAGGCTGTGGAGGTCACTGTGTTCCCTCTGGAGTAGAGGTCAGAGTAATGCTCCACCCATCTCTCCATCTCCTGGCTGTGTCAATGATTACATCCCCAGTGGAGGATTTGAGGGGAGCCGTCTCGCTCTGCATTGGTCACAGTATCTTTTCGATGTTGTCATACATCCCTCTGAACATTCTGCGGGTTGTAGCAGACACTGACTGTGGCGCTGATAAGAAAACTTTGCTGCACCTCTACAGAGCCTTGGTCCACTCTAAACTGGACTATGGTTGTGCTGTGTACGGCTCTGCAAGACCCTCTTACCTGAAACTCTTGGACCCTGTTCATCATCAAGGGCTTCGTCTCTGTCTTGGAGCATTCCCCACTACCCCTGTGTACAGCCTGTACGCAGAGGCAGGTGAACCCTCACTGTCCAACCACAGGCTGAAACTATCCTTGAATTACTTGAAAGCGGAAAGTCACAACATTGTTCCGGCTTGGGTTCCCAGTCATGGTGGCATCAGAGGGAATGTAGTGGCTAATTGCTTGGCCAAGAATGCCACAACAGGGAAACTGTCTAACATATCTATCCCCTGCACAGATCTGAAACCAAAAGTTAATAATGATGTCAGAGCCTCAGGCAGCAGGGTTGGAATACACAGACGGATAACAAACTCTTTCAGATCTGTCCAAACCTAAAAAGAGTTCCTCTCATCCATGTCTGGTGGTCGCAAAGAAGAAACGGTTCTATGTCGGCTGCACACCGCCCATTCGCATTTTACTCATTTATACCTTTTAAAGAGTGAAGAAGCTCCGTGGTGCATTCCATGTCATGTGCCACTCACAATGAAACATACTCTTTTAAAATGTTGGGACATGCGTGATGTGAGACAAACATTTCGCAGCAGATTCCATGAAAACCTTGTTCAGAGATGTTCCACCTGATGCGATCTTTGAATTCTTGAAGGAGATCAGCCATTTTTCATCAGATCTGAGATTTTATTGTGGAAAGATTTTTAACAAAATTTCGGTTGGGATTTTAGAAGCGGTATTGTGATAGCTGTGTGAATGAATGACTTGTGAGTTAACTTCAACGTGGTGACAGCCCTGATATGGCCCTTTGCTGTCGGCTGGGCTTTTAGTAACATTACCTTACCTTACCTCTGATGTTACCTCTTTCAGCGGCTGTTTGTATCTCCTTGCTGAGCTCTGGGACAGTGCTGGGCATTAAGATTAACCTTGTTCCAGGCATCCCTGAGGACCTGCAGGTTCTTCTCGTTGGGTGACCGCTTGTACTCAACGAGTGCGGCGCGCTTGGCCTCAATAATGGGAGTCATCTCTAACGATTTGGCCCCAAACCAGTCGTGACACTTCGAAGTCGTCTTCCCAAAGGTAACAGGACAGTCCGGTTCATGGTGTCTCGTAACGTTTCCCATCTCTCTGTGGCAGAGTCTTGGGGCTGTGATGCATCATATTCTCTCTAAAAGGCCTCTGCGAACAGTTCCACAAGATCTGGCTGAAGCATCCTACTGACCTCAATACGAAAGTTCCCTTGTTTCTTTGAGCAGTGGAACTTTTTTGTTGCAGCCTGATCCTACAGCATAGCAGGGAGTGGTCAATATCGCAGTCCACGCTGTGGTAAGAGCAAGTGTTGAGAAGTTAATTTTATTTTATTTCTTTTATAGCAGATCGTCTTATCAGGATCAGATCCAGTTGGTACCAATGATTTGAGCATGGGTGTCTCCAGGAGACTGTGTGTTGAGGCTTTGTCTTGAAGAAGGAGTAAGCGATGTAAAGTTCATGACAGGCTCACAACTCGAGCAGTCGCTGTCTGTTCTCATTCATTTTCCCACTCCTAAGGAACCAAGACAACAGGGCCACGAGTCGTTGTCTGCACCCACTCTGGCATTGAAGTCGCCACATGGAACAAGTTGTTCTGTGCTGGGGATGTTCGTTATGGCAGAGCAAGATTTTCATGGAACTCACTCTTGGCATTCGGAGTGGTGGACAGATCGGAGCATATACACTGACAAGGGTGACAAGGCATTCGATGGTATTGAGGCGGAGAGTATGGAGTCACTCTGAGTCGCCACAGCCTGGTTCTATCATACTCAGCAGGCTCTTCGTTACTGCAAACCCTACTCCATACTCTCTTAGGGCATCAGCATTCGTTCCTTGCCAGAGGAAGGCGTATTCCCTCTCCTTCACTGTGCCTGTGTCAGCCATCCGCGTTTCCTGCAGGGAGGCGATGTCCACATTCAGTCTCTTGAGTTCGTTGTTTATGACAGCTGTTTTTCTAGCGTCACTGATATCTTGAAGGTTGTTACGTATGGTGTGCGGTGCGTGTGTTGCTGTCTGACTATCATCTGAAGAAGTTTGGATGCGTGTACGACTTTTCTCTACACACACCCACACTGCACGGACATAGATAGCCAGGCATAAAGTTAAGTTTCTACTTTTTTTTTTCTTTTGCTACCTGAACCATCAAAATGAAAGCAAATACATGATACATAATAAACAATAGCAGATCACCAATTTACTCTCGCCACTATCATCAAGGCGTGCAACAACACTAGGTGCTACACTGTCACAACAGTATATTTCTTTTCACACAGCAGGCCAGGCTGGCACCCACAGCAGTGTCGTCGCGGACAGTCTATGCTTTTGGCCGCGTCCGGCCCGGATCACAGAGTCTTCACACAGATCAGGGGTCACTCATGAAAGCAGTTCGTTGAGTCATTCCAGGAACTCCAGGACTCCAGGACACCAGGACACGCGTCGACACGACAGAAAACGAGACCGCTTACGAAGCTAGATTTGTGGAATCCTACCAGGACGGGGTGGGTCAACAGGTGGCACTGTTGTCCTCACTGAAATGCCCCATGTGTTCTATGACGGGCTCATCATGCGGTCAAGAGGTACGCTATAACCTCTAGCCCCGGGGTGGGATCCTCGGAGAAACAATCCCCCCTGTGCTCACAGGGCAGGATGTACGGGCCATGACCTAAGGGTGAGGCACCCCGAAAGAAAACTCCCAGCTGAAGATGGAGGTATCGGGCCACTGGCGCAACTTAAACCACGATACCACGCATCCACGCTTTCATGATGATGCAGTCCACAGAATTTCGATGTGGCGTTCGACCTTCGGAGACCCGCCGGGGAGGTCGGGAGCCGGGCCCTATGCCTCAAAGGGGCCCACCCCAAGTGGTCGGTGGTCAGACAAAGAAATTCTGCATGCCAATGCGACGAAGAAGGAGACATCCTCCTCCTGCTGATGCCAAGCAAACAGTACCACCCAGAATGCTCAACATTCTCCAGTGGAATGCAGAAGGGGTGCATACGAAGAAACTTGGCCTGGTAGAAAGGATGCAACAAGAAAATATTGACATCGCATGTGTCCAAGAGACACATTTGACCGTAAACCATCGCTTTCAAGTGAGGGGTTACGAGACCATCAGGTTGGACCGTGAGGAAAGAAACAAAGGAGGGGTGCTTCTCTTGGTGCGGAATTCCATCGCCGCACAAGAACTCAAGATCAACACCAATCAACAGGCAGAGATCCAAGGGGTTGATATAGTCCTTAAGGAACACATCAAGATCTACAATGTCTATTGCCCTCAAGTTCGTGATCTTTCCCTCACATACATGAACATCCCAGACAACAACTGCGATTTTAACAGTCACTCAGAGAGATGGGGCTATGAGGAGACGGACAAGAGAGGCGAAGAAGTTGAGGATTGGGAGATTGACACACATCTTCATCTCATCAACCAAGAAGATGATGAACCCACCTTCTACTCTAGACGCTGGATGACCACATCAACACCAGATCTAGCGTTCGCCACTAACGACTTGTTTGTCAGGACCACAAGAACAGTCCTCAACCAGCTTGGAGGAAGTGGCCACAAAGCCCGTCAAACCCTCTATCAACCTCAACTTACAGGCTCCACAAGCAAAGTGTTTTCCCCGCTGGAATTATAGAAAGGCGGTCTGGACTCTCTTCGAGACCCTAACAGATACATACACAAAGCCAGTCAACATCAGGCAGAAGGACTCAAACAAGATGGTTCAAGACTTCACAAAGGCCGTCTTGAAAGCTGCTACAGAATCCATCCCAAGAGGAGCACGCAAAGACTATAAGCCCTACTGGACTGAGGAACTCGAGAATCTGGAAGATGCCGTTACGGAAGCCCGGGACCGAGCAGAAAAGCAGCCATCACTGGAGAACAACATAGCGCTGAAGGAAGTAACTACCAGATACAAGCTGTCCTGCGCACAAGCTGCAAGAAAAAGCTGGCAAGAGAAAACTGAAAGCCTACATCTCGACAGGGATGGCAGCAAGCTATGGAAACTGGCTAGAATTCTCTGTAGTGAAACAACAAGTCACACCACTATATCAATACAAAACTACGGTGATGTGGTGTATCTGGGAGGATGTACACCTGGATCAACCAGTACCTACACAACCGCCAAGCCCGAGTCAAGATTCAGGGCCAGAAAAGCAAGAAGAAGGTGCTGAGACAGGGAGTACCACAAGGAGGAGTCCTTTCGCCAACGCTGTTCCTCATCTTCATAGATGACATCGTCAGAGAACTGCCAAGAGGGGTCAGAGCAGCGATCTGCGCAGATGACCTGGTACTTTGGTGCTCTGAAGAGTACACCACTACAGCACAGGTACGCCTCCAGACTGCCCTCAACAAGATCAGTGACTGGACCAAGGAATGGCTTGTCTCTGTCAACTCAAGCAAAACAACCTACACAGTTTTCAGCCTATCCAGCAAGAAGCAAGAGGCGAAGCTGACCCTGAACAACCAAAGGCTTGCAGAGGAACCCACACCTAACTACCTGGGAGTGACCTTTGACCGCAGGCTCACTTGGAAACAGCAGATCACCAGATGTTGTAGCAGGGCCAAGCTGAGACTGGCGATCATGAGGAAACTTGCAGGGACGGACTGGGGGGCTGACGAACGTATCCTGAAAAGACTCTATACAGGGAGAGTCCGACCTGTAATTGAGTACGGGACATCAGCATGGGCATCAGCTGCAAAGTCTAACCTCGACCATCTCAACAAGATACAGAACCAAGCTCCACGTGTCATAACTGGCGCCATGAGATCCACCCCAATCCCGAAGATGGAGGAGACCACTGGGCTACAGTCATTGGAGGACAGAAGGGACACAAAGATCCTCATCCAGGCGGCAAAATTCAAACGCCTTGAAAACCATCCAATGAACAACAGAATGAGCAGACCCACCAAGAGCCGGTTGAAAAGAGGCAGCTTCATCCACCAGTCAAGACGCCTTGAAAGACAAACCCCAGTCTTGATGGAATACGAAGCAAAGCCTATCCCGGCAAATGTCACCCACCCATCTTGGAAGAGGCAGGTGTTCCCAACAGTCGTCACCAGCATTCCCGGAGTGGAGAAGAGAGGAACACAGTCCGACACCTAAAGGAAGGCCCTGGCCATGGAGTACATCTGCAACCAGTACCCCCAGGAAGATTGGACCCATGTCTTTACAGATGGCTCCACCACAGAAGCAACGAGGGAGCGAGAAGCCCTCTGTGAGGCAGCCACAATAGTCTTGCAGCACTCCACAAGAACAACCGGGCAGGTGGTGGTGTTCTCTGACGCTCTCTCCATGCTCCAAGCCCTCAAGAACTCCCGCTGCAAAGAACAGAACCATCTCACTTCAGCCCTTGTTGCCCTGAGTGCCAGAGTGGAGAAAATGGTGATACAATGGGTACCTGCACACTGTGGCCTCAGAGGCAACAAAAAAGCGGACATTCTGGCAAAAGACGGTGCACAGAAGGAGCAGGCCAACAACCTGGTGTTATACGATGAAATTAGGACAATCATCACGGCACAGCAGGGAATAAAATGGCGCCTCCTGCATCCCAAATACAACCCTGAAGACACATACCATTTGCTGGGACGACGGGCACAGGTCAAGATCTTCCGCCTGAGGACTGGACACAATCGCCTGCTCCACCACATGCACACAAAATTTGGCATTGGACAGAGTGGAGAGTGCCCTTGTGGTGAGGGACCAATGACAGCCGATCACATCCTTCAAGTCTGCACGACGTATGCAGCATCCAGGAGAAAGTACTGCCCAACACCGACAGCAGTGGAAGCCAAGCTGTACGGCACCCTGGAGGAACTGCGACGGGCGGCAGCCTTCATCGAGGACACCGGGCTGCTCATCTAACGGGATGGCGAACGAGGAAGAAGAAGAAGAAGAATTGGCCTGACACAGCCTGAAGCCAAGGCGTGTCGATCGATTCATCATATCATCATCATCATCATCATCATCATCATCATCATCATCATCATCATCATCATCCTCCTCCTCCTCCTCCTCCTCCTCCTCATCATCATCATCGTCATCATCATCGTCGTCGTCGTCGTCATCATCATTATCATCATCGTCATCATTTTTACTATTTATACTTAATGAAAAACTTTATTCCTTTTGTATGTTTCAAACTTCCACGCTATTGAAAATATATCAAACTATCTTTTCCTATTATTATTATTATTATTACTATTATTATTATTATTATTATTATTATTATTATTATTATTGGTGGTGGTGCTGTTGTTATTATCAATATTATTACAATTATTATGATTATTATTATAATTATATTATTATTATTATCATCATCATCATCATAAGTCACGTCAGATACATAGATCTGCCACTGGTAACCTGGGTCCCAGCACTACCTGTCACAGGGTGGGACTGTCTGCGACTAAAACGGCATCCCCAACCGTTCTCAGGAGGATGGTGAGGAGGGTGTCTAGACACTCCGATGGAAATTTTTTAATGGTTATTTATTCAACGTTTCGGCTGAAAGATAATTCGTGATTTTAACATTTTCAGCACTTTCTCTTCCTGCGCTTGCCCCCTTCTCTCTGCTGCCACAGACCACACAAAGAGAAATGGAAAGATGGCAGAGTTCAGAGGTAATACAAACGTAACCATGGCCTCACGAACTATGTCTAAAACGGTGACACCATAAGAAATCATCATCATAACCACAGCCAATGTCAGCCAACACAGAGCGCTTGTAACTGCAAGTTTGGATGCCAAGTGGGCTGAAAGGTACAGCCAACGTTTACTGGGATCAAGAGTGATTCTGTATTTGGGTAACCGTTTGTGGACGACAGTAATAAACCCCACCATGTTTATGCAGAAAATCGAATTGACAATCAAAACAACTGTAAACCATTTAAACGTCTGGGCATCATTATAACGGGTAAACAGAGCCAGACGACACAGACCAGACTGACCATGCAGACCCCAGTGAGAGAAACCAGGAAGAAACGGAATCAGTGACAACACGATTCCAAAAGTCCATGCTACAGAACAGGCTGAAAATATAAATTGTATTCCGTGTCTCGCTGATTTACCAGGGAAACAAAGGATGATGGCATGATCCAGAGTGACAAATGTAATCATTAAAACGGACACTTCGTTGGACACAAACCATAGGAAGCCACTTACCTTGCACGTGACGCTATGGATCCACCCCCTTTCTGTTTTGAGGTATTTTCCCTGCAACATTCCATCTGCTATCACGGTCGTGCCCACGTGACATCCCATACAGATGTTAAGAAACTGCAGTTGTACGATGGCTACCAAGAAACTTCTCTCAAACAGTTTGCTGGCTATAAATGAAGGTAGTAAGCTGAATGAGTTCCCTAGTGTGGCAGACATACTCACTGACCAAAAGAAAATCCTGTATAGTCTGGATGGCAGCAGCGTTTTACATGAAGCAAGAATGGTGTGAGGTGCCAGACACTTTACTTTGGCTGAATAATAAGGAAGTAGATTGTCACAGCAGAATCTGTAGTCAGATGTCAAAATTGTTTCAATGTGTTCAGCTTTTGACAAGGAATCCCAGGGAAAGTTTTCGACAGGATTCCATCGTATATCGACCTCAGTCAATTGTGGTGCACTTTTGAATCCAGTATTCCTGATGCTTCCTATCGAAGAAAATGAAAAATTAAACCACTTTGCTTGCCACAAGTATATAGATAATAACGTGTTGACAATATTGGGATCCGTGTGTGACAAACTCACACGTCTCAGAGCATAATGGACATGCTTACCCATTTGATTTGAAATCTGACTGAGGGGTTGTTTGCTAAACACAGTGTTCTTAGGTGTGGCAACTGGAGAACATCATTCACCTGAAGTGTATTTAAATAGTTGCTGGAAAGGTCAACATGTTGTAAGTTAAAAATCCTAACATTTGAGATATTGAAGAGGGAACACTCAGACAGAACCAAACGAACTAAATACTTGTTTCCAGCAAATAATGTCAGTGACATCCCTGTGCCTTTGGCGTCTAAGTATCGAAGTTCAGGAAAGAGATAAGCGAGAAACGGTTTGCTGCAAAAGAAAGAATGACCTTGACACAGACAACCTTCAGGGCAGCTCCTGTCACACAGCAGTTCATCATCCCGCTGTGGACACTGCCCCCAGCCATCACACAGATGATCTTCATGGACACACACTCCAGACTTTTGACATTGATAGAAACGAGGACAGGTCTCCAGCTCGCAGTCCTGTTCGTCTTCTCCATAAACACAGTCAGACAATCCATTACACCGAGTGTAGACAGGGAGACAGTACAGCCACTCTGCTGTGCAACGATAATGACTCTCTGGACATGGCTCATCATCTCTCATCATCTGCTGAGTGAAGTAACCCGTGCCATCTAAGTTGATATATAAGTGATGTTCACCTGGATCATTGATGAATTTCCTGTTTGTTGGACACGCTCTCTCATCAGAGTTGTCAAAACAGTCCGAATATTCATTACAACGTTGGCTGTCTAACACACATTGGCCATTTCGACACAGAAAACCAGAACATGAGGGATGTTCACAGAATGACTCATCACTGGCCTCTGGACAGTCCTCCTTAAAGTCACACACCAGCGTGAAATGCACTGCCATGATATCATCATCACATGTAAACATGACAGTGCTATACACTGCAGGATTAAACACTGTGGCGTTGTGTTCAGCATTCATGTCTGCCGACATAGAACACTCTACATCAGCTCGTAGTTTAGAATAGGCGTTGTTTATACATACGAATATGTGGATTAAATGTCTGCTGAGACTAATGGATAACATCTGGCGAGTGTTTGGGAAGATTGTAGGAGTCGTGCCTGATTCAGCCCGTTTTACGCGAGGAGTTGAAACAGTGGCTTCTTTTGATTTAGTTTCGCACAGAGCATTTTCATCAGCACGAGAGTTAACTCCCATTTTCATTGAGGACAGTTTAAACACTTCGAGTATTCTGGTGCCTTTCCATCTGTTTACATTAAAATCTATCTGGAAATGATCCATAATATAGGTCACAGTGTTGTCTTCCCACATAAGACATTTACTATACATAAAATGTTGGGTGTGCCATCCTGATTCCAAACCTACAGCGACATGAAAGCTGTAATAATTTTGAAAGATATGTAGAGTGTCTTGTTTTTCCCTTTTGGTTTTTATAGAAGCAATTATTCCGCTTCTTTCCTGACAGAGCCGTTTTAATGCAGACACACGGTCAAAAGTTACAGTACCTCTTTCCTCTACATATACATAACATTTGTTACGTGAAGCCACCAGCCCCTGACAGCCAGGACTACTAAACGAACAGTGCTCTGTTTCATCCCGTCCATCTTCACACTCTGGTTTAATGTTACAATGCACGTGATCCTGGAATTTAGTATAATAACCAGCAGAACAGTTAAACAAACCACCAGGGAGCTTACGTGGTCCATCACTCTCAGAAATGACAGAAAAATATGCTTTAAGGTAGGACGGTCCACAGGCATTGTCGTTAAAATGAACAATTAAAGCGTATGATACAAGAAAAAGATAAGCTCCAGTATTAAATCCAGGAAGAATGTTTGCAGAACTTTGACGATCTGCGTTTGGTTCTCTGTATGCAAGGTATATACAGCTACCATGTTTCTTGAAAATTTCCCATGATTGGCGAAAACTAAGTAGTAATGCAGATCTCTGTGATACTTTCAGTTCGCATTGTCTGCGACGTTTAAATCGCCAAGGTACAAGTTCTGTTACAATGATATACCCAGAGCATCCCATGACGTATTCTGCAATTAATTCAAGTTTCGCTGTGCTTTCAATATTCAAATTGACTTTTGAATAATTTGTATTGTAAACACACAAGTCAGTTCCTGTAAAATCAATGACAGTTTCTTCCAAAGAATGGCTCATGCAGTTAACAATGCATCCCAAGCAAGAGGTTCGTGCTCTGCAGCCTACGTGGACTTCCCACTGGCTGGAATTACATTCATATTCTAAACGTTTTAAATAAACTCTCAGGCCGGCATCCATGCCTTGCACAGACATTTTACAGAAAGAGGTGGAACCCTCACACACCCCATACACCACACCCTGGTGTGCTGTAAACTGTGGTAAATTGATTTCACAGTCTGAGACATTGACCCACAGGAACATGTCGTCTGTGTAGTTATGAGTCAGAAGATATTCCACACCTGGGCAGATGCTATTCAGATTTATTAGATCAAAAGCAGTTATGGCATTTATGGTGTTTGTCTCCAATCGACCTGTGAACACGTCAACATCTGTACAAATATATAGATAAACGTATGATGCAGCAATTACTATATCAGTGTTATTGTTTTAAAGTGTAATTTCATAAGGCCTAAAGGACACGCAGTATCGGTAATGACTTATAATGATGCCCTGAGACTTTTGCTATGTTAAAACATCTGCGGTCGTAACAAACTGCCTGTGTACACAAAGTTCTAAACCTCAGTGCGGCTGCCGGAGATTTGATTCCGTACCAACGTTCTTCCTTTGAAGCGAGGAAACAGAAAAAGTTAAAGGATTTTTAGTAAGTGTAAAACATAATGAACAAAACAAACAAAAAAGTCAGATGAACAGATTTCACACACGTTACATAATAATTTATGGAAGTTACATTTCTTCACCGATTGATATAACTGTTGGGGGGAAAACATGTGACATTGTAATGAGTGTGCTAGAATTCCTGCATACATCTTTCAAGCTGTACGGTGGAGTTATCCATAAGTTAATCATAGTCAGCATCTGGCAGTGAATAAATCCCAGCAATACATTCTAGTTCATGCCATATCTGCTCATGGCCAAAGCAGAAAACAGGACCATACACCTGCAAGAACAAAGTTGACTGTCTCCATCAATGGATGCCAATGGCAAAGTCAGGTATCATCCTCATCCTGTCACCAGCTCGGGTTTACCTGCTGTTAGCTAGAACCAGCAGAGGGAAATGTGCTAATTAGAACAACACAATAATGAGACCAACA
>CM065745.1:41057214-41084714 GCA_033310375.1 Conus canariensis
TTGTAGATGGAAGTCTTCTTCGCTGGAGCAAAGTCCGTGAAGACGGAGGAATTGTGAGTATGGAATGCTGTCTTTACTGTATGGGTGGTGGGAGGATGTGTAGTCTAGGTATACATGTGCATCAGTGGGTTTGAAGAAAATGGAAGTTTTGAGTAGGCCATCTTCGAGGGAGATGGTGATGCCCAGGAAGTTGACCGACTGTGAAATGGTGTAGGTTCGTTGGATGGATGGGTGGAAGTTCTGGGCTAAGTTGAGGAAGTTGAGGAGATCTTGTTTTGGCATGGACGTGGCTCCCAGTCCATCATCAATGTACATCCGCCACCACCGACCCAAACCAGTTGCCCTGTTGTTGCGTTGTCATTTGTCACCATTTCGAGTGATTAGCTGGGACCTCGTCAGTCCAGGTGCTCCATGGAATTCCCAGAGTTGTTTTCCCGTTTCCTCTGTCCCTGTTGGTGAAAAGTTGTTTGTCACAACGGTTAGTTGATTTGTGTGTGTCAGCTAGGGTTTTTTTTTTTTGTCCTCGTGAAAATTTATTTGTCACAACAGTTAGCTGATTTTCTTTCATCAGCCTTGTTATTTTTATAATTATTTTTTTTGGTACTATTTTCATGTTTGAGGAGTTTGAGTGGGTTGCTATCTGTTTACCATTCACGTGAAACAGTTGGAAGCTAGAAAGACTGGTCTGGTTTTGTCTCTTTTGGTTTCTTTGGCCTGAGGTCTTAGGCTATTTTCATATCAGATTAATACTTTCAGTGCACCTCAACCTGAGGTTCAAGTGTTCGCTTTATCACCGGGAAGCAGTTCGACTGGTATTGTCTGGTATTCACCCTACACCGAAATAAGAGGTGTTTCGTTTTGAGTGACCTCTGTAATCATCCACTGATTGTGGATTACTCTCGTTGTGAAGAAGTTGAAATGTACTGGTTCCTTCGCGAGAGAATTTTAAATAACCCCCTTTTTTGTATGTTTATCATCTAGGTTTATAAGGACAAGTAAGTTTATTTCGAGACACCTGTAGGGGATTTCTTTTTATTGTCCCCTCTCCTTTTTGCTGGTTTCGAAAGGAAAACTTCCTATTTTATGCCTGGGCTAATTGCCGACGATGTTTGATATAGTGTAATTTGTTACTACTCCAAATTTCAGTGTGTGATCTTGAACACTGTGAGTTCTGAACGTTGCCGGATTGTTCAGGGAGTGAAGTGAAGTGAAGTGAAGCGGTTGTATCTCCCGTCCCTCCTGGACTTCGGATTGTGCGTTCAGCATCCCTTGAGTTGAGACATTGAGCGGGAGTTCGTGCGATTCCGGAATTATGGATCCTGAGGAGCGTGTGGGTCCCCAGACGATGTCTCAAACCAGAAGAATAGGGATTGTTCCTGGGCTCGAAAATCGTATGACACAGGCCACCACAGGTCCTACAACGCAGTTTGTGTTCTCGACAGGTGGGACTCTGCCTCCAACTTGCCTTGCTTCAGTGACGCCTGCCTCCCTGACGCCTTCCAGGTTACAGTTACCATTGTGTCTCCCTAGCCAGGTGTTAAAAACGTCTATTGATGCGCCTCCACGCCGTCCTCTTTCTACTCCTCTAGGCATCACACAGCCTAGGGAGCCGTATGTCCCGAGGTGGTAGGAGAGAGAGGCTGAGAAAAGACAGAGCAAGAGGAGAGAGGAGAGAAGATTGGAGGAGAGGGGATTAGAGGAGATTAGATTAGAGAGAGATGCTAGGGAAAGTGAGCGAGAGGAGAGAGAGGAGAGAAAATTAGAGAGAGAGGCTAGGGAAAGAGAGAGAGAGAGAGAGAGAGCGGAAGGACAGAGATGCTAGGGAAAGTGAGCGAGAGGAGAGAGAGGAGAGAAAATTAGAGAGAGAGGCTAGGGAAGAGAGAGAGAGAGAGCGGAAGGACAGAGATGCTAGGGAAAGGAAAGAGTGGGAGGAGAGAGAGGCTAAGAGAGAGCAAGAGGAGAGATTGGAGAGAGAAGCCAAGGAGAGAGAAACCAGGGAAAGGGTGGAACTGAAGAAATTGGAGCTGGAGGGGAGGAGGTTGAGGCTAGAAATAGAGGAGAAGCGCCTAGAGAAGGCAAACAACGAAAAAGACCACGAGGATCAGGAAACAACCCTTAAGAAAGAGACAGGATGGGACCCTTTTTCACCCCAAGAAAAGGGAAGTGTCTGCCAAGAGTTCTTGGAGCAGCTGAAAAATATTCCCAAAGGGGAAGAAGACAGGGTGTCGGTTGGTCTTTCAGCTCAGAGTTTACTGCCTAGGAGATCAGCACCGAGGTCACAGGGACTGTCAGATCCACCTGTAGCCCTGCCCAAGCTGAAAATGCCAGTTTACAGTGATTCGGACAATATCGATACTTACATTGAACACTTTGAAACTGTGGCATCGGCTTACAATATCATTGACAAGCAAAAGGCTCTGTACTTGATCAGTACTTAACGGGAAAGGCCAAAGAGGCTTTGTGGATTTGCCTCAAGGAACATCATACCAGGAATTGAAAGCTGCCCTTAGACGTCGTCTACACTTGACAGCCGAGGCATATTGAAAACGTTTCCGGACGATGCGCAAGGAGTCGGACGAAACCTTCTATCGGTTCGTGGAAAGACTGAGGAGAACTTTAAAATATTGGGTAGAAGCTGCTGAGATGCCTCTCAGAGACTGTTTGCTCTTAGAGCAATTGTCTAATACTTTATCCCAGGATCTGCAATTCAAACTCGGCGAAACTCAAGACTTTTGCCAAGGCCATTGAAATTGTTGAAGCCTTTGCTGACGCCCACTGACCTTTCCGTGCGTCTGTTTCAGGAACCCCAGAAGGAACCCCACTCCTGATAACAAGTCTGTTCCACGTACCCCTACCGAGTAGACAGGGCAGCAACCTACTCCAAGGAAAACAAGCTCGACTCCTAGGACGTGTTTCTTTTGTGGAAAGGTGGGACATGTCTTGAAGGATTGTCCCCAGAGGTGATTTAGAAGAAATCCTGTCTCGCAGGAGACCGTCTCCTATGGAGTATGTGCAGTCACGGAGCCAGTGTGTCCGATCTTCTCTTCAGTAGTGTGTGGAGGTGTAGTTGAGGCCGTGCGAGATACTGGAGCCACAACAATATTTGTGGATGGTCGCCTAGTGCTTTAGGACACCCCACAAGGAGGAAATTTTCAGGTTACAGGGATCGAGGCTGACTTTAAGGCAACCAGAAGAAATGTGCTAGTCGATGTATCAACACCCTACGTCAAGGGAAAGGTGTGGGCTGTCACCCTAGAACAACCAGCCTATTCCATCCTGATTGGAATCTTGGTGACGTTTGAGGATGGCAAATCAACAGAGATTTCTATGGAGCTTCCTCCTGAGGTTTTTGTAGCAGCAACAACTCGGTCACAAGCTCAGAGGGAGAAGGAGGCATTGAAACCCCAGCTTAAGCCCTTGTCTCAACATGAGACGATCAACCTGGACCCTGAGATTGTTAAGACCTTACAGGCCAAGGACCCGACCCTCAATGACTTGAGAGCTTTGGCAGGGAAGCCCCCCAGAACCACTAAGAACAGCACCATAGAGTTCATAGGCGTAAGGGACTGCTGCGTCGACGATATGTGACTGCAAAATCGTCATCCACGCTGTTGGTGGTCACCAAGCCTTTGCGGCCTACAGTGTTGAAGCTTGAACATGGCAGGATACCTGGGCACTCAACGGACGTTCGAACGTATTCCACAGGACTTCTACTGGCCTGGAATCGCTTCGGACGTTCGTCGTTACTGTCGCACGTGCGATGTCTGTCAGAGAGTCACCCCAAAGGGACGAGTTACTAGGGTACCCTAGGATCTGTGCCTCTGATTGGAACCCCCTTTTCCAAGGGGGGGGGGGGGGGTCGACATTATTGGACCCACCATCCCTGCTTTGTCTCGAGGTTTCAGATATGTTTTGGTCATGGTTGATTACGCCACACGGTACCCCGAAGCCACGCCCCTACGGAAAATCGATTCTGTGACAGTGGCAGAAGCGCTCTGGGAAATGTGGACGAGGACGGGAATCCCTGACCGTGTCCTCACTGATCAAGGGACTCAATTCCTGTCTGAAGTGATGTTGGAGGTCTACAAAGTTCTTCAGATACATAAAGAAACCACCACACCATACTACGCCCAAGCCAATGGATTAGTGGAGCTTTTTAATGCCATCCTGAAGCAGATGGCGGAAGAAGCTAGAACAGGAATAGCCCAAGGAATGGGACAGGTTTCTGCCTGGAGTTCTTTTTGTGTACTGGGAGGTCCCTCAGGAAAGTTTGGGGTTTCCCCCCTTTGAACTCCTGTACAGCAGAACTGTCAAAGGGCCAATGGCCGTGCTGAGGGATCCATTTACACAGGATGGGAATGAAGAGGAACCCAAGACCCAGGCAGAATACGTCCTTGAGCTGAAAGAACGCATCGCAGCAACCCGTGAGTTCGCACACCAGAACTTGGCATTCGCACAGCGCAGATACAAGAGGTATTTCGACATGAAAGCACGCCAAAGATGGTTTAACCCTGGTGATGAGGTGCTCCTGTTGTTGCCTTTGCACCACAACAAGCTCCAGCTGGTCTGGCAAGGACCATTTCTCGTGGAGAAACGTGTTGGCGATTGGGACTATGTCATCAAGATCAGGGGAAAGGATGCAAACCTCCCGAAGAAATATGAGAGGAGGGAAGTCTGTCAGGCCGGAATCACACCAGTAGTAGTGGAAGAGGTGGATGAGACTCCCCCTACTTCTTCAACCTTCCGTGCTTTCCCCTTCAGCAGGAAGAGACCTGGAAAGAGGTGAAGATTTCCCCGGAGCTAGCAGACAGCCAGAAACCGACTCTTCTCACACTTTGCGAGGAGATTCAGGATATCCTCACCGACGTTCCCCTGCGATGTAACTTGGGAAACTGTTCGCTAAACCGCACGCAACAGGAGCCTGTGAGAGTGAAGCAATATCCACTACCACACTCACAGGATGACGTCATCAAGTCAGAAGTTTAGACGATGATACGCATGGGGGACATCGAAAGGTGTAGTTCTCCATATTCTTCACCAATCTCGCTCGTCAAGAAACCAGATGGAAAAATGAGGTTTTGTGTTGATTTTCAACGCCTCAACAAGGCATCACAGTTTAACGCAGAACCCATGCCAGACATTGACAAGATCTTCACCCAACTGGCCAAAGCAATTTTTTTTTTTTCCAAACTCGATCTTGCCAAGGGTTATTGGCAAATTCCTATGAGTCCATCAGATCGGGAGAAAACTGCATTCACTACACCTGAGGGCCAATTTCAGTTTTTGGTCATGCCTTTCGGCCTCAAGACGGCTGGCGCGGTCTTTAGTGGGATCATGCGCCTCATGTTGGAACCCCTCAACATGCCGGAAGCCCGCAACTTTATAGACGACCAGCTATTAGCCACAGAGGACGGGGAACGCCATACTCTAGTTTTGCGGGCCATTTTTGAACGATTACTCCAGGTCCAATTGGCGGCGCGTCCCTCCAAGTGTCAGTTGGGGGAAATGGAGATCAGCTTCATGGGACACGTAGTGGGTCAAGGTTACCTGCTGCCTGAGCAGGACAAAGTGTGGCGCATTGAAGACGCTCAGCCCCCTAGAATGAAGAAGGGACTGAGATCGTTTCTCGGACTGGTGGGCTATTACCGGAAGTCCTTCCCACACTTCTCCGACATTGCCAAACCCCTCACCAACAAAACTGCTGCCAGGAAGCTGGAGAAACTGGTTTGGGCTGATGAAGACACAAAGGCTTTTCAATGGCTCAAAGGGGTCCTCTCATCTATCCCATATTGCAGTTTGCAGATCCAAACCGACACTTCGTACTCCGTACGGATGCATCCAGAACGGGACTGGGAGCTGCCTTACTCCAGGATCAGGGAATGGGTCTGCTTCCTGTGGCCTTCACCAGCAAGAAACTCAGTGGTGCAGAATTGAACTATCACACTATTGAGCAGGAGTGTTTTGCAGTAGTTTGGGCTGTCAGGAGGTTCTACGCCTACCTGTACGGACGCGAGTTCATCCTGGAATCGGACCACCACCCGTTACAGTATCTACACAGGATCCGACCACTCAGTCGCCGACTCATGGGATGGGCCATTGAGCTACAAAGCCTAGCCTTCCAGTTGCATCATATCCTAGGCAAGGACAGCTTGTAGGCTGATTATCTCAGTCATACGACCTAAGTATCAGAATAGTAGAAATTGTTCTGTTGTAGATGTCCTGTCCGAATCATGTATAGGTGACTATTTCATGTCGGGTGAATGCTGGAGTGGTTCGTACCTCAGTGATGCGGAACCTTTTTGGCGGGGGTATTGTCACAAACGGCTAGACTATTTTTTTTATTATCATCATCATCATTATTATTATTATTATTATTATTGTTATTATTATTATTATTATTATTATTATTATTATTATTAAGAGTTTGTGGGGTTTGTAGCTGGGGTGTCTAATTTGAGCTGTCACTGGTTTAGTTCGCCCTCCTTTCTTCCTCCCCCCCCCCCCCCCCCCCCCCCCTTCCCTCTACTGTTCCTTCATTCGTGGTGTGTTCACTCTCTGCTGCTTCATGTGCAGCATATCTTTCTAAGGTTCACGTCGCACACACTCTTTCCCTGTCCCTCCCCTTCCCTGTGCCCTTTTACCTTCTGCCTTTCTGTCTCTCGTTGCCTCCTGTCTGTAGGTCTGTTTCATTCTCTCTTGATGTCATCTGTGATCTGTTCGCTGACGATAGTTCTCTTCACTGTAGTGATACAAACATCATGTGTGTACAAATATCGTTACAACAAAGTATAACTGATGTCTTAGAATGGTGCAACCAAAACCGAATGGTCCTTAATCCGCACAAAACAAAATGTATGGTCCTAGCATCAAGACAGAAACATCAACGACAGCATCTTATGTTGAGCCTAACAATGAGTGAAACCTTGATCGAGCAGGTTACCGAACACCGTGTCTTAGGCGTGATCATTGATGAGAGCTTTAAATGGCAATCACATATAAATCATGTTTGCAAACAGTTGGCTCGCAATTTGTTTTTACTCAATAAACTCAGTTATTATGTTGAACCACACATCCGGGAATTATTTTTGAAGCCCATTGCCTCTCTCACATCAACTATGCGTCCACTGTCTGGAGTGGTGCCGGTGAAAATCACATAAAAAAGATCAACTCTATGCATAGACGGGGAATTAAGCTGATTCTTCCCGACAAGTCTCGTATCAACCACGGGCAAATTTGCAAAACTAATGATGTTACCACTGCAGAGCCAACTGACCTATAATAAGGCAGTACTAATGTTTAAAGTCCATGCAAACATGGCGCCAACATATCTTGCTGAGTTTATCCAAATGGCAACAACACGATATGATTCAAATAATTACATTTTACCACGTGTCCGCATTGATTTGTTCAAATCTAGTTTTGCATTTTTTGGTCCATCTGTGTGGAACTCTCTTCCTCCGTCTGCCAAAACATGTCAATCACTGCCGTCCTTCAAATCAGCAATACTTAAACATTTACTTGAACAATAAATCTAACCTTTTGGTCATAGTCTCAACGCCATACTTTTATGCTTGCCTCTATATTAGCAAATGAAAATGTGTGTGTGTATGTGTGTGTGTGGGGGGGGGGGTGGATGTGGGTGTGCGCGTGCGTGCGTGTATGTGTGGGCGTGTGCATGCATGTGAGCGCGCGTGCGTACGTGTCTGATTGTGTTGTGTAATTTTGTAATTTTTTTTTTAATTCTATAATTATTATTCTTATTACTATTGTTATTGTTAATATTATAATGTTGCTATATTCTTCATTGTTTCTGTCATTATTAATATGTGCGGTCTGTTTAGTTGAATGTTGTAGAATAGCAAGGACAGATTGGAAGAATAGGCATTGCCTAAAATCTCTATCCTTGAGTAATAAAGTTTTTGAGTCTTGAGTCTTGAGTCTCTCTCTCTCTCTCTCTCTCTCTCTCTCTCTCTCTCTCTCTCTCTCTCTCTCTCTTTCTTTTTTCTCTCGCTCCTTCTGTCTTTACTTTCTTTCTCTTTCTTTTTCTCTTTTTCTCTATCTTTCTCCCTCTCTTTCTGTCTCTTTCGTTCCTTCTCTCACTCTCTCTCCCTCTCCTTCTGTCTATTTCTGTTTCTTTCTTTTTCTTTTTCTTTTATTCTCTCTCTCTCTCTCTCTCTCTCATTCTAGATTCTGAAATCTCCATTCCTGGATATAATATAATCCGCAAAGATGCTAAACATCCCAAAGAGACGGGCTTGATAGTGTACATTCACCATAGTATAAAGTTTAAATGTGTTGAACCTCGTAATTACCATAACATCGAGTCAGTATGGATCCAAGTTGATTTAAAAAAATGTGAGCCAGTTCATCTGGGTTTCATATACCGCAATCCAGCAGAACATGTCAGTTGGATTGACAATTTCACTCTACTGTTAGAAGATATTTCCTTGCTTTCGGATGAGCTGATATTGTTAGGCGATTTTAACATTGATTTGCTAAAATGTAACAACACATGGGTTCATTGTTATGAATCTTTTCAACTTGTTCAGTTAATCGATAAACCCACAAGGGTAACACCCACATCCAAAACTCTTATTGATCACATTTACACCACGACAAAAAGCAATATAATAGAAGTGTGTTCACCGCTGTGTGGTTGTAGTGATCATTCCCAGTATGCTTCACTTGGTCGAAAAAAGGAGTTAAAATTCCGAAGAATGGTCACACGTTTATAAGATACAGGTGCTTACGGAATTTTGATAAAAAATAAATTTTTGTTTGATTTGAGCAATTCACATCTTTTCCTAGTCTACCAATTTACAAATCCTGATGAAGCCTGGGAAGTTTGGTACCACAATTTTTTAAATATTTATGATAAACATGCACCTTTCAAAACCAAGCGTGTTAGAAGCAGCCCTCTGTTACCATGGCTATCAAAAGATGTACAGGACGCTATGAACCAAAGAGATCACCTTTTGTCTACGGGAGCGAAGAAAGAATTTGTAAATCAAAGAAATCATGTTAATTATGTAAAACGAGCAGCTAAGAAAAAGTACTTTCAAGAACTTGTTTCTTCTAATACCAATAGCAGAGCAATTTGGAATGCTATCAATCAGCTGACGAACAAAAACATCAGTAAAAATACATCTCATGAAGACCTGTGTCCCGAGAAACTTAATGACCATTTTTGTAATATTGCTAAGACAACAATAAAATTAGACAGATCTGTCCAAAACACTCTTACATTATTAAACGATTTCTGTGATTCAAAAGCCATATCCTCAGACTTAGACATCCCCTTAATGTCAGTCCATGATGTATATAATGCCCTGATCCGTCTAAAAGAAACATGTGCTCGTGGCTTAGACGGTATTGATGGCAACATCCTAAAACTTGCAGCTCCAATTATTTCTGATACACTGACCTACATCTTCAATTTATGTATATCTAAAAACCAATTTCCTAAATCTTTCAAAATTGCTAGGGTAAGACCCATCTATAAATCAGGTGACACCTCGGATCCTTGTAATTACAGACCAATTTCTATCCTGTCTGTGGTATCAAAACCTTTAGAGGATCATCTAAGAAGATGTATTCTTAACCATTTTGACAAATATAACTTATTTCACCCTAATCAGTCTGGTTTCAGGAAACATCACTCCTGCCACACTGCACTGACCAACCTAGTAGACAAATGGCTCTCAAATATCAATGAAAACAAAGTGACCGGTGTCCTTTTTATTGACTTTGCAAAAGCTTTTGATGTAATTGACCACACACTGCTTCTAAAAAAGTTAAAATTGTACCGTTTATCCAGTAATGCTCTAGAACTCATCTCTTCGTTTTTAAGCGACAGAAAACAAATTGTCTCAATTCATGAACGCCAGTCTTCTATCTTGCCTCTCAAACATGGTGTTCCTCAAGGCTCCGTCCTAGGACCCATACTTTTCTCAATATATATTAATGATCTCCCCCTGTTTCTCCCAGCGCTTTGTGATATGTTCGCTGATGACACTACTGTTCATACGTGTGATCGCAAAGGAGAAAAAGTATCTATGTTATTACAGCAAAGTATTAACCAGCTAACCAAATGGTCTGAATTAAACCATATGTGTTTAAACCCTGTCAAAACCAAACATATGATCATAACCACAAGACAAAAACGTCAAACCCTTTCTTATACGAGCACACCCCTTTCTATCAATGGCATAACTATCGAAGAAACAGTCTGTCATAAAGTCTTAGGAGTAGTTATAGATAACAATCTGTCATGGTCAGAACATGTACGGTCTTTGTGCAAAACAGTTTCAAAAAAGATATACCAGCTGTCCAAGATAAAGCATTTCCTAGACTGCCATTCACGTAAAATATTTTTTCACGCTTATATTGAATCCCATATAAATTATGCATCTACAATTTGGGATTCAGCAAGTAATCATATACTCAAACCTTTGTTTAGTCTTTATAGACGTTCCCTGAAATTAGTTTTGTTAAAATCGGTTACGTTATCATACTCTGACTATACAGATCTGGATATTTTACCATTAAACTTGAAGCTTAAATTCAATAAAGCTTTATTCATGTTTAAGATTCTTTCGGGTCGTGCTCCCCCTTCAATTACAGAGAAATTTAGATTGAATGAAAATCGCCATTTTTATAAAATTGTAATACCCCGTCCAAGAATAGATATGTTTAAAACCAGTCTTCACTACTCTGGCGGCTTCTTGTGGAACCGCATTTCACCCTCTCTTGATGTTCATGCCAGCATATATAGCTTTAAAAGGGCACTTCATACCCAGCTAATGACTGAATTTTCCAATTCATGCTCTTAAACTCTCTCTCTCTCTCTCTCTGTCTCTCTCACTCTCTCTCTCCCTCTGTCTGTCTGTCTCTCTCTCTCTCTCTGTACTGGTCTCTTTCATCTATTGTTCCAAAGGTGCTGCTTGTCAAGTGTAAATTTTTGTCTTTGCTTACAGGTTGGGGTGCCTGTTCAATGATTTTTTTTTCTTTTTCCAGAAATGTGTTATAATTTTATTGTTGTGATAATGTTTATTGTATATATATTTATCTATCTTCCAATAACCATTTTTTCATGAACTATATATGATGACCCCTCCCCTCCCATCTGTTTCTCTCTCTGTCTCTCTGTCTCTGTCTCTGTCTCTCTCTCTGTCTCTCTCTCTCTCTCTCTCTGTCTGTCTGTCTGTCTGTCTCTCTCTCTCTCTATCTCTCTCTCTCTCTCTCTCTCTCTCTCTCTCTCTCTCTCTCTCTCTCTCTCTCTCTCTCTCTCCTCTCTCTCTTCCAGGCATTGATTGTCGTCTGTTCTTTTGTGTTAACCATTTCCTCTGTCTATTTATAGCGTTTATGTATGTTTACTTTAATTCTAGATTAGTTTTGCTGATGTTATTATTGCATTTTATATGTATTTCCCTTTGTTGAGGGCCGGATGTAAAAAAAGCCATTTTGTGCTTATTCCGCTTTTTCCCTCATTAAAAAAGATTCGTTCATTCGTTCTCTCTCTCTGCTGACTGAACACGAGCTCATCCTGAGGGTAAGACGGCCTGTTACATTGTGCTCCTTAATTGGCAAAGTTCATTAATTGGCTGACTCTTTAATTGTTTATTTTGAGTGTTTTAAATTGCTGGTGTTGTCGTGATTATGCCGGTGTCAAATTTATCTTCGAGAGCCGCCTGTGGCCAATTTTATTGGACATGGCAACATTTTATGCGGAAACGCTTAGTGAACTCCATGTTTGCGCCTACTCACAGGCTGAAGTTGTGCTGGCCAACCAGTGCAGTGAGAACACTGACAGTTGTACTTTCCCTGCTGTGTTGCTTCTCTCTTGCAGTGAATCACAACCAGCTGAACCTGAACGGTGGTATGTGCAATGTTGGTACACTACAGTTTGATGTGCTACAGAACATTGACGCACTTCAACGTGAGTTTCTTGCACTTGCCACTTTAAGATTTTTACTTCTCAAGAAACTCGATTCACAAGAAAAGCAGAGGAGGTGCATTTCTATTCCACATTCCGGTCTAGTTTGTCAAACTGATGGTATTGTGACTGTGCTCTTATTGACATGCTTTCTACTGTGCTGTAGCTGCATTGAATTAATTCCGGGACCTGCTCAGCTGAGGGGGCATGCACAGGAGTTGTTACCTGTTTCACATAATACAAGTCATCAAGGAGGGAATGAACAGGAATCATTCCCTACGCCATACATTAACACGATTGACAATACCTGCCAACGCTGTCATGAAAATGATTTGCTCTGCTTTTCTGTACTGCTCTTGTGTTGTGGTGACGTAGAAAGCAATCCAGGCCCAACTGATGCAGATGTCATGCAGCAAGCAGTACGTTCTCTCGAAAGCAAGCTAGACATACAGTCTCAGGTTCTAGAAAGTAAGCTGAACCAGTTGATAGAAGTAAGCAGTGCAACAAAACAGCTAAGTGAACAGCTACAATCTAGACTGTCGGCTCTTGAAGCAAGATTTTCCTCACAAACGGAAGAGCTGAAACACGAGATCGAAGATACAAAGACAGCGCAGGAGGATCTTAGAACTGTGTTACGACAGCTGGAGCTCAAACTAGAAAGACAAGATAGACCTCTGAGAAAATCTAATGTCGTGTTATATGGTATGTCTGAGAATTCAAGTGAACAAACTGATGTGTCTGATGCTGTTGTATGTTTATTACGCAAATATTTCCCAGGTAGAGACTGGCACGCGTGTGACATCGACTACGCACAGAGGCTTGGTTTGAGCAGAGAACGGGGCAATGACAAACCAAGGCCAGTTTTGATAAACTTTGTATGTTTAAGAGACGCTATGCTGGTGCTTCGTGATACAAAAGCAAAAATGAACATGCAAGAGGCAGGTCTTCGTCTTCGTGCACACCTGACCATACAACAGCGGGAAGAAATTTCCAGTCACAGGCAACAGGGTTTGCATGCCTTCTATTCCAAGGGCAAGCTGGTCGTGTCCGGGTCCCTTGGAAAGAGCAGTATTTTCCCTCACGATGTCCGTCCTTCCCATCTTCACCCTGCCTCTCCAACACCACGTCCCTGTCCTGCTCAACCACATCCCTATATTAAAGTACCCTCTGCTGTTTCTTCCCAGAAGACTGTTCCCAGTGCTACCCGGCCCCTGCATGGGAGGTATCTCTCACACTCAGGAAGCCAGTCCCGTACCCCCTCCTCCCTCCCTTCACCTGAAGGCCGCAGTACGCAGGGTGAGCAGTTCGTTCTGGAGATGCCATTGCAGCAGCTGGTCCATTCTGAACCTGGCACCGCTGTCAGACCGGACGAGACTGACATCACCAGCAGTCGGGGTGTGGACCTGCATCAGGACGCAGACGACTACGGTCCTCGAGGCAGTTGGAGCACTGGGGCTGTTCTTGGTGTCGGAGGTGTCCAGGCGTCTCCCGAGGCAGCGGAACATGTCGACACTGTGCCGTCAGCAGCCAGTTCTGCTTCCCGTCATGTGGGAGATTCACTGCCTGCCCCTTCAAACTCCTCCCTGGCTCCACGGGCTGATCAGCCACGTGACGTGTCATCTGGGTCATCACACCGACGAGGTGGATTAAGACGGCACTCCTCTGGCAGTGCCGTTGTGACAAAAACTAACAGCAAAACTACCAGCGATGACAGAGGTCCTTGCAGCCAACAGAACGGACGTCAAAGCTGTGAACCTCGTTGCTCATCCTCGCTGACGACAGGGAACCGTACTCAGAGGCGTCAGTCCACGCTTGACGCCAGTCTGCGCCAGAGCAGTAGAAGATAGGGGTTAGGCCAAGGCTCATCACTTTGTGTTAGCAGGAATGAACGGTGTGATTCTACTAGTTCTAATTCAAAACAAATTTTATCTTTTATGACACTCAATGTTGAAGGCTTACGGACCATCACAGATGAATGTGATCTCACATTTTTGATAAATGAATATGACTTTGCTTTTTTGTGTGAAACCTTTACTAAATCAATTCCTCAGTCATTGTTCTCATGTCATAAAGTCTTTGATTTGGCGGGCGTTAAGCTCAATGATAACATTCACGGGCGTTTATCAGGTGGAGTTGGTTTTTTGGTTAGAAAGAATTTGTCATTTTATTGAAAGAATAGAGACTGAGATAGATAACATTGTCTCCTTGAAGCTTTCTAAACATATTCTAGCCACAGAAACTGATTGTTTGTTGGTAGGCTGTTACTTGCCACCTGAAACCTCTCCTTACTATGAAGAGACTGACATTTACAATGGTGTTTCATTATTAGAGGACTGCCTGCTTGAACTTATGAGAGAGCATAGTGATTTACCTATCATTATCTGTGGTGGTCTGAACGCAAGAACTGGCTCCCTACAAGCCGACTTTGGTGATCCAACTCAGAATCTGGCAGATCTGACTGATTCAGCAGACGATAATCCAGAAGCTGATGAGAGAACTGCACGTGTTTCTCGCGATTGGTCCGTTAATGCTTTTGGTCGCCTGTTACTAAATGTCTGTGAAGAATTTGGTCTGTGTATTTTGAATGGTGTTAAATCTTATGGGTTTCCTGGGCACTTTACGTACACTTCACCTAATGGCTCAAGTGTTGTAAATTATTTTATTGTTTGCCGCAGCCTTGTTACGGCATACTTTGTCGCCCCTGCACACTTTGTCGTCGGCGACAAAGTGTGCTGCATGCTTTGTCGCCGACGACAAAGTGTGCTGCACAGTTTGTCGTCCCAGCCATGACAAATATCGACAAGTTTGCACACTTTGTCGCCCTTGCACACTTTGTCGTCACTTTTCATATGTGACATTGCTGCACACTTTGTCGCCCCTCGAAAGAAAAAAACTTCAGATCTGAAGTCAGTCGCGTACACTGGACTTAGACTAATTGTTTTTTTGTTCTTGTTTTTTTTTTTGTAATCCCACTTATAAGACAGCACTTTACAATCTACATGGAAAAATTCTGTGTGCGCGCGCTTGTGTGTGTGTGTGTGTGTGTGTGTGTGTGTGTGTGTGTGTGTGCGGGTTGCGCACGCGCGCGCGCGCGCGCGCGCTTGTGTGTGTGGTGTGTGTGTGTGTGTGTGTGTCTATGTGTGTGTGTGTGTGTGTGGTGTGTAAAAAATATGTTCCACACGCTACAGACGAAACAACTGTGATGATCTTCTCTGAAATGCAGTACATATGTTTGCTGTGGGTCAGGGACGATGACGACATTTTCATTTTATTTACTTATTTGTTCATTTATTTATCACAGAATAACCGTTAATAATGGTTATAACGGCAAATAACTGTTTTTTCTTCTTTCAAAAGCTACTTGACCGATTTAAAGCGGTTTGGACGAATTTGTGTCAAATCAAGGCCTTCCTTCAGATAATGGGATATAATTGTTACAATTCTTTAAATAACTGTTAAAAACTGTTGAAATATCAGGAAAATATGTTTCACTCTTTTCACAGAAAACTGATCGTTCTGAAAAATGGTAGGTATGTTAAATATGGTTAAGGCTGATGCTGACATTTTATTTTTCAACGGTCTTCACCGGCTTCCGCCGTGACGACCGTAAATGTTTCTTCTCTCTCCTTTATTGAATATCTTAGAATCTACTTGACTGAGTTTTAAGCGATTTTTGAGAGATTGTGGCAAAGCAAAGAGCTCTTGATACAAATATGGATATGAGCCTATACTTGTGACAGTTAGAAAACGTTGCTATTCAAGATAAACTGGGAGTACAATCATATGCTTTGCATCTTGTTATAATTATTTCCCTTGTTATAGGTCTGTTCCCCTCTATTTCATTAAGTGCCTATTTTAACCAATTTACAACAGCCCCCCCCCCCCCTCCCCCCCCCCCCCCCAAAAAAAAAAAAAAAAAAATCACATCTCGTGATTAATCTGAGTTTTCGTGTGTGCAGTGTTTGTCGTTGGCAAGCGTATGAGTGAAAAAGATTATATGTGATTATATGTATCGGGGCTGGGGGTAAAGAAAAGTTACTATTTTTCGCCAGAGTATTTGAGCGTGGCTCTTTTGTCTTTGACAGGCTTCCTGCAGTTCCTACATCCAACTTGTCCATGTTGAGTGTAGATACCACAAAACTAGATTTAATGAAACTGGGAGTACAAAAATGAGGCCTTTGTGTGGCATTAACTGAATTGAATGCTTCTAGTGTAAACTCAGGCGCCCGAAATGGGGTTTATTTGTCTGGGAACATAAAATTAACTACGTTTTAGGATAGAGATTTAAAGACAGAAATAATAATAGGTTAGACAATAAAAAGAACTTTGCATTCAAACACACTAAACAGAAGAAAGAAAAATCTAGGGTACAAGTTAAAAAACAATGGAAACGTTCTTTCTGCAGATCGTTTTATTCAATTTGTCATCAACAGGGAAACACAGGCGTATTTAAACATCTAATCATTGTTCAAAGAAAGCTGGAATGTAACAAAAGGAAAAACAAACAAAACAAAAAAGATAATTCAAATGTGAAGCTTTAAACAGCTACAGCAGACAATGTTTTTCTTCCCAATAAAAAATAGTTTACATTTAAATTTCTTGCATTTGTCTCATTCAAAATCATGTCAGATCCAGCGTTATGCACATTTTATAATAACCGATGAAATGTTAACGCGTTTGCAATCAAAGAACGTTTACTGTTTTCAAGTTTAGTTACACCAGAGCCTCCTATACCAAATCCAACAACAATGTAGAACTACACAATCTACAACATACGACTGTTTTGAATTTCAGGCAAACACACGGTGCCAGTATGTGATTTGACACGACTAGAATGAAAATACTGTCAAGTTCAGTACTGTAATTTTCAGCGTTTTCTAAATTTACACACTCAGCCAGCAATTCAGCTGTAGATAACTTAAAAAAAAAAGAATATAAACAAAAATTCGACAAAATTAAGTAATGATGATAAAGAGAGTGACATGAAAAATTAAAAAAAAACATGAAACACTACTCATTGTCACACATATATTCTACAAAAATCAAACCGTTGTCACATGAACAACACCCCAATGTAAAACAATGTAACTGTTTTAAAAAGAAACTTGTCATCGTCAAATCGAAAATCAAAGTGTTCTAAAACGTAACACCATATACATGCAATCTGCAAGTGTACTTTCTGGCTTTTTTCCAGGTCTTTGATTCTCCATTTACACAATCAGAGTAGTCACCTGTGAGTGATGAATTTTTGTAGTTGTGTTATTACTGTATGTCTTACACGAGTGTGTATATACCATGTGAACAGAGGTCTGTGGTCGAAGTTCGAAAAACAGTTTGAAAAGTCCTTGAAATATGAAGTGACTTATACGATTTATACTCATTCAAAATTCTCATTCAAAACGGTGAACACGGAACTGCCAGATGAATCACTTTTAAATGTTGTCCACATTAACATATTACTGAGCACACAATTTGGCACACAGATTTTCAACAAGCAAACAAAGAATAATAAAACGCTGTCACATGAACAATATCCGAGTGTCAAATTCAGCTGGATGTATACTGTGCACAATTATCAAAAACAAATTACAGAGTACAAACCGTGACAGCGAAACTTAACAAGAATATAATTACCGTCACATCGACAATGAAAATGTCAAACGCAACATCGTAGCCATATTACACATTAAGGCCCATTTCTTTTCCTACCAGCCAGTCTTTAAATGCAAACTTGTGAGGAACTGCAAATCTTTGATTTGCTCACATTATACATAAAAGAAACAGTCTTTCACAATGACAATTGAAAAGAGAACTGTGATGTGCACTTTTGTACAACCTTCTGCTGTGGCTGTGAGAAGACGATTTCAGAAACTGATCAGTACCTCTGATTTGTCCAAATGCCAGTGATATAAAAGTTTCTGAAATCGTCTTCCCTCAACCAGAGCCAAGTGTTGTACCACTGTCTATTATTTACAATCCGCATGATTTCCAAGGCAAGACCGCTTGCTCGTCCTGCTGCACGTATCAGTCTTCTAATACTGACGGGATTTGGAACGTTGGGGATAACAGAAAAGTCAATGTGCAGTCTGGGTAAAGGGATTCTGGAAACTGTCAGCCTGAAAAATGTGTTCACATTTTGCAGCGTGTATCTGAAGCTTGGATCCATTCGGACTGCATGGTGGATTATCAAAGCCTGGATTTCTTGAGGCAAAAACTCGCGACTATCGAAAGGGACTGTAGGAGTCGGAGTGCCGTTGTCGTTGTTGTCAGGGACATCGTCATTGACTGTAGGAGTCGGAGTGCCGTTGTCGTTGTTGTCAGGGACATCGTCATTGACTGTAGGAGTCGCAGTGCCGTTGTTGTTGTCAGGGACATCGTCATTGACTGTAGGAGTCGGAGTGCCGTTGTTGTTGTCAGGGACATCGTCATTGACTGTAGGAGTCGCAGTGCCGTTGTTGTTGTCAGGGACATTGGTATTGACTGTAGGAGTCGGAGTGCCGTTGTTGTTGTCAGGGACATCGTCATTGACTGTAGGAGTCGCAGTGCCGTTGTTGTTGTCAGGGACATTGGTATTGACTGTAGGAGTCGGAGTGCCGTTGTTGTTGTCAGGGACATTGGTATTGACTGTAGGAGTCGCAATGCCGTTGTTGTTGTCAGGGACATTGGCATTGACTGTAGGAGTCGCAGTGCCGTTGTTGTTGTCAGGGACATTGGTATTGACTGTAGGAGTCGCAATGCCGTTGTTGTTGTCAGGGACATTGGTATTGACTGTAGGAGTCGCAGTGCCGTTGTTGTTGTCAGGGACATTGGTATTGACTGTAGGAGTCGCAGTGCCGTTGTTGTTGTCAGGGACATTGGTATTGACTGTAGGAGTCGCAGTGCCGTTGTTGTTAGTCAGGGACATTGGTATTGACTGTAGGAGTCGCAGTGCCGTTGTTGTTGTCAGGGACATTGGTATTGACTGTAGGAGTCGCAATGCCGTTGTCGTTGTTGTCAGGGACATTGGTAATTGACTGTAGGAGTCGCAGTGCCGTTGTTGTTGTCAGGGACATTGGTATTGACTGTAGGAGTCGCAATGCCGTTGTTGTTGTCAGGGACATTGGTATTGACTGTAGGAGTCGCAGTGCCGTTGTTGTTGTCAGGGACATTGGTATTGACTGTAGGAGTCGCAATGCCGTTGTTGTTGTCAGGGACATTGGTATTGACTGTAGGAGTCGCAGTGCCGTTGTTGTTGTCAGGGACATTGGTATTGACTGTAGGAGTCGCAGTGCCGTTGTTGTTGTCAGGGACATTGGTATTGACTGTAGGAGTCGCAGTGCCGTTGTTGTTGTCAGGGACATTGGTATTGACTGTAGGAGTCGCAGTGCCGTTGTTGTTGTCAGGGACATTGGTATTGACTGTAGGAGTCGCAATGCCGTTGTCGTTGTTGTCAGGGACATTGGTATTGACTGTAGGAGTCGCAGTGCCGTTGTCGTTGTCAGGGACATTGGTATTGACTGTAGAGTCGCATGCCGTTGTTGTTGTCAGGACATGCATTGACTGTAGGAGTCGCAGTGCCGTTGTTGTTGTCAGGGACATTGGTATTGACTGTAGGAGTCGCAATGCCGTTGTTGTTGTCAGGGACATTGGCATTGACTGTAGAGTCGCAGTGCGTTGTCGTTTTGTCAGGGACATTTGCATTGGCTGCAGGAGTCGCAATGCCGTTGTCGTTGTTACCAGGGACTTTGGCATTGACTGTAGGAGTCGCAGTGCCGTTGTCGTTGTCAGTACCAATACATTGCAAAATCAGTGGAAGTCGCACTTCCCTGGGAACACCAATACTGGTGTAATGTTCAGGGTAATAACCCAGGGTCAGAGTGAAAATACAAGGATGGTATGGTCCTTGGTCTGGGGTGATGAGAGTAGCATAATCAGGGCCATTTCCTGATACCACCAATATTTGAACATGGTAGACGGCTGAAAGCGCGGACAAAGTCAGGTGGTCGCTGTACGTACCGTCTTGTCTCATGTCCATGACATAATCATGAACGTGTCCGTCAATGAATGGGCTGTATGTGTCCATGTTGTCGATGCTATGGTTTACAGCGTCCCTTCGGAGAGCTTCTGCAGTTCTGTTGACTCCAAACAGGGAAAGCTGATGGCCAATAGCCTCAAATTGACAGTTACCAGGACTATCTGTTGGATCTAGGATCACTTCAATGTTCATGGCCTCCAGGTTTTGGATTCTGTCAGAATGATTCAAGGGAATGGAATACTTTTGTCTGTGTTCTTCTGTATTGAGCGCTGTTTCCATTTTTTCCTGGCATCTCTTTTCTTTCTTCGTTCCTTTGTCGCTGTTGTGCTTGTAATATCAGTGACTGATATCCACTGACTCACCATTTCTCCGGTTGGTTTGTGGTATTGAATCTTGTATTTATTTCGAGCCAAAGATCGCTCAGTGACCCTGCCTCTACAAACAGACCTTCGATAGGGAACACGTATCCTACTGGTGGATTTTGGGGGGTACCGGATCAGAACCTCTTCGCCAAGACTGTACAGGGATGGACATTGGCGATGTGATGCGATGCTTTTCTTTGCTGCTTTTTCAGAGGCTTCTCTTATTTTGTTTATCAGTGATTCTGATCTGCTGAAATACACCTCAGACGGGCATTTTTTGGCCAGTACATCTTTGGGTGTGTCAGTGATGGATTTTTGAATGAGGTGCAAATTCTTTGCCCAGTTGAATCCTCCTTTGCAAGCTGTCATGAATGAAATTTTCTTTCGGATCTCCCGATGTGATCGCTCACATTTGCCTTGAGACTGTGGGTGATACGCACTACTCCTGATGGTTCTGACATTTTTGGAATGCAACAGTCGTTCTGTCTCCCCCTTGAATTCCGTGCCCTGATCGAACTGAACACAAGTAGGAACTCCATGTCCTGAGAAAATTTCATTTAGTGTTCTTGCTACAGTCCTACTACTTTTGCTTACAAGTGGTCTCAGGATCAGAAAACGAGAGAATGTGTCCAGAACTGACAGAATGTACTGCTGCGATTTTCCGTTGTGAAGGACCAGATCATTTCTCATGTCAATTAAATCAAGCTGCCAGCGTTCATTTACTGCAGTGGCCATGACTGGTTTGGGAGGGACTGTGTTTGTGAACCTTGCATTTCTTTCTTTGTATCTTTTTGACACACCAAGAACTTTTCGTACTTTTGTGTACGAAACACCAGCAAATTTCTCTGTGACTTGCCTCCAAACTGTTCTAGACCCAGATCCGAGATTTTCATCAAATCTATGTTTTACTGTCTGTGGTGCCTCACTTTCAGTCAGAACTGGTTTTCCTCTGAAATGTACATTTCCTTCTACCAAAGAAGAGTCATGTTTGCGTCTTTGATACTGCCTCACAGTACTTTTTTCCACAGCAGTGCGGTTTTTCTTTGGAACTTTGAACTTTCCTTCAGAAGACGTCGAAGTGTGAAATACTTATCTTTGGAAACGGATTGCAAGTATCCTCTGGCGCTAGGGCAGCTGTCTTCCTGGTCGACTTGCTTTGCTTGATCCATTTTCTCATTCGATCTGGAACACACACATACTACTACTACTATTACTACTACTACTACTACTAGTAATGATAATAATGATAATAATATGTGGAGGGATCTATTGTTTCCTCAGAGAAACCAATGAGATATTTCTCCCCTGTGAACATGGTGTCCTTAAGATTTATGGATTGTAGGAGCGCGAGAGTGAAGGGTGAACAGACAAACACACAGACGCATAGACAGGCGGACAGATAGAGAGATATGTAGGTATGTAGACAGGCAGGCCGGTAGGCAGCCAAGCAGGTAGGTAGACAGGAAGAGAGACAGACAGATAGATAGAAGAGAGGAGAGGAGAAGAGAGAAGACAGACAGACAGACAGACAGAGATAGAGATAGATAGAAGACATACAGACAAGGCAGGGAGGCAGGCAGATAGGCAGACATACAGACAGACAGATAGGCAGATAGACAGACAGATAGATCGATCGATAGATAGATTGATAGAGAGAGAGATAGGGAGATAGACCGATTGATTGATAGATAGACAGACAGACAGATAGAAAGATAGGTAGGTAGGTGGGTGGGTAGGTAGGTAGTTAGGTAGGTAGACATATAGATTAATACGGGGTGCTGGGTGGGTTTAGGTCAACGAACTGTCTGGAAAACTCTTACCTGCAACAGGTCTCTGACGAAATCAACAGTTGCTCAGAAGCTCCTGCCCTCCAATGTGAAAATTCAGACCTTTTATAGGAGGACATATCCGGTCGATTCTTTCCAACTGCCCGACAAAGTATGCCGACAAAGATCCCTACAAAGTATGCCGACAAAGATCGCCCGACAAAATATGCCGACAAAGATCGCCCGACAAAGTATGCCGACAAAGATCGCCCGACAAAGTATGCCGACAAAGAGCGCCCGACAACGGATGCCGACAAAGATCGCCGCGCTTATTAGGAAAATTTAATTTTCTTGCATGTCATCGTCATGGTGTGGGGCTACCCCCACACCCCACACTTTCTCCCAACCCCACACTTTCTCCCAGTCCCACACTTTCTCCCAACCCCACACTTTCTCCCAACCCCACACTTTCTCCCAACCCCACACTTTTCTCCGAAATTCGGAGAATAATATAAAAGAGAAAATGTTTCATATTATTACACTGCGTGTATGATATGAAATATAAAAGAGAATAATGTAGAAGAGAAAGTGTTTTATATTATTACACTCTCTGTGTGCTAGTTGACTGAAACTCTCTCTCTCTCTCTCTCTCTCTCTCTCTCTCTCTCTCTCTCTCTCTCTCTCTCTCTCTCTCTCTCTCTCTCTCAGAAATGGGAATTAACGGACAGAGGCGAAATGAGAAGGGGCGAAATGGGAAAGGGACAAATTGGGAGGGGGGGGGGGGGAACAGGAAGGGGCGGAATGGGAAAGGGATGCACTGGATGAACGGGGAAGGGCAGATTGGGAAGGGGCGAAATATGAATAAAGGGCGAAACAGAAAGGGGGCAGAATGGGACAGGGGCAACATGGAAAGGGGGCGAAATGGGAAAGGGGCGAATTGGAAAGGGGCAGAATAGGAAGGGGCGAAATGGGAAAGGGACGAATTGGAAAGGGGCGAAATGGGAATAGATTGGGGACGAAATGGGAAGGGGTGAAATGGGAAGGGGCGAAATGGGAATAATCCGTGAGCATCATCCTTGACCCACAGTAAATATACCTCCAAAGTTTCAGAAAGATCGGCCCAGTCCTTTTGTTGCAGCGCGTGGAACACACTTTATTCACACACACACACACACACACACACACACACACACACACACAGAGAGAGAGAGAGAGAGAGAGAGAGAGAGAGAGAGAGAGAGAGAGAGACACGAATCTTTTCGAACACGAATCTTTATTGAGGGTAACTGGTTAAGCTAAGAGTTTCTTTACACTAGGCCCTCTAGAGAAAAGAAAAAAGAAAAGAAAAGACAAAAATAAATCAACCACACACACATATATATGCACAAACGCACACACACACTTATGCAAACAAATATATAATAATGAACAGAGAGAGAGAGAGAGAGAGAGAGAGAGAGAGAGAGAGAGAGAGAGAGAGAGAGAGAGAGAGAATTTTTACGTTCCGATTGTAAAGTATTTTTTTTTGGTCTGTTTGTTTGTTTCTTTGTTAGTTGTTGTTGTTTTAACTGAGAGTACAAGAAAATCAAGTCAGTAATGTACGATATGACTTCAGATCCGAAGTTTCCTCTTTCGAGGGGCGACAAAGTGTGCAGCAATGTCACATATGAAAAGTGACGACAAAGTGTGCAAGGGCGACAAAGTGTGCAAACTTGTCGATATTTGTCATGGCTGGGACGACAAACTGTGCAGCACACTTTGTCGTCGGCGACAAAGCATGCAGCACACTTTGTCCCCGACGACAAAGTGTGCAGGGGCGACAAAGTATGCCGTAACACACACCTGTTGCCATTTTGCCAGAGTTTAATGTAGTACCCCTGATTGAATCCAAACATACAATTGTTGAGCTTAAATTCTTGGCTGATTCGACTATTGTTTCCACTGCACATTTACCAAAACAAACTGCACAGCTAAGTAAATATAAGTGGAAGGATGACATAAAAGACATATTTTTAAATTCAATGCAGTCACATGAAATTAAAGACAAATTAAATGTAGCTACTGATCTGATAAACACTGATGTGAACTTAGCCCTTGCCCAGTTTAATGATTGTCTACGTAAGGCTGGTGAGAGTATGCTGATGACGCATACTGTGGGTGCGGAAAAAATGCGGATTTGGTTTGACCTTGAGTGTCGGCAAAGTCGTCGACTCCTGAGGCAACGTCTCCGCAAATGTCAATATTCTAACTTTGTGGAAGATAGACTCTTTTACTGTCAAAAAAAAGAAGACAGTACAAACAACTTTTAGCAGATAAAAGGCGAACGCATCGTGATAGTATCACTAATAATCTTAATAGCTGTTCCAATGACCCACGTAAATTTTGGGACACTATACGTGCTGTGCGTGCAAGAGGAGCTACCGGTGCAAATGTTTCAAAAGAACAGTGGTTTGATCATTTTAAGAATGTTTTCAACTCTGTAAATGATGTTGATTCTTACGATTTGTCTGACGAGTTTGTTGGTGAACTAGGGAATTCTGTATTTCTTGATTGTGAATGTCTAAATGTACCAATTATTTCTCACGAGATACGCTCAGCTATTGGTGCCTTGAAGTATCACAAAGCAGCTGGGCCTGATGGTCTTATTGGAGAATTTTACAAATGTAGTTGTGAACAGATTTTACCATTTCTCACGAAGCTTTTCAACTATCTTTTTGACAAGGGCTTATTTCCAGATGCTTGGTCATTGTCAATTTTACTACCATTACATAAAAAGGTGACCCCTCTGTTCCAGATAATTTCAGAGGAATTTCTTTGCTTGACATCAGTAGCAAGCTGTACAGTTACGTTTTAAATAAGCATATTACTGACTGGATTGAAATGAACAATGTTATTGGTGAGGAACAAGCTGGCTTTAGACCAGATCACAGTACCACTGATCATATTTTTACACTTTTTTCTATGATTCAGAAACAGCTTTTAAGGCACAGAAAATTATATGTTGCTTTTATTGATTTTCGCAAGGCATTTGACTCGGTTTGCAGAGATAAATTGTGGAAAGTATTAGGCAAGCATGGTTTGAATGGTAAAATTTTTCATGCCTTGCAAAGCATGTACAGAGTTGTCAAAGCACGAGTGCGCGCAGGAGCAGATCTAACTGAAGACTTTTTTTGTCCTAAGGGAGTAAAACAAGGTGAAGTGTGCTCCCCTGTATTGTTCTCACTTTTTATTAATGAGCTTACTTGTGATATTACCAAGCACGGTAGACATGGCATTCAGCTTGCCCCAGAACTAACAGAACTATTTATTTTGTTATTTGCAGACGATGTTGTTCTATTTTCTGACACCGTTATTGGTCTACAAACCCAGCTGCACATACTTTGTGAAAGCTCAAAACGTTTGGGCCTTGTTGTGAATCTTGACAAGTCGAATATTATTGTGTTTCGAAATGGGGGTTTTATTGGTGAAAGCGAAAAGTGGTATTTTAATGGTTGTGAACTGAAAATTGTTAACATGTACAAATACCTAGGTATTCTTATGTCCACCAAACTTTCATTTTCTCATACCATGAAAGACTTAGCTGGGCGTGCCAGCAAGGGTGTTTCAGCAATCATGAAATTATTGTGGTCTGTTGGCGAATTCTCTCCAAAAGTGTTTTTTCAAACTTTTTGACTCGCAAATTCTGCCTATCCTTACTTATGTTTCAGAATTTGGGGCTTGTCCGGAGTCCAAGACCAAATTGAAAGAGTACATCTCACAGCTTTGAAGCGATTTCTTGGTGTAAGTTATAAGTCTCCAAGACAATTAATTTACGGGGAAACTGGAAGATACCCCCTCTTTGTAGCTACTTACTCCAGATGTATCAAATTTTGGCTGAGATTGACAAGATTAGATAATTCAAGGTACTCAAAAAAAGCCTACAACATGTTGTTGGAGTTGCAGCGTCATAATTATTCTACTTGGGCATGCAGCGTACGCAACATTTTGTTCAAATATGGATTTGGAATCGTTTGGGAGTCGCAAGGTGTCGGAAATGTTAAAGTTTTTATAGCAGAATTTAAACAACGTCTTATTGACTGTTTTAAGCAGAACTGGAGATCTTCGTTATTTTCTCATGATTTTTTTTACGTGTATTCCTTTTTCAAACGCGATGTTATTTGCTCTGAGTATGTATCTTTAATTAAGAATATAACTGTGAGAAAGTCTTTTGCAAGGTTTAGAATAGGGATGTCCCTTTTGAAGTCTCACTGTCTTAAGTTTCAACCTGGTCGTAATATTGATTCTCGCTGTCCTTTTTGTTGTGACGTTGAAGAGAGTGAAATGCACTTTCTCTTGAAATGTCCAATGTATGAAGATATTCGTGCCCGGTTTATTCAACACAAATTCTGGAGGCAGCCATCTTTTTTAAAATTTATATTGTTGATGTCAAGCACAAACCAAAAACTGATAAAAGAAGTCGCACTTTTTGTTCACAAAGCTCTCTGTATCAGAAACTTGAATTCCTAATGTGTACATTAGTAACTGTGTTTAGTTGCTTCATTGCCAGTTGTGTCTTAATTGCTTCATTGGTTACATTTTCTGTATGTTTAAATAGATTTGTTTATACTGTTTTACGCTGGCGAATAAGTATGATTTAGCTGTGCTCTTTTTTTTTTTTCCTTGCGTTCTTGATCATGTGTGACGATCTTTTATGTGTTTTATTGTGATGGGCTGGTGGCCTTTACAATTAAAGAATCATTCATTCATTCATTCATTCATTCATTCATTCATTCATTCATTCTCTCTCTCTCTCTCTCTCTCTCTCTCTCTCTCTCTCTCTCTCTCTCTCTCTGTGTTCCCCTGTGGCATAGGTGAACTTGTCAAACGGCTTGTGTTCTTCACGTCCATCATTCACCCTACCAGCCAGCCAAGAGTATGTCGTTGAGTTTGTTTCTTGCACAGCACGTGAATGTGGATCGTCCTTAGATTCGTTTGTGAGTTCTTGTTGCTGGCTCGAACCGAGCTTGGTGTGTGGAGAAATTGGTCACTTGGACGACGGGCTTCTGAGTCGCGAAGATCGCAGTCTTCGCCCAGCTGGTGTCTCCTGTTGGACATCCCTGTCCAACGCTGGTCTTCTCCTTCGTTGGAGATTGAGTCAAGCCCTGGAGTCGGCCTATCCACTCTTCATTGAGTCAGGGCAGGAGTCTCCATTTTTCTTCTTTCCACCACCTACCGTTGGTATGACCAGTGTTTGTGGTTGGTATTTTCTGGCATTAGAGGGTGTAGTTTTCGTGCGTTGTAATTTTATTTTGAAAGGTTGGGTGAAATACTTTCCATGTATAGTCAGTGTCAGCTGATATATTTCATCAGGAAATACTGAAGATTATTTCATATTTCAATTTATGTATTCCAAAATCGTACGGATGGATGTTTGTAAGTTACAG
>CM065745.1:41089714-41092214 GCA_033310375.1 Conus canariensis
TGAAGGTGTGTCGGATGCATACTTCCAACAGGGTTTGATGATGTTTAAATCATACGGCCTTTTATTACAGGGCAATAAATTTCGTTTTAGGGGGCAGCTTAGGGCCTCTTTTGCAGTGGCTTCCCTTAGACCCTTCTTCGTGTATTCTGTAGTAGATTTATGCAGATTGAAATTGTCCTACTCTCAGTTCCCGTGATCACATGATTTTGAACATGGTCACATGATTTGGAGTGGATCAAGCATTTTGTGGTCAAATACCTGTGTTTTATGCAGTTGTCATACATATACTATTCTCTGTAGGTCATACCAATTCCTCAGAAGTGTAATATAGCTTGTGTGGGAGGATAGAGAGCATGATGAAGTGGATTACAGTGTGCACAAAAAGTTTTTGTTTTTCTGCAAATGTGTAGTAGAAAGAAACTCATGGAGAGCGTGGCAGCAGAGAGTCCTCAGAAGAGAAGCCCCCTTCAAGCAAGTGTTTCGGCCCTTATATCCTGACACTCTAGGGGGTTGGACCACACCCGGTTCATGACTCCAGATGTCCCTCTGCTGTCCTCCAGCATGCTTTGAAGTCTTATCTTCCCTGCTTTGTATTCCTCCAGGATGGATTTCAGTGGTAGTTTCAGCTTTGCTTGGCGACAGTACAGCGCTATGTCAGTCAGACAGGGTGGGACACCAAGCCATTTCCTTGTGAACTTGTTGATTTTGGCTTCCATTGCCTCCACTATGCTGGTGTAGACGTGTATATCATCAGAGGCCATAGGAGCGTTGGTATCATCATGAACTGCAGACACCGGACCTTGTATTTGCCAGGGAGCCCACACTGGTCAATGGTCTCGAAGCCTTCTTCCGACATCTGTTTGGTTTCTTTTGCTCTTTGTGTGTCTTTCAGCGTATCATCATACCATCTTCCAAGGCTCTTGACTGGCTCTTCTGTGACTGTTGGAATGGCCTGGTTGGCAACACTGAAAACCACAGATTCAGCCACTTTTCATTTCCTCGGTGAGAGACTCTGTGATTTCTTTGGCTTGAACTTCATTCTGGATGAGGCAACTATGTCGTCAGCCTCTCCAGCACATGACGTGTCTCGTCTTCTGTGGATGAAATCACTGTAGTGTCATCCATGAAGGCCTTGAGAGGGGTTTGTATCCATCGCCAAGGTCTGTTTGTCTTGCGTTGTTTGTTGCTGCTTTCAAGATGACTCCATTGCCAACACGAACAGTATTGGGGAAATTGCACAGCCCATTGCAATGCCCACTTCCAAGTTGATCCAATCTGTTGTGTACTCCTTGGTAGAGAACCGCATTGAGAAGCCATTGAAGTACTTCTTGAGCATGTCGCAGATGTGCTTTGGCACATGGTACATCTCAAGAGCCAACTGTATCATCTCATGGGGTACAGATCCATATGCGTTTGCCAGATCAAGCCACACTACGTCCAGGTCTCTCTTTTCTGTTTTTGCTCTTTGGATTGCGTCCCAGATCATTGTGGCGTGGCGTGTTCTACACAGCCAGCCACGCCTGGGATGCCACCTTTCTGGACTGACACATCCAAGTACTTGTTTTCCATCAGGTACTTTGTCAGCCTTGCTAAATGACAAGACGAAGATTTTCCCTTCGACGTTCAGTAGTGATATTGGCCCGAACTGGCTGATGTCGCTTGAGTTTTGCTCTTTGAGGATGTACACACCATCTGCCGTCATCCACTGGCCGCTGATCTTCTGGTTTCTCCAAGTGTTCTCAGCAGCCTGTGGAGCCACTCCAGCACCTTGGGACATTTCTTGTACAGCTGGTAAGGTATTCCGTTTGGCCCTGGCGTATCATTTTGGATTACCTACATCATATGAACTGTGTAGATTCCTCACTGAAGGTAAGCATTGTTGATAAATATATTGCTTCTTCTAGCCAATGGTGTATGTCTCATGCTCCTAAGTGCTTGATTTTGTTATGATTTGTTGAAAATTGCCAAAAATTGTGTGATCTGAGGGACAAACTGGTCCATTTTGGCTGTGACTTGATCGCGTTAAAAAATAAAAATAATAAAAAACATCATAAAAATATAAATCTAGTCATCTTGATTATGTAGTTGACTAAACTTATCAATCTTGCTCTTTCATAATTTGAAATGTCGCCACTATAGGTGACTCTCCTTCACCATTAGTGTTGCACTTGGATTTAGAGACCTCACAACTTTGACATAATCAAAAATAAAAGATAAACTCCGGTTAAATTTCTCAAAAACCACTGCTTTTGAATTATTGTCTCCATGGGCAGACAACTTTCTCACTCAGCAACTCCTACAGAGAGAGAGAGAGAGAGAGAGAGAGAGAGAGAGAGAGAGAGAGAGAGAGAGAGAGAGAGAGAGAGTAATACACACGTATGTTCGCACAGATTTCCTAGAATCTTTTTTTTTTTCAAGTCATTGTTTTAGACACCCAGCACGCACGCACGCACACACACACACACATACACACACACACACACACACACACACACACACA
>CM065745.1:41094714-41132214 GCA_033310375.1 Conus canariensis
CTTTCTATTGTCTTGCCTGTCTTATTTCTTATTTGTTAGGTTCCTTCGGTCCCCATTGGTCGAATGTAGATGTGTGTTGGTGTGAATAAATTGTGTGGTTATTGGTAAATTTCATCTCGTGTGTTCATTGTGTGTGTGAACTGGCTCTGTGATCTCGCTCCCATCTACGAATCGTGTCAATTGTGACACCATCTCACTGATTCTGTGCATCTTGAAATTTTACCTTCTGCCGTCCATATATGTAGGATCTCAAGGTGATCAGATAGGTGAAGAAAAGCACATAATTCCTCTTGGTGAGGTCTTCAAAAACTATGAAATGGTATTTTTGTTTCCAATGTTTTAATCGACTTCGTTTTTGTTTTGAAGGCACATACTTAACAATTGTGGGTCGTGTGTGTCCTTGTTTTTTTTCTCCCTCAAATCATGGGCAGACTAGATGTGTGTTCAGATGTTGGAGACACGTTTTTCTTATTTTCTCTTCTGTGTCTGCAGCCATCTCCTTTTCAGGTTCTTTGACAACTAGCTGTATAGCACTATTTTTTGACAACTAGCTGTATAGCACTAATTTTTTTGACAACTACTGTATAGCACTATTTTTTTGACAACTAGCTGTATAGCACTGTTTTGTCTAATCCTTTTTCATTGGAGCATGTTTACTCGAAGAAACCTTTTTCTTTTCTTTTCTTCGCAGACACCTCACTTTGATGTGAAAACTGTTCTCGTCGAAAGAAGGCGGAATTGTGGTCTGCAAACCCAGAGTGTTTTGCTTCTATAGGGCAAGTTGGACGTATGGGTAACCTAATTCGGAAAAAAATTGAAGCGTGTATAACGTGTCTCTCTCTCTCTCTCTCTCTCTCTCTCTCTTCTCTCTTCTCTCTCTCCTCTCTCTCTCTCTCTCTCTCTCTCTCTCTCTCTCTCTCTCTCTCTCTCTCTCTCTCTCTCTATATATATATATATATATATATATATATATATATATATATCCGAGTCTCTTAAGACTGACGGATCCCATATGTAGCTGTTCTAATAGTAGTAGAAGGGTTGTTGATGTTGTTGTTTTTGTTGTTGTCGTTATTGTTGTTGTTATTGCTGCTGCTGCTGTGCTGTTCTGTTGTTGTTGTTGTTGTTGTTGTTTTTTGTGTCAATCTCTTCCAGACTCTCTTTCTCTGCTTAGAAAGAAAAGGGGTTAGTTACCGCCAAGGACATAGACAAACGCAGTACAGGACAAGACACAATGCATGTCGACCTCTTGGTCTTCTTAAGGGAAAAACAAGGCCACCCAGGAAGGGATCATGGGGGAAGAAATAGTGAGGGGGATTATGGTGGTCCCCCCCCCCCCCCCCCCCCCCCCCCCTGTTACGGATGCGTTGGTGCGTGTATCCGTTTGTCTGATTTACAGAAATCCGGATGCGTGTACGATTTTAAATTCACACACACCCACACATTCGAAACATGGGCAGCCAGACAACAAGTCAATGTTTCTTTCTTTTTTTTAAGCTGCCCAAGCCACCAATACATGAATACACAAAAACATAGCAATGTACAACAATTTCAATAAGGCAGAATGCTAACATACGCCGTAACTCTAGGCGTACAACACATATAATATCCTAATTCTATTGGTCACGTCTGGCCGAACTCGACAGTTCTTCGGATGTCACAAGTCCCTCGTGAAGAACACTGTAGAGGACGTCCTCTCCTGGGACTCAGACAGTCAGGAAGAGCAGCTCGCAGAGTCCCCACAGAACCGAAGTGATGGCTCTGTCCAGAACAGGAGCGACGGCTCCAGCACAAGAGCTGCGGCTCACATACAGACAAGATGTTGACAATACAAATGCGACGGCACTGGTACAACAGAAGCTACGGCTGTGGTACGCCTGGCCCAACAGGTCGCTGGTTCAAATACCTCAAAAGCGGCGGCTCTGGTACGGCAGCAGCGGCGCCGCTGGCACAACTGGCACGTTGGGTTACTGTCGACTTCCACGTCGACTCCCCACACCCCAGCAGGGTGGAGACAAGGGGTAGGTCTCGGCTACACCCCAGACCTGGGTGCAGTGGCATGTCGGGTTACTGTGGACTCCCTCGTCGATCTCTCCATACCCTCAGCAGGGTGGAGACATGGGTAGACCTCGGCTAGGCCCCACACCCACTAGCAGTGGCACTCAGTTCCCGGTCACACCAGGACAACGACTTTACCTGGGAGAACTGATAACTACCTTGATTATCTAGCCTACTATAACCATGGCTATTATTCATCTTGGTCATTGATCATAGTCATAACCAACAATTTCTTTATATTTCACCAGAACTTGGGGAAAAATATCCATTGCGAAATCCACGCAATTCCCATACGATCTCACAATAGAACATTACTTTTTTTCTGGAATCATGTTTCACACATTGGGTGGGGGAGCTGGGAGGATATTCACATATACCCTTTAGAAATCATGCTTTACACATTGGGGGGAAAGGATTTCCACATAGACCTTTTCACGATAAACCAATAATATAATCATAGCATATACGAAACGATTTGCTTTCGTCTCTTTCATCAAGTTAAGAATGTTTCTATCATTTCATGTCTCTTCAGTTACGACAAGAATGTTTTTATCATTTCAAATAATCACTACATCTCAGAGAAGGATTTCCATTCATATAATTATTCATTAGTTACAGTAACAGCCCTTAAACACATATCAAGGAAAGATTTCTGCACACTCTTGTTTATCATCAAATAGACAGTCATTATTCATATCAAAGGATTGTTTAAATGCATATCACAACCATTAATACACGATAGTTTCCATCGCTCACTTCCGGAGCTTACTATCAATCACATCATTACAATACATTAGAATAAACAAACCTTTTTTCATCATAAAGCCATGAACTATCTAAGCCACCTCCTTTTCCGATCACTCATCAACAACATGTTTTTCTCTTCTTTCTATTCATGTTTTCTAAAAATGTTTTTCTCTTCTTTCTATTCATGTTTTCTAAAAATGTTTTTCTCTTCTTTCTATTCATGTTTTCTAAAAACAATTTCCTCCTCTCACCCTACCAAGTCACAATATATACCAACAAAAACAAATACTTTTTTTTCTAAAAAAATGATCTGATCTTCTCTCAAGATCATGTGAAAATCAGTTGCTCCCTTAAGAAGTGACTTTCTGTGTGTGTACTGTAGCTTTCTGATGCTGTTTTGATGTGTGACTTCTAGACTGTTGTATGCTACTGTTTGTTTACTTCTCCAAAAAAAAAGAAGAAAAATCGGTCATTTGTTTTGTTTGTTTATTTGTTTGTTTTTTAGGAGGGGGAGAATTGTGACGGACCGTATTTCGTCTTGTCCCAAATTTGGGGGACACGTTTTACTGGAACAGGTAAACCTGTAAAACCGGTTGGCCTGTTTGCAGCATAACAGGTTTAACAGGATGACATACTTGACAGCTACTCAGTTGCGTTTTGTGCAAGTCAGATGAGCAAAGATTTCTCTTGAGTCTCCACAGAGCTATGGGCCGAGCAACAGTTTCAGGGAGCCGAAGGGAGACTGTAGGCAGATCTTCACTAGCAGTCCCCCAGGTGTCAGTGAAGCCCTGTGTCTGACCTGGAACTGACTTCCATCTGGGTGTGCGGTGCAGCCTTTGCGCAGCCACTGTATCTACCCTGTTGGGGTATTGAGAGGCTAAACGAGGGTCAGTAGACATCGTGTGGGACTGCCAACCTGGTGTAGGGTTCAACACGGGTCCAGCCACCGTCTCCACTCCGCTGGGGTGTCGAGAGCCTGTACGTGTGGTCAGCAACGAGCAGGAGTGAGAAAGGGCTTCAGAGCTTGTGACGGACCGTTTTTTTGTCTGACCACAGTTTTTACAATAACTCTGCTAGAAAACCAGTTGGTTAAGCTGGTTAACTGGCGTTCACCTGTACACCGTGTAAGTCGGGTGAGTGCAGGTAACCAACCAATCTCTGAAGACATTCTGGCTAGTTCAACTACCCAGTCCAGCAGGCGAGGGACTCAATGCAGATGTTGTGACAGCCAGTTCCCCAGGTTGTTTGTTCCTGGTGTAGTTGGAACTGGTTGTTCCTACCTCAGGTCCAGGGCCTGTTCTGTGTCCCCATTCTCCACCGTGCCGGGTGTGCGAGAGGCTGGTGCCTACCAGTAACGACCCGACGAGCCAGCTGTGCCAGCGCCTCTTCTGTGAGTGAGAAGACGTCGCCTTGGGTTCGAGTCCCTTCGTCTTGTGTGCCAGCTGTGCTCCGCGCTGGTCCCTGCGAGACAGAACCACCGCCTGTGTTGACAGCGTTCTGCAGCATCAGCGTTGTTCCTGCGCGTCGTCAGACCAGTCGTGTCGTCAACCGTGCGCTTTGTGAGCGCATTGCGAGAGCCTTGTGTTGTTTGGTCACAGAGCCACAGCTCTGGGAAGTGGAGGCTGGTGCCTCAGAAGTAGCAGCGAGCCCCTTCAGTGTGACCCACTGTGTGATTCCTTCTTTTTTTTTTTTTTTTTTTTTTTTGATGTAGGGAGTCGTTGCTTCCTTGGTGGACAGAGACGTCACTGCATAATTACCGTCGTCGGTCCCTGCCCTCACCGACAGCCGCAGTGTCGTCTCATCGACTTTTTTGGCTGCATCGTCTACCCATAATTATATTAGTATTGTGCACCCGTAATTGGGGTGTGCTTCTTGTGGACAGTGCCTGTGCCAGACAGTTGGCGTGCCCGCCATATAACCATACTGATACCCATATTTATACTAGTGTTGTACACCCATAGTTGGGGTGTACTCCATATGTGTTTATGTTTATTGTTGATGTTGTTTCGTGAGTGATGGCCCAGGCAGCATAGAAGAAAATAAGAAAAGAATTGCGGTTGTGGTGCCTGGCTTTCTATGTGCGGTTGAGTGGGCGTGTGTGATAGGAAAGCTCGAACACGCATCCATATTTCTGGGAGATTCGGACATACAGACACACGCACCAAGCACCCATCCGTAACAGAGCTCGTTGGGACAATGACTTGTGTTTCTTCTGCGTCTCAGAGTCCCTGGAAAGACTCCACGAACCTTCCTCCATGAGCGGTTTTGTTTTCCGTCGTGTCGACGTGTATCCTGGTCTGTGGGAGTTCCTGGAAGCACTCCACAAACTCCTTTCATGAGTGACTCCTGATCTGTGTTGGGAGCCGGAATAGCTCAGTTGGTAGAGCGCCTGACTCGTAATCTTGGTGATCCTGGGGTTGCGGGTTCGACTCTCCGCCGGGGCGTTTCGGTACAGGGGGATTTTTCCCTCGGAGTTAACATTAGTTCTGACTCCATTTCCCATACAGTCCTTCGAATGAGACTATAAACCGAGGTTCCGTGTGTGAACGCACGCATAATATCTTGCACACACGTAAAATCCCATCACCAACTTTCGGAAGAGTAGGCCAGTTTGGCCGTTGGTATGGATGACACGTTACACACAGCATGCACCCTGCGTAAGAAATGGAAAGAATGAAGGAAGTAAAGAAACTGAGTGAACGATATTGAACGATGTTGACTGGATGACACGGGAAACGACTGAATGAAGCGCCAGCTGGTAGCTCTTCAGTCGGCACTACCCAGGTAGGCAGCCCGTTGTGTAAGCGAGTGTTGATTGTAAAGCGCTTAGAGCTTGGTCTCTAGCCGAGAATAGGCGCTATATAAGTATTCATTATTATTATTATTATTATTATTAAGACTGTGTGATTCGGGCCAGACGGAGCCAAGTGCATAGACTGTCCGTGATGACACTGCTGTGGGTGCGGCCTGGCCTGTTGTGTGAAAAACAAATGTGTTGTTGTGACTCTGTAGTACCTAGTGTTGATGCACGCCCTTTAGTTGTGGCGTAAACTAATTGATATACCTGATTGTCCTTAGTATGTATCATGCACTTGTTTTTGATTTGATGGTTCACGCAGCCAAAAGAAAAAAAAAGTAGAAACTTAACTTGTTGCCTTGCTATCTATGTTCGTGTGGTGTAAGTGTGTACATATCCACACTTCTTCATTTGAGAGTCAGACAGCAAAACACGCACCACACACCATCCGTAACACATGTGACAAACCACAAACTAGTATATTTCCTGAACATGAATGACCTATTACTGAGGAAGCTGTGACAGGCGCACATGATATGTGTAAAATGATAGATTACTAATTTAAACTTGATACCGATCTCAGACTGTGATGAAAAACAGAAACGAAATCGGCTTCAAACCTGATTAGAAAGCTGACCTCTGTGAAACTGTGTAATATGCTTTGGCAGTGTAAAGTTCCGTCCCTGAGTGAAAAGCGGTCATTTTGATAAGCAGTTTTACATTCTACTCAGACTCTTGTGATATAATTATCTATAACTGCATCATTACTTATTTTTTTCTACAATGAAGCTGTCAACCAGGTTAACTCTCTTACTTCTCTCGATATTTCCTTTGATGATTGTTACATGGAGAGCAAACTCTGTTCAGCAACATCGTTTTGTGAATAATTTTTAACACAATTTATTACTTGTGAAGTGAAAATTAGAATACAAATGTTTGTTAATTTGAAAAAAAAGACGGTTCAATAGACATGGAAAAAAAACGTAAACGTGAACGTCTTCAGAACATATTTAAAACGTCTGTCTTAAAATGAGTTAAGGGAAATAATCACTCTCATATTCACATTCGTTTCACTTGTGACAGATTTTGACAAGAATGTTTTAAAAACGTTTTAATACATATACTTAAAAAGTAGTAAACCAGTCAGGAACAATTTATCCAATGTAAAACTATTTCATTCATTATTTTTGAATGTTTGGGCGGTTTGAATAGTGAGGCAAACATCTCCACATTTATTTAAGAAACAGAGTCTTGTACCGTCAGTCTTGACCAAGTTCGCACAATGGACATATCATGCAGAGGCCGATTAACGTTTTATAAGACCATATGCAAATTTGTCAATGACAGTTGTGAAACGGACCTCAACGAAACGACCACTGACCACTGCGTTTCACTTGGAGGTACACTGACCTCTCCTACCTGCATGCATGACTGGAATCATGGGCTTCAAAGAACAAGAACATGCAAAGACGTAGCATTCTATTCCTGAACATATCCATCTCTAGAACGCCACTGCGCTCGATGTATCGGCAAACTATGATTAGTGAAGACAACACAGTGCTTTATCATACCATGAAACCTCATTTCATGGTGTCATGTTATCCATCGTATTGTAGAATGGTAATGCCTCCACACCAAAAAAATGTAAGGACAATGTGTAAGTCTACATTCAATAAAAGCAAATGTAACGAGAGGTCGTATCCTTCAAAGATAATGTTACTGACTGGCACTTCAATGAGGCCACACTCTATGACTATATGCCATGAGGGCCACATGACATACACGTTTTTCCTGTGTGACCATAATTTGTACACAGAGTTTTGTCAAGCTGATACACCCTGCAGTTTTCTTCACCACGTCTCAGACGTGAAGAGAAACGCTGATTCAGCAGATCACCACGTCACCTTAATTCATTTATTTACCTGCAGTGATCAACGTCTTAAATTATCATACACCCTGGTGTGTAACTTTGTATCAGAGTGTCAGGATAACACTGATGAATCTTTCTGTGATCATTATCCATGTGTGAACACATTTACGTGTTCCAGTGGTCAGTGTGTACCATATGCCAGAGTGTGCAACCAACTGTTTGACTGTTGGGATGAATCAGACGAAGACTGCAAATTCGAAACACTGCAAAGGTTGGAGGCTATTGGACCACATCGGTCGTCCCCTACTCTTATCAGTTTCATTTCTAATTCACACTTCGACGCAGTTCCAATGCGATCGAACGACTCTTGTCCAGCTACTCACTATCGTTGTCCTGGTGAGTTCAATGACTGTCTGCCTGTCTACACACGGTGTAATGAAATGTATGACTGTATTGACCACCAGGATGAAAAAGGGTGTGAGGACATGACATGTCCAGGACTGTTTCGATGCAGAACATCCAAATTATGTTTGCACAGTGATCATTTATGTGATGGATGGTCTCACTGTCCATTGCATGACGATGAATTACTGTGTGAAATCAGTTGTCCGTTAAACTGTCGATGTCAAGGCTACACATTTCAGTGTGGTCAGCCATTCCTTGCAGCACTGTTCCCTCAGCTCCGTTACCTGGATGCCACAGGTTCTGGCATGACACTGTCTGATGTCAGCAACAATATATATCTCATTCACGTCCTCTTTGCCCGGTGTTCTATCACCCACATCCCCAACATGACATTTCCGAATTTGAAATACCTTGACCTCAGTCAAAACAGACTGACACAAGTCAGCCTGGCACCTTTCCTTGATCTGAAAAATCTAGAAATACTCTTGCTGTCTAAAAACCCTCTGACCTCTCTCTTCCTGGACCATCCATCCACTGTCGAGCAGAACAGACTGACCACCATAGACCTGTCACAGACCACGCTGACAGTGTTTGATCTCCAAGTCTTGTCGTCTTTCCACCGCATAGAGAAACTGAATCTGAGTTTTACGTCCATTCACACTTTCCTCAGCAGTTTTCCCCCCATGCCTCAGCTGACTGAACTGTACATGGAGGGCAGCCCAGTGAAAGAGTTTCAACCCGATATTTTCACACATCTCTGGCATTCCTTTTCTATGTGGACGGGAAAACTACAAACTTTGTTGTAATGAGGTTCTTCCGCATAACTTTGAGAACGGATTTTGCTTTGCTCCAAAGACGATGTTTCATCGTGTCAAGATTTACTGCAATCATGGACGTATCGTGTTTTTCTGTGGCTCATAAGTTGTGTGTCTCTGTCAGGTAACATACTCTGCTTTTGTAGAAGACTGTTTGGAAGAAACACAAGTCTGTAAGTGGATTCAATGCGTTTGTCATCAACCTTACCATGGCTGACTTCTTGATGGGACTCTATGTTACCATTATTGGAGCTGCTGATGAGACGTTCAGAGGTCAATATCTCCATTATGATGACACGTGGAAAAACAGTGTGACCTGTCACGTGGCTGGCTTTTTGTCTCTCCTGTCCAGTGAAGTGTCGGCTCTGATCATTTGCCTTATACACTGGATCGTTTCATTGCTGTCAGTTTTCCGTTCAGCAGTCTACGATTTGACAGAACATTGGCTTCAGTGGTTTGTCTATTGATTTGGATGGTTGGTTTGCTTTTAGCTGTTTTCCCTTTGTTTCCAATGACAAAACAGTGGGAGTTTTACAGTCAGACAGGTACCTGTATTCCACTCCCTGTTACAAGACAGGAGTTTAAAGGAAGGTTTTATTCTGTTGGTGTATTAATCATCTTTAATTTCACTTTATTCCTGCTCATCTCTTCTGGCCAGGCCATCATCTTTTGGTCAATACAAAGCAATGCTTTGAAAACAAACACTACCAAGTTGTCACAGGATATGACAATAGCGCGGCGGCTGATTAGTATTGCTGTGACAGATTTCATGTGCTGGTTTCCCATTGGACTGTGCGGAATGTTGTCATCGCGTGATATTTCAATCCCTGGGGAAGTCAGTGTTGCTCTAGCTATATTTGTACTTCCTTTAAACTCTGCAATTAATCCTTTCTTATACACATTTAATACATGGGCAGAAAAACGGAGAAAAACAAGAGAAACAAAATTACTGAAATGGCTGGAAGCTAATATGCACATGCTAGAGGACTCATAGGGTCCTTGAACATTAGTTTATGTTCAGCATCAAGGGCGGGTATCTTCGTATTCTTGTTCTTCTTGTTCTTGTTATTTCTTCTCTACTACTACTACTACTACTACTACTACTACTACTACTACTACTACTTCTTCTTCTTCTTCTTCTTCTTCACTCCCCTCTCTCTCTCTCTCTCTCTCTCTCTCTCTCTCTCTCTCTCTCTCTCTGTGCGTGTGTGCGTGTGTGCATGTGTGTGTGGTGTGTGTGTGTGTGTGTGTGTGTGTGTGTGTGTGTGTGTGTGTGTGTGTGTGTTTAGGTGGTAATGAACAAATAAATGTGCTGTCTGCACAGGTGGTTCCATGAACGTAAAAGCATTACTCATGTTTCTTGCCAGCACATACTGTGACGAGACTTGGAAGTGGGGTGGTGGGTCCTCCAGGGGAAGGACTTGGAATATTTTCTGTATGAGAATGATGTGTAAATTTCACCGCCACCCTCTCACTAACTAGTGGTAGAAGGAGCAACGTTCTGGTACTAGTCATCGAAAAGAATGTATCTTTCTTCTTGAGACTGTTAAAATATTCAATAGTGGCTCTGAGATCAGTTTTCTTAGGCTTGTATTAAGAAAAAAAAAACCTTGCAGTTCTAAGAGACAGAAGGAGAGAAGTTCAAACTTTCAACACTGAATGAACAACAAAGAACTGACATAAGTTAAGTGCACTTTCACACATCAACTTTACTTGCTTACACACTGGTAAGTAGTTAAAGGTAGTTTGCAATAGATTGGTCTCTTCTGTAGGCTCAGGTTTGGTTCTCAGTGTTTTATCCTTAAGTGAGAAAAAGTTCTGAATGAGTGGAGTCGAATTGAAGTCCGCTTGGAGCATCAGACTTAGCTGATATTGGAGAGGGTAGTTGATCTCTCTCTGTTGTGGCTGTTGACTGATCCTGCTGTGTATACCTGTTGCTGTAGTGCTGGGCTGTGGTGTGTCTTCACAACTTGTATTGCCCAGAGTATGTAGCGTAGCCATGGCGTGTAGCTTAGCCACAGTCCCAGGTCATCAATAAAGAGAATCTGGCCTGTCGTTAAGTAGCTGAGAGTTTGGCTTGTCGAGTTTACACATTTGCCTTCTACCTTTCAGAAGTAGTCTGAGAACTCAGCCAACAAAGGCTTTAATGGGTATAATGGTTTTACTCTAATTGTCAATCTCCACTTTTGTTTAGGGGTTGAATGGAGCTTACAAAAGGGTAGGAGACAGTAATACAATGCTAACCAATGTTAGTCAAACAACTCTTCAATGTTTTCTTAGGAATTAAATTACTTTAATTTGGAATACACTTAGCCCAAGCACACATGTGGTGTAGACTTACAGTCATACACTACAAGGCATTCCAACAATCATCAGTGTTTATAAATCAACTTGGCCGTTTTCACCTAGTACAGGCACACTGGGTTTGTTTGTTTGTTTGTTTTCTGATCAAACTTAATCATTCAATTACCATCTTAACAGATAGAATTGCACTCTGGCAAAAGTCAGGTCGACACAAAAACGGTGGTCATATTGTTAACAAAGAATCTTAACCACATGGTTATAGCTTTTACCACATGGTGGCAAACAAACTATCACAACAGAATTGTCACGGACCGTATTTCGTCTGGTCCCAAATTTGGGGGACACATTTGGCCGGAACAGGGAAACCTGTAAAGCCAGTTGGCCTGTTTACCTGATTGCTACTCACCTCAGTTTTGTGTAAGTCAGGTGAGCAAAGATTTCCCTTCAGTCTCCGCAGAGGTACCAGCCAAGCAACTTAACCAGAGAGCTGAAGGGAGACTGGAGGTGCGTCCTCGTTGACAGTTGGGTATGTGTTGATAATTGAATTGAAGTTAGGTTTGAATTAACGAAGTTGTTTTTCCACAGGTGATTGGAAACTTTACAACTCCTGGTAAAGGTCTAAAATATTTTATTGTTCCCTTGATATATCTTATTTGACGAAACATAGGGTGACAGTAGGAAGTTGTAGTTATTGAATATGTGAGTCGAGAGGAGGATGAGGAGAATGGAGTGTGTAGAAAGAAGAAAGAATATGTATACTGATAGGTGATCGGAAAAAAAGGTAAGCAAGTTAACTCACTATATTATTGGGAAGAAAAGGTTGTTTATCTTTTCCCCTAAAGTATCATAATGATGTGTGTTGGTGAGCTTTGGAAGTGAGGAATGAAAATTATTGTGCGTAAATTATCGGGAAAATGCATTCTGATTTTTTTGTTGTGGAAAGATAAAAAGGAGCGAATGGAAATCGTTCCTTGATATGCAGTTAGACACATCTAGTGATGATGATGAATATTCTTTTGTTGATAGAAAGGGACAGACAGAAAGGGTTCATTGAAATGTAACTGGGCATGTCTAGTGATGATGAGATACGATAAAAGCATTCTTTTCTTGATAAAATCGGCAAACTGAATGCATTCCTTTATATGTATTCTTGGTACTTTGAAAAAGGGTTCCACGTGGAAATCATTTCCTTCAATGTAAACAATCTTGGTGATAATCCAAGAAAATTTCCCATTGTAATACACCCACTGTATCAGAACTTTGTAGATGCTGTTACGAGTATTTTTTTCCCACGTTCCAGTAAAATGTATTATGTGAAGAGTGACTATTAGTTACAAACAAGAACGATAAGTGTGTTAGAAGTAGGCTAGATAATAAAGGTAGCTATCAGTTGCCCCAGGTGTTGGTGAAGACCCGTGTCCGACCTGGAAGTGACTGTCATCCAGGTGTGGGTGCAGCCTGTGCCCAGCCACAGTCTCTACCCTGCCATGGTATTGAGAGGCTGACCAAGGGTCAGTAGATGTCGTGGGTGCACCGCCAACCAGTGTGGGGTGCAGCACAAGCCCAGCCACCATCTCTGCCTCGTGGGAGGGGGGGGGGGGTTAGGGCATGTTCGTGAGGTCAGCAACGAGCTGGAGTGTGAAAGGGCTTCAGAGTTCGTCGAGACGACGACTTGTGATTCTTCTGCTGTGTGGGAGTGCCTAGAAGGACTTCACGAACCTGCCTCCATGAGCAGTTTCGTTTACCGTCGTGTCGACGTGCGTTCTGTGGTGTGGGAGTACCTGGAAGGACTCCATGAACTGCTTCCGTGAGTAACTCCTGGTTTGTGTGAAGACTGTGTGATTTGGGCCGGACGCGGCCAAGTGCAGAGACTGTCCGAGATGACACTGCTGTGGGTGCCGGCCTGGCCTGCTGTGTGAGAAGAAACATGTTGTGACTGTGTAGTACCTACTATAGTTGCGCGTCCTTTAGTTGTGGCGCAAACTAACTAATATATCTGATTGTCTTTATTATGTTTTAAGCACTTGTTTTGATTTGTTGGTTCAGACAGCAAAAAGAAAAAAAAGAGTAGAAATTTAAATGTAAGATTTGGTGTCCCTGTCTTGTAACATCTGGTGACTCTGTATCATAATGTTTGGTGACCCCATAGTTCAAACTTTCTTTCGGCTATTAAATTCAAAATTGTCTTAGTGGTAGGATTTATTTCTGTGCCCCTGTATTTGCTCCAATTACTAAGGATAGGTCACGTTAACATACTTTCCTTTTGAGCAATTGAGTTGTGTTGTATTGTTTTGTTGTATGACTGTTTCTGTCTAATTTCTTCCCCGTCTCCGGCGTAACAGGGTATCTCCTTTTGTACAGTTTCTGGAGATATGAGGGCCTAGTTCTTCCTTCCTGTGTGGGCTTTATTTCATTATCTTCAGTTATCTCTCTGATTATATCTGTGTCTGTCTTTACTTGCGAATTGTGTTACATCTTCAACATTCTTACGATTCCTTTCTCTTGAATGACTGAGTGTGTAAATGGCTGTCCTCAACCATTTTTGAAATAGAAAAGAATGTTGGTTGCTTTCAATGCCTAAGTGTCTAAAAAAATGGTTGCTTTGATTGCATAGTGCATGTGTGCATGCATGCATGGGTGCATGCATGTGGGTGGGTGGGTATGTGCGCACGCGCACAGCTGTTCCCATTTATTAAATCACAGCTGTTCCCATTTATTAAATCACAAAATGGACGACTTCCCAACGTTGACGGTGGTTCAAAGATGCCTAACACCTCTTGTTAAGAGGGCAACTGGGGAGGGGGGGGGGAGGAGGTATGGGTGTGGTGGGAGATAAAGGTGGATTGCCGGAGGAGAGAGGGAGATGGGTGTGGATGGAGGAATTCGGGAGTCCACCCCGTCTACTTCTTTGTGTTCGCTGTCATCGGTGACTTCAATTTCCGCTCACTAACGGCAATAGCGGTTTCGGGGGAGATAGGAGGAAAGGGACTGGAGGGAGGTAAGGGTGGATGTAACGGGTTGGGGCTGGTTTTGGGATCAGCTGCAGCTTCATCTGTGTGTGTGTGTGTGTGTGTGTGTGTGTGTGTGTGTGTGTGTGTGTGTGTGACTGTGTGTGTGTGTGACTGTGTGTCTGTGCACATGTGCTTGTATGTGTGTGTGTGTGTGTGTGTGTGTGTGTGTGCGTGTGCGCATATGTACGCGCACACGTGTGTGTGTGTGTGTGTGTGTGTGTGTGTGTGTGTGTGTGTGTGTGTGTGTGTGTGTGTGTGTGTGAACGCGCGCAGTGGTGGGCACTTTATCATAGAGAGAGAGAGAGAGAGGGGGGGGGGGTTGGTAGTCAGAAATGCCTTGGTAGGAAAACAAGTGTGTAACATTGAAAGCAGGGTGAGCTAGTTCCTTGGGTGGGTGGGTGATTGCATAGGGATAGGGGGTACCATGTCCACAACGCGTCGACGGCGGGCGGCATTAAACAAGCAGCCCTTCGACATTCCTCTCCACCTCACATCGACCTCTTCAAAGCCGCCGACCGTGCCCGCTCGCGTTGAAACCGTTATCACCAGCAGGGACTTACGCCAGTTTAAGGCCATGGAACAGAGAATAGCCGTCACCATGGCGTCTCTTTTCAAGTACATAGCTTCGTGACAACACACACACACACACACACACATACTAAACGAGGGAAGGAGAAAGGGTGGAGAGAACTATAAAATAGGCATTCTGGCTCATCCGGCTCCGCCCAGCTCCAACCGGCTAAAGCCGGTTTCGCTGCTGCTCCACCGGATTACCCAGAATGCCTATTTTATAGTTCTCTGGTGGGGAATTTAGCCGCCTAAATTTATACAATGCCGCGTGACGGCTAACGCCTGCACTAAACGACGCCGGTGGGGAATTTAGCCGCCTAAATTTATACAATGCCGCGTGACGGCCTGCAGTAAACGACGCCCTTACTCCGTTATGTGTAACTCGACACGAACCAGCAAACAGTGCGACGCTTCGACTCGGCAATTATGCAGTTGGGTAAGCCGTGACCTAGAATTAGTAGAGTACTACATAAAGGCAGCAAACCCTTCAGAAGTGAAGAGGAGTTGTCTCCCCGGAAAAGAATGTAACAATTAATTGTGTTTTATCCTTTATGAAAAAAAAATCGTCATTAAGTCGTTCTAGGTTCTTATTCAAGTCGGCATCACGTTCTTATTCAAGTTCTTATTTAAGTTCTTAACAAGTTTTTATTCAAGTTCTTATTTAAGTTCTTAACAAGTCAACATCAAGTTCTTAACAAGTCATCATCAAGTTCTTAACAAGTTATTATTCAAGTACTTATTCAAGTACTTATTCAAGTTCTTAACAAGTCGTCATCAAGTCGTCATTAAGTTCTTATCAAGTCGTCATTAAGTTCTTATCAAGTCGTCATCAAGTTCTTATCAAGTTCTTATTTAAGTTTTCATCAAGTCGTCATCAAGTCGTTAACAAGTTCTTATTCAAGTCACTTATAATTATTTATTAAGTTCTTGAAATATTACTGCATATCAAATGGATCAAAATGAGATTTTGTTGTTGGCAGTTCTGGTATTCTTTTTTGTTCAGATTTTGTATTTAGTGGCTGTGATTTTTTGGGCTGCTTTGGTTTTTGCTGTCTTTCTTTATATGTTTTATAAACGTAATAACCACCCCCACCAACAGCAATGACGCCAAAAATGCCAACTCTTTTAATCCAAATAATCCATGAATACTTTGGTGTTGCGGGACTTGAAACAACTTGTTCTTGTTGTGGCTCTGGCACTGAAACAACTGGTGTTTTTTCATTATGAGTTATATGTTGTAACTCTAATTTTCTTTTTTTGTTCCACTCTGCTAATTTTTTCCCTGCTTCAACGCGCCCAGGATTCTTTTCACGGGTCACTTTCTCCATCAACGTTTCCTGATTCTGCTCGGTCATTTTTAAGGGAAATAAAATCTATATGATTAAACGTAATTAACCCCATAATTACTGGCGACAATAATGTTCCAAATCTGTAATATAGATCACATCCTAGAGACTCTAATGACTTTGTTAAAACTGGATCCTGCGTTAAATCATACATAAAATCTTGTTCAGAATCAATGGGCACAAATCTACTAACTAGTTTAGTGTACAAACTAAGAACAGTTTGTCCGACACTTTTGACCATTCTTGACCCCAGTTGCGCTTCATACCTGTTGTGATACTTTACAATGTCTTGCGGCGACATCTGTTGAATCTGTTCTATGCTGAATTCATTTCCGAGGTACTGTTTTGTTTTTCCACACGCCGCCAAAGAATACAGCCTTTCCTTTTGGCGCATAATAGCTTGGTCATCAACTTGATTATTTGTAAGTTCAGGAAGTAAATCATCGCAGTTCATGTTTTATTTATAATAAATATTATTTTATTTTTAAAAAATGAGCACCGAAAAAACTGTTGCCAACCTCGTATACCATTCTGCTGTTATTGGAGGTCTAAGTGTAGGATACACAATGCTTGGTAAAAGCTTGTTAAGAATAAAACCAGCAGATCTTGGCAAGCTAGATTTTGAAGACTCAGCAAAGTTGATTGCTGTCATTACAGCTTCATTTGCTACGAAAGATTTTCTAGTTAAGCAAGGAATAATTCCAGAAAATATAAATATGTAAAAAAAAATACATTTATAAAAATGGCTTCACTCGTAATGATGATAGGCGGCGCAGTGGTCAACGCGCTTGCTTTCAGCGGAAGTAATTACGCGTTTAGTAAACTACAAAATAGCGATGAGAGAAAAAGACATAACAGAGCTATGGAGCAACTAGCCGCTGCACAAGACACCTATGAAAAGCAAAGAATGGAGCAGTTAGATTTTATTAACGACAGACTTAAACAACAGGGACATGCAGCTTACACATTTAAAGATGTTGACCAGGCAATAAAAGAATATTTTCTAGTAACAGGCAAACAAGTTGAAACATTGCCCCCACCAAAATTTAGTGATTACTATCAACCATCAGAAAAACAAAAGATGCAAGAAATATTGTTTATTGTCTTTGGCATGACCGCTGTGTATTTTGTTGCACAAAGTATTGGCTGAATAAAAATGTACAAAATCTATTATTCTCCAAAAGGATATTGGAAGGGAATAACGGCAATTAAAAAGCTTAGCCAAGCAGCGGGAGTCAGTGAACAAACAGCAAAGGAATGGTTATCTAAACAAGCGATTTGGCAAATTTATTTACCAGCGCCTAAACGAATACAGAGACCGCACTTTGTAAATACAACGCCAAACGACACCCATCAAATGGACTTCTATATTTACCTCATGATACGATTAGACGAAAAAGATTTAATACGCACTTACAGTCATTGACATAGCTTCAAGATACAAAGATGCGGAACCATTAACACAAAAAGTGCTTCTGCTGTTGCTGTCGCTATACAACTGATATATCAACGAGGCCCTTTAACTTATCCTCGCATGATTCAAGTCGATGACGGAAAAGAATTTAAAGGTCAAGTGAATCAAATATTGTTAAAACATAGAGTTACTATTAAAAGAGGCATTCCGGGTGTTCACAGATCACAGGCTTTGGTTGAAAACTTTAACAAACAGTTATCTAACTTTTCTCCTACCAGTATCACAGAGAGCTGATTGACAATTCTCGCAACACAGAATGGGTAAAAAGACTGCCCTCAGTTTTGCGCGCAATGAATAATGAAGAATTTAAAGGGCTAAAACCAGTACAAGCAATCAGAAAACAAACAATAAATGTTGTTGAAGGAGACTCATCCAGTAAACTATTACCATTTGGTTTGAAAGTGAGATACCTTTATTCGCCGGGAGAAGCGGAAGGGGACACTCGCATCAGGGCAACAGATCCAGTTTGGAGTGTTGATCCATATGAGATAAAAAAAATTGTGAAAATGAATCCGCCCGTGTATTATTTACGAGAAACTGACACAACAAAACGACCAGCCCCCCGAAGATCTTTTGTGAAGGAAGAACTGCAGATAATCCCGCCAGACACAGTTCCAGTCGCTTAGTTAATTTAGGCAAATACATTTCTGAGTTAAAATGGAAGCTCAAAAAAATTATTTGCGTATAGATTTATTATTAAAACAATGATAAAGAATAAACTACCCATTGATCCTAATATTTATGAAAAAAATCAAAAATCTTGAAACAACAACCACAAATAATCCAGCTATACTGGATAAAGAAATTACTGAGTATCTAATTGCGCTTGACCAAATGTCCTCCAGTGCCCAATTGCATATGAATACTCTGGATTAACAAATACTCTTTTTGTGTTAGTGCGGTCAAGAGACCGTTTTGTTACAACTGTTGTGTTAATCTCATGCAGATTAGATCGCAGCTTGTAATTGTCATGATGAAAAGTCTTTTTATTGAACAATGCTTCTTTGTAGTTATCATGCGATATGTTTGACTGCACAACACTGCGAGATATTCCCTTTGCTTTTTTAACAGTTTTTGTTTGGCTAGCAAGACTGTACATTTTCGACCTTAAACCAATAAACTCCTTGATCACACCTCCAGATAATTCATCCTTCATCTTACCTAAAACCTTCTTATTAATAACTGAATGCAAAGGTGAATCTTTAGGGTAATCAGATGTGTCGTACCATCCAGCATGCTCTTTTGCTACTTCTAATTCCATGTCTTTGTAAAAATCTTCAGTAGGGATGTCGATTACAAAGGAATCTGTATCTGTGTACAGAACTCTGGACTCTGGATACAAGGGTTTAAAGTAGTCGTAAAGAAATTCTAACATCAAAAGCTTTGATAATTCTAAAACAGTAAACCCAATAAAAACAGGTTTGTCCAATTTGACTTTCTTTTTTTTCATCATTATTCCAAAAAGCTGATCATGAAATCTTCTGAAGTCTTGATAATTTGGTTTTGAAGTCAACTTAATTGCATCGTTTTCTCTGGTAACCAATCTGACATCTTTGCGCTTGTGCGGATTTTCCATAGTCTTTCCAAAACAGCTGTTGTTCATCAACTTGAAAAAGTCTTTTTCTGAAGCATCTGCGGATTTAGTTCTGAGATCAGTGTTCTTCATGATGTATGGTTTCATGAACTGTTCTTGATCAAATGCAATTATACAATGAACTGCTGTCAACTTCAAACCATGTCTTAGATAAAATTGGAGAAGTCTGTAATGACAGACATAATTTTTTTTGTCTCGAAGATTAGGCACAAGTTTAGGCGGTTCTGTCATTGACACTTTAGGGTTTCTGCCGCTAATGGATAGTCATTATGGTAATCATGAAGTTCATGAGGATATTCTAAATCAACTTCTAGAATAAAGCCCTGTTGTTGATCAGCTTCTAGACTCTGAAGCCATTTTAAAAACTTTTGAATGTCTTTTACACCTCCTGTGTACATTTTAAAGTTACGTAATGGAAGTGATTGACTCATAGCCCAACCATACAGATTGTTTGCATCTAAATACATAAGATAGTTAGACTTCCTACTTGGATCATAGTTGTCTAAGTATTTGTTGTTTGCTTTACAGTAATGGTGAGACGCCATACTAATTCCGCCACGCAATCCGTTTTCAATCATCTGAAGCATTGGTAGGTCAGACAACAGGTCAATCTGTACACCAGTAAATTTTAAGAATGCGTCCCAACTCATCCCAGGCGCAGAAATATAATGCGCAGGATCTAGACTATAATGTTTCATGCAGGTCTTTCTGTAATTTTCAAAGATATCCGCCAACAAACAAGTATCCGCCATTAAATAGGAATCATGATAGTCTCCCATTGTTTTACACTCTAATTTTTGCCACGCTTCTTGAGCATAAGAATAATCAGAATCACTGATGTCCTTTCCTCTAAGACTAGAAAAGAACGCACCTTTAGGCGGAAGGGCTGGCTCTTCAAACCTTTCCCAGCTGTTCATGTACTCATAAGGATAAACGCCCTTTCTAATCACCGTTGGGTCAAAATATTCTTCTGTTATTGGGCAGGTCTTTAAGGATCCTGCTAGTGACTCTAAACCCCCCCATCAGGTGTTGCATAGAGTCATAAAAAGACAGGTTATTTAAAGTGAAACACATGTACTTTTCTGATGACTGCGCAATGCATGACACCCTGAAATCGCTAGTTACTGCTTGCAATATAAGATGAGAATCGTAACCTCGCAAGTTATGAAAGAATATAGGAAGTCTCCAAGTCCTAGGATCAAACTTTAGTTGAAGATTGCAATTGTTATGCGCTGCTCCTCTGAATTCTCCGCTAATGTGATCATGATCTCTTACTGTTGGGTTTAAACTTTTAGGTGTTAGCTCTAAACCACAAATCCAACAGTGAGTGGCTGAGTCATAGCGATCTTGATCTTCAGGGGTCATCTTAAGATCGGATAGGACTAGATTATTAGAACAGACATTACGAACTTCTTGCATGCGTTTTAAGAAATGTTTTGCTGCATGTGGTCCTCTGTATAATTCTGGCTTTGAATGTTCACCATCTGACCTGACAACAATGAAGGCAAATGAACAAATCTGGTGGTTATTCATTATAACTGTTTTTGGTAAATGTTTTGGAGCAGGTCCTTCATAAGGAACAATAAGCGATTCAAAGTCTGCGTAAACAACGTATGGAGACCTCTGGAGTTTTTTGTAATTCTTAAAACTAACCTTACTGCCTTCTCTTGGCATAATTAGTTCTGTATTGCAGTCAACTGGACTAAGACAATGTTTTACATGTTCACTCGCTGCTTGAACAGACGGAATTCTTGTTAAACATTTTCTACAAAATTCTTGTTTGCTATGTTGTTTTGTAGTATGCACTAGTAATCTACTCATTGTGCGTATTAGAGTGTAGTGCAACCCATTAAGGCTTTGCATTAGGAGTAAGTCTACATGGTGTTTGGTTGGTTCGCCTATTGTTGGACTGTTCTTTGACACTCTAATTGGCAGAAGGTTGGTTTCTTCAGACCATGTGTAGACATTAACAGTTATTGGTGGATTTTGTTTTTCAAACTGATCAATTTTGTCTACACCTATAGGAAAGGTGAGTCCATCAAAGTTAAGATCATTGACCCAAGGTTGATAGTTAGATACTCTCTCTGCTTTTTTTGGTAAAAAATGCAGCCTAGCAAGAACGCACCACATAAAACATTTGTCGTCTGAATTCTTTATGTTCAGAACTGCTTTCTTTGCAACTTATGTTGGAGGCAGTGGAATGTAAGACTTGCCTACAATCGGCTCATACTTAGCCTGTCTTAATCTGATGTCTAGGACTTCACCCTCTGACCAACCAGAGCCTCTCATTTTAGCTGCTTCAGAGGCTTCATTAAACTGTGTAAGAAGTTGATCTGCCCAACCGGGTGTTAAGTCATTATAAGAAAGAATAGTCTGCTGTTTAGTTGAGACCCAGACTTCTAGATTTTCTTCGTTTATTGTTATATAGTCGATTAAAACAACTAACCTTACTTTAACTGGAGGGTTTATTGTTAGTTTACTTGGAACTTGAGAAATAGCATGTACAACGCTTGCCTGCACGTTTGTTGGATCAATAACTTCTAAAACGACCTCATTTAAAGCTTTTGACAAACGCTCTTCCTCTTCCATTGCATCTAACCAAGAGTCAAAACTGTCATATATCTTATCCATGTTGAGCTTCTTTTCTAACTCAAAATATTTATTTAAATTTTAAAAAAAATACTTAGTCAGAATCAATATCAACGGTCTTTTTGTGCTTGGACTCGTAAACTAAAGTATAAACGCCCTTTGGTGTTGTTAATGTGAGCTGTTTAGAACAGAGTTTAATGTCTCGTTTACTTTTTTTAAGCATTCCTTTTTTATCTGGTCGGTGTCTGGCTGTTGAGAAAAAGTTGCCCTTGCCTTTCTTTGAAGATCAAACTTTTGTCTTTTGTAGTCCTCAAAATCAGCCTGTAGTCGACTAAATTCTTCATCCGTGATGTTCGAGTCAGCAAGTGCTTTATCAATTATCAGTTTGAAGGAACTAAGTTTAGCTGTTATTAGTTGAACCATAGCTGTGTGCTTTTGGAGTTTAGCTTTTATTTTTTTGCTGACAGCACTTACAGCCAATGAACACAGGCCAAGAGTTAAAGACAAACCACCTAGAGGTAAAGCTGCCGGTGCACCTACGCCTGTTGCTAAGAGACCTACACTTGTTCCTGCTGATAGAGCACTAGTGATCGATGCTCCAGTATTAACATATGTAACAGCATTAAAGGCAGCAGAATACCTTCGTTTGGTTTTACTGTATTTTGAAAGGTCCTGCTCTAGTTGGGTTTGCATTTGTGTTATGTTTGTTAATCTGAAAGTTTTTATGTCTACAGCAACAGAGTTGCCTACTATCTCTTCTTTGGGCACTTTTGGATAAACCTGAACAGACATGCTTTTTAAAAATAAAAATAATTTAGTATTGGATATCTTTTAATCTGTTATCTTGAATATTCAGCTGCGCATCATATATTAAAAACAAATGTACATTAAGTGGTTTATCACTCTCTTTTTCTTTATCAATTTGAATGTTTATTACGTCTTTAACTGTTCTCCCACTCCCATGCAACTGATTATCCTCTGTTGACCTTAGGTCAATCCATAAACCGTATTTCGTTGTTAAATATTCATCAAGTCTAACACTGTGAAGGTGTAGATCTTTAGACACAAGGTCTACTGTTGGACTTCTAGACCTCCCGCCTCCAAACAATTTTCTTATTTCATCAAAATGATGATAAGGTTTAAGCCCGCTACCGTAGACTTGGTTAGGACTACCCTCAATTGAACATTGTACTTTCGTTATTTTAGGATTGATAAACTTTTCACTTTGTCTTTGGTATGGTTCTTTATCATCTTCACACAGCAATAAAATACCTTTAAGTGATCGTGCTGTGGCGCTAAAACTAAAATTCCATATAGTGTCTGCCCTGCTTTTAGGATATTTTGAATGATGAATCACTCTTTCGTAATATATTGCTAATTTTGACTGATATTGTTGCTCAATCAGCCTTGCTAAGTTAGGGTTGCTAACAATGTCAAACTCTAACGAGATGTCGAAAATGCTGTACTTTGCGTCAGTGTCTGTAGATTTAATGACACGTTTGTATTCATTAAAAGTTAGTTCATATGACAATCTGTCTTTTAATGCTCCTTGAAAGTATGGCGCATGCGCTTTTAACAACTCAAAATCTAAGGGTATAGAAAAGCGATTTCCATAAGCAAAACTTACAGCTTCATACTTGTTACCGTCTTTAGCGTCTTCGGCGTCTATTCTGTGTTTTAGTGCTTCGTTATTTTCGATTCCTTGAAACGCAAGATCGGCCCTTTCATTATCGGTTAGCCATAGATCAGAATAGATTAGAAATATGTCTGCATTGTGTAAAGAAAATATTTCTTGCCCCTCAAGTTTTATAGAAATTTTCTTAACGATTGCCCGTCCCAGATTCTGAACTACTGTCCTGTTTGCGTCTGTTGCTGATTCGAGTTCTATTTTGAAAGTAAGACGTGCAGATCCCGGTACAATCACTTCATCTGCTCCTAGGTCTGGAAATTTAACAGTAAGAATTTGATCTGAATCAATAGTAGATGGATTATTTGGAACAATAATATTCTGTTTATTTCCCTTCACGCCAAAGGGCTCTTTCAGTCTTCTATGCGGGTCAAGAATTGAGCCATATGCTTGTGACATTTTTTTTTATAAAACAAAATAAAAAGTTAATTATTTTTAAAACATGGCAGGCATTGAAGATTATGATGTTTTTGATCCTGGAGACGACATGAGTGAAATGACACCTTTGACACATCCATTGCGCTCATTGCGACATGAATTAACAGAAAGTAAGGTCAGATCATTGTACCAAAGTTTAGGCCAAGAACCTCCCGAATTTATAGACCCTAATGATTTTGAAACAAAAGATGGCCATTTGTTTTTTAAAAAGGAGCAAGGACAACCTGTACAGCTTACATCTAAACCAGACCCATCAAAGTTTTTAGCAAAGACTACAATTAGACAAAGGCTCAGTGTGAGCGATCAAAATCGCCTTGGCATTGCTAAACCGCGAAGATTAGACAGTGAGGCAGTTGCTAAACTTCAAAACACACTACAAGAACTCCCAACAGATAACCAAATACAAAACATGGAACTTAAAGATTTAAGCCCAACAGCAGACGAAATAATACAAGCAGAAACCAGTTTTTCAGAAGAAACAGCATTAAAAACTATGCACGATCCGCCGCTACCTATGAGAGAAATAGTGGCCCTTGATCATGCTTTAAGAAGCATCAGAGGCGAATTAACAAACAATTTAGCAAAACTGGGTGAACTAGATGAGCATATAAAAAGAGAAAAAGAAAAACTAGTTGAGGCTGATGACCACAACTTAGGACCTGGTGTTAAAGAAAGAATAACACAAAGACTAAAAGATCTTGAACAAGAGAGATCAGCAAGACTAGAAGTGTTGTCTAATAACCGAGAACAATTACGAACTCAAGTGAGCAGAATAAGAGAAACTATCCAAAGAATTTTATATGAAGACACAACGTTAGCAGAACGAATAAGAACACTGTTTAGAGAGCAAGGAATCACATTAGCGAGCGTTATAACAGCCTTAGGATTTGCAATAAGTACACTGGTGTTGGCTATTACAGGCGGCGGTGGGCAAGGGTTAGTGCCTCCGCCACCATCACCACCATCAGATAAATCATGGGTAAAAAAACAACTTGATCATCTTGCAAGTTTATTAAAAAAAATTAGCCAGTAAGGCAATAGATTCTTTGCCTGGTATAATAGGAGGGATCGTTAGCTGGCTTTTGTCTGCCGCAAGTAAAGTAGTTGGCTTTATGGCTGAGCACTTATGGACATTAGTTGTCTTAATAGTTGGGTTACTTTATAGTAAGATAAAGACCAAGTAATCCTAGGGCAGTTAATCCAATAACAAGTGCTGTCTTTTCATATTCATGGTCATTATTTCTTAGGACCACAGGGATTGGATGGGGGGGTTTGGGGGGCTCGGGGATTGGATGAGGTTTAGAGGGGGGCTCGGGGATTGGTGGGGCTTCTTTTTTTATTGCTATTGCTGGCTTAGAATTTATGTCGTTTTTTCCGACCTTCTCTTCATTGCCAGCCACAAGGATTTCATTATTATAGTTTATTATTGTTCCTATCTGAAGTCTGAGGTCAGAAGGCAGCATGTATAAACCAGTGCCAACGGCGAAGTCTACTTTCGATCTTGCGTATTGCAAAACATTTTGGTACCTTTTAATACTTGAAGACAAATCAATTGCAGAATTAATAGAATCCTCTAAGTTTGCTAAATACTGTTTTTGGGCGTCAAAGCCAGTAGAAGGATCAATTATGTTTGATCTCGTTTGTGCTTGCGAACCTAGCAAACACCAAACATAAGTACGAATAGAGTCGTTTATTCGTTCTATTCCCGCTTTTGTTAGGCCCTTAGAAGTGTCTAAAATAAATGTAGTCCACGCTGTTTTATGCTCTTGCTCTATGGACCCGAGGTGAACAGTTGTGCCTGAAGAGAAAGATGTGTAAGGAGGATTCCAATCATAGTTATACTTTCTGTGCACGCCCCAAAAATAAAGGGTGCCTAAACCATGATTAAGATCCAACTTTTGTCTAAAGTCTGTCTTTGGGTCAATATCAAATTCGTTACAGATCCTTTCAAAAGCCTTGTAATCTATTCTGTTGCTGAATGGATTAAACGTTTTGTCATTTGGTAATGGCGCTTGCATTTCAGATAAAATACGTCTGAAGGTGTAATAAAAATGAAATCTATACACTGACCTCACCAAAGGATCAGGATGATTTAAATGATCAGCATACGACACTCCACACCCAGTTGATGCACAAAACACAGCAAAGTTTAACTGGTTCTGATAAAACTGCATCGGATGACTGAACCACACTTTCGGGATGTAGTCGTTTTTAATAGGAGGGTTAAGATATCTGTCCAATGGAGTACTAACCTTTACTTGAAAGGCGTCAGTCTGAGTCACAGAAATGTCGAGGGTATCAGTTGTTATATCTTTAAGATTGTAGTGCGGCCCGACAGAATATTTTGCATTAGTATATTTGAATGCACTCATTTTTAAATTTGTTTTAAAAATGTTTGTAACAATAACAACTCAAGACAGTCCTTCGTTTTTAGAATATGCTATTGATAATAACTGCGGAACCCAAAGGGTCGCACTCCATGAAATTTTTTACAAAGTCGTATGGTTTAATATAACTGAATCCAAGGAGAATAATAAGATTAAAAAATTTGATAATAGAGGAAACTTAGTTAGCCAGTTAACCATACCTGATGGTTATTACGGGTTTTGCTCGCTAAAAGAAGCAATGAGTAACTTCGACATTACTCTCAAACTTAACAATGCAAATTTGAAAATAATGTTGACATTCAAACCTGAAGAAGAAGTAGACCATTACCTTTTTGATGGAGAGCTAGCTAAAATGTTAGGCTTTGCAACTGACAATCATGGTTTTAGAGTTACATCAGACAAAACTACTTATGAGGGAGAATATCCGCTCGATCTTGCATTACATTCATTACTCTATGTTCATTTCGACGAGCTGAGCACTGATGAAAACTTATATGATGGAAGGCCCTCAACTGTTTTAAGAGCTCTTCCATCAGGGAAAGCTGCATATTGCGATTATGAAATTATACAATTCCCTAATTTACAGTTTAAAAGATTAGCTTGTGGGAGGGTCAGATCATTTAATATAAAGATCACAGATAAAACAGGGAAAGTCGTGAAATGTGATAACCTGCACATTGTTTTAGAAATAAAATAATAAGGTGTACTAAAAATAATGTCTCGTGGGCCAGAAGAATCAGGAGTTACATTAGCGCCTGAGAGGTGTGTAACTTTAGAATTAAAAGACCTTGCAGACGTTGAGGACTTTGAACAGAACGGTGAGATAGGCACTTTGTATGGTTTTGAGTACACTAAAGATGGTTATTATAAACGCAAAGAGGTTGACGACAACAAAAGGTTTCCTAAACTAGAACAACTACGCAATGTAGAAGCAAATAATGCGGGTCAGTATGAATATAAAATAGTTCGAAAAACTGACAACAAATGGCACTTAGAACCATATTTAGAATGGGACATAAAATTTGAATTCTTAAGCCCATTTACATTTTTTGACCGTCAAAAAAGTTTCAGAAAAGCATTGAACTCTGGCCCTTTACATGTAAGTCTTATGCCAGAGGACAACAGTCGGAAAGAGATCGAAATAAAGCCGTTTGGGGACAAACAGTACATCCTCCACAGAAGAGAATCGGTTTTAAAGAAAGCTTCTACAAAATTACAGTTTATTCCACGCACAAAATTAGGAGACACGTTCACAATAATATTTAAAATTTCTGTCTTAAAAGATGAGGCGAGAAATGGAGCTCTGGGCGTCAGTGACAATCTTATGAAAGGAATTCTTATTAGCTGGCAAAACTTAGACGTTGACAAACTTAAAGTTACTGTCGTCGTTCTTTACAATGGCGAGGATATTAAGGTCATAACAACAAGCAACAAAATTGATATTAGTCTAAATAGAAACGATCTTACAGAACTAAACCGGATTAATCTTACACATTTGGGCCTTATAGGGTTTTATTATACTGAACAAGTTTTGACAGAGAGTATGATAAAAACAATAACTGGATTAGATTAAATTCTGTTTTAAAACTATGGAGCAGACGACTTTGGTGTCAATGCCGATGTTAAACTTTATGACAAAAACCCCTCATTGTTCATTGATTTGTGGACAGACTGGTTGTGGAAAAACAATATTTGTCCTCGACCTATTACAAACAGTTTATAGTTATAATTTTGATCATATTGTAATTTTCTGTCCAACACTCAAATGGAACAAAGCATATCACGATAGAAGGTTTATATGGACGGATGATGAAATCTATTTGATTGATCCCAGCAATAAACTTAGCGAGTGCTTAGAACATTTCTTTAGACAGTTTGAAGGAACTCAGACATTATTTATTATAGATGATTGTTCAGCAGAAAAGGATATAGTCAAAAAAAGAAACGCTTTGTCAAAACTTGCTTTCAGCGGGAGACATGCTGGGATAAGTGTGTGGATTTTATGTCAGAAATATAACTCAGTTTTAAAAGACTTTAGAGAGCAATTAAAGACAGTGGTTTTATTCCACATGAAAGATAGAGACGCATTTGATGAATGTATGAAAGAAAACGATGTTATTGAAGACGATCAAGAAAAACGAAGGATTAAGCAAAAACTAAAGTCTCAAAAGTTTTCTAAATTAGTGTTAAAAACAGATAATCCTACACATTATGTATGTTTGTAAAGTGTTTACTATTAGAGAACTATAAAATAGGCATTCTGGGTAAGCCGGCGGAGCAACAGCGGAGCCGGGTGAGCCAGAATGCCTATTTTATAGTTCTCTGGTGGGGATGCACAAAGAGAGAGACAGAGAGAAAGAAAGAGAGAGACAGACAGAGAGAGAGAGAGACAGAGAGAGAGAGAGAGAGAGAGCATTTGCATACTAATCTCTGTGTGTGTAGTAGTACTTTCATTTTTACGTCTTTTCACAAAATTATGTGATATTAGACAAGAGAGAGAGAGAGAGAGGAGAGAGAGAGAGAGAGAGAGAGAGAGAGAGTGTGTGTGTGTGTGTGTAAGAGTATGTGTGTGAAGCATAGGTGCGTGGAAGTGCACGCAAAATATGGAATAATTACTACTTATAACATTATAGTAAATATCTAACAGGACTACATATTAAACAAGAGGTAACATTCAAAGCAAAATCAATATCAGAAAAAACATCAGTCACTGTCATGCCTAATAAACATGGTAAGTATGCCTTAAGAGTCACACAATCAAATAAAACGTGGGCTCTTGACACATTTGCCTTACCACATATGCATTTTGTTCCTGCACTATATTTCGTTCTGAATGTGTCGAGTTTCAGTCTATAAAATACTGAAACAAAGTTTCTGTACTGATACATATCACGAACCTGCAGGTGTTCAATGCCTTCAACCTGATCAAAGCTGAGAACATGGTTATTTCGAGCATTAACCCGCAAATAAGGGATGTTCTGGTTGTTTCTAAAAAATTCCCAAGCCACTTGTTTTAAAACTTGATGACACTCTTGTAAAGTCAAGGGGACAGAAAGTGACTGTGCACTCATTTCAGTTTTAGCTCCCTTTTTGGCAGATCTGTCAGCGAATTCATTGCCCAAAATTCCACAGTGTGAAGGAACCCAGAAAAAAGTTAAATCGGTCCCTTTGCACATCAAAATATGAATTAAATAACATATTTCCTTCAAAATAAAGTTTTCAGAATTAGAACTGAAAAACTTGATAGATTGTAGTACTGACATTGAGTCGACACATAACAATACTTGCAAGATTGATTGCGTTAAATCAATTAAATATGTCAAAGCCATTAGTATAGCTATCATTTCGGCAACTAATATAGATCGATTTTTGCCTATTGAATATGCTTTATCTACTTTAAGTGATGGAATAACAAAAGCAGATCCAGCGTCTTTGTTCTTTGTCAATGATCCATCAGTATATACCTTAAGATGGTTAGGATACTTGCTTTGCATATGCATCTTTGCTGAATATGACAAGATATGCGGATGATCAGCTTTTTAGCATCAGTGTGATTAAGGTCAAATTTTGCCCTCTGTGTCTTTCCCAGCTTGGGATTGGATCAGTATGAGAAATCTTTGCCAAAGTGTCGGGGGTCAAATCAGTTTTCTGCAACAAATGGGCAGAGTACGAGCCAATAGTAGACAAGCAGTAAATGTTTTTTGCTCGTTTGGGGTAATCAGTAGATGGATTTAAAGAAATTTCTGTTTCGTTTACACCTTTCATAGCTGTACATTTCACAACATATTTTGCCAAAGTGAGTGTTCTGTATTCGTTTAAAGGCAAAATATCAATTTCCGAATATGTCCGTACTGTAGAAGCATGTACAGGGACTCCCAAGCATAATTTAAAAGCCTTGCTATCAACACTTTGCAGTTTTTGCAACAAATATTTAGGAGCACAGAAGAAAGCTTCTTGAGCATACGATAGCTTAGAACGAACGAGTGATATTGCCAGATGTTTCAATGTTTTTACATCCTGGCACCAGCTTTGCTTGCTTAAGATTTTCAAAAAATTTAAACTTTTCCTAGCCTGGTTTAAGAGATAATCGATGTGAACTTTCCATGTCAATTTAGATGTGAAGTAAACTCCTAAGAATTTTACTGAGTGTACATACTGAAGTGTTATTCCATCAAGTCTAAAAGAAGGCAGATCAACAGGATCATCACCATTATTAAATAACATTATATACGTTTTTTCATGGGAAAGTTTCAGTCCATTTTCAAACAAGTACTTACTAAGATTATTTAGCTCTGCCTGAAACATTTTTTTGTAATAGTTGATTGATCTTTTTGGCGTGTTTTTTCTTAGACTAGCATTTATCCACATACACAGATCATCAGCATACTGCACAACGGTAGCGTTTTTAGTTACGTGCTTTGGGAGATCATGTAACAAAATATTAAATAACATTGGAGCAATTACGGAACCTTGGGGAATGCCCATTTCTAACGATTTAAAATTTGAATATGTGTTTTCTACCCTGACTTGCAAACTTCTTTCTGATAAAAATTCTCTAATGTAGTTATAAAAATTACCAGATATGCCAATTTTCTTCAGTTTATAAAGCAATCTAGCATGCCACACGCTATCAAAGGCTTTTTTAACATCAAAAAATGTCGCCAGAATACTCTTTCGCCTGGCAAATTGATGCTTAATTTGTGTTGTTAATTTTACAATGTGGTCAGTTGTTGATCTTCCTTTTCTGAAGCCTGCTTGATTAGTAGGTATTATTTCATTTTTATCACAAAAATAGATAAGCCTATTTAGTATAATTCTTTCCATAAGTTTTCCTACATGAGACGTCAGAGCTATAGGCCGGTAACTGTGGACACTTGTGGGAGATTTTCCTTGCTTTACAATGGGGATAATTACAGACTGTTTCCAAATTGATGGCATAACACCATTATTCCAGACCCGTTGGAATATTTTCAATAAAAAACAAAGATAATTATCTGGTAAATGTTTTAGCATTTCATTCGAAACAGCGTCCAATCCAACTGATGATGATTTATTACCTATCAAGGAGATGGAGTCGTTTAACTCGCATATAGTTATGGGGGCATTTATATAGTGGTCATTATTTGAAACTGGCTCTTCGTACATCTCTGTTTTTTCTTCCCTTTTCCTATGTTGTATGCAGTCTTGTGGAAGACTTTCTAGACGCATCGTCTTTGAAAACATGTTAGCGAATGCTTCTGCTTTATCAGATGAGGTTGAGAATTTTTTATTATCCAAATTAACTGGATATCTTGGGAGATTTATCCCTTTTTTCATAGTTTGAAATTTTTGCCACACTTTTTGAAGGTCTTTGTGATGAGAAACTTCTTTGGCACAAAATGCTGTCCAGTAAAGCCGCTTTGCTTTTGCAATGACTCGATTAGAGTGTGACTTAGCTTTTTTCATTTCTAGGTGATTTTCTTCACTTTTGTTTTTAATATACTCTTTGTATTTCAGTTTCTTTAAGGCTACAGCTTCTTCGCAATCCTTAGTCCACCACACATTGCCGGTATGAAGTGTTTTTGGAGAAGTATTAGTACGACATTTTGGTATTGAATCATCAGCGGCCAAGAGAATCATTTTATTGAATTTTGAATACATATTATTTACATTTTCTTCATCTTCACAAAAAGTCTCTATGTGTCTATAGGAAAGAAAAGCCTTGAACTTATCCCAGTTGGCAAACTTATAATTGTATTTAGGTATTTTGTCTTCAGGCAAATTTTTTATGTCGTATGCTTTATTAATTGTCATTATGATGGGCAGATGATCACTTCCAAGAGTGTCATCAAACGTTTGCCATAAGCAATCAAAGGCTAATTGGGGGGAAATCATTGTCAAATCTATTGCGCTTGATCTATGGGTGGGAATGTCAGGAATCCTAGTTATACTCCCATCATTAAGCAAATACAATGAAGAATCCACCACGTTTTCAAGAAAACGATTGCTTGTTATGAATGAACAACCTTTGTCCCAAAATGGAGCGTGAGCATTAAAATCTCCGGCAATCAACCATCTTTCCTTAGAGCTGTCTATTGCATGTAACCATTCAGTATTTTTCTCGTCTGGACCTTTAGGCAGATATACAGACACAATGTTGAGAACAACGTTGTTATTGACTTTTACTGTGGCCGCGCACGAATAGAAGTTTGCAAGATCAGACGGCGCTGGCGATGGTCGTATTAAGTATTCAGTGCCTTCTCTGATATATATAGCAGTGCTGACTTTTTCCTTCGTGTCAAAAACTTGATTGTGCACTGGGGATAATAAAAGTGTGGTAATTTTGGTAATTTAGTTTTGCACACATTTAATGATTGCAAAATCAATATTTTGTAGCAGTTATTTACCAGATGTTGACGTAAAAATGCTTCGTTCGTGAACACAGATCTGGCATTCCATTGCAAAATCTTAAATGAGTTATCAGGCATGTCACTGATAAACTAACAACAGAAAAGCAGGGGGGGGGGGGGGTGCAAATAGAACAAATAAGTAAATGAATAAGCAGAGAGAGAGAGAGAAGAGAGAGAGAGAGAGAGAGAGAGAGAGAAAGAGAGAGAGAGAGATTTCTAATTTTCAAGATAACGTTGATATCAACTTCCTTCTGCTGAGTATAAACCTGTCAGATAGGGTAATTTCTGTGCTGAAATTGAAACAAATCTACTTCCATGAAACCAACAAATGTTCTGAGTAGGAAATATAAATCTAGCACCAGTCACTCAAAACGTCATAGTAGTTCCACCAAGCACGCCTCTCCAGTGGAAACGGCAGGTCATGACGCCTGAGGTGAGATGGAAAACCCCTGGGTGAATGTGGCATGGTGCGTCTCGTGGTCTTCCTAGGTGTCGTCCAGAACAGCTGCCGGACGTGTCTCCCCAAGTTGCCGGCAAGCACACTGGCTCCTCTCCGGGTCGGGTGAAGGCCGTTTAGCAGCGTCCTGTTGTTCGGCTTCAGGTTGGCGTGACTGATGAAGCTCACTTTTGCCACGTCAAACAACTCGGAGCTTGTAAAAGCATTAAACAAATCAATTTTCATGCCCAGCTCTTGATGACCGACAGGCGCAATTTTGCTGATAATTATACTTGCTTGAGGATTTTTGGCAGCAATGTGTGTGTGTGTGTGTGTGTGTGTGTGTGTGTGTGTGTGTGTGTGTGTGTGTATGTGTGTGTGTTCGTGCGTGTGTGTGTGCACGCGCGCGCAGGCGTGTGTGTGTGTGTGTGTGTGTGTGTGTGTGTGTGTGTGTGTGTGTGTGTGTGTGCACGCTCACGTGTGTGTGTGTGTGTGTGCATATGTATGCGCACAAGTGTGTGTGTTGTGTGTGTTTGTGTGTGTGTGTGTGTGTGTGTGTGTGTGTGTGTGTGTGTGTGTGTACATGCGCAAATGGTGGGCACCTTATCACAGAGAGAGAGGAGAGAGAGAGAGAGAGAGAGAGAGGAGAGAGAGAGGAGAGAGAGAGAGAGAGAGACAGAGACATACCAATAGACATTCAGGCGGACATGTAGTGAAAATTAAAGAAACGTCACTCTCGTGCTGAGACAGAAAGAGAAAAGAAAGAAAGAGAAAGGAAGAGGCGGTCGGACAGACGGACAGGCAGACAGATAGACAGGCAAACAGATAGATGGGCCGACCGTCTGTCTGACAAACTGTGAGAGAGAGAGAGAGAGAGAGAGAGAGAGAGAGAGAGAGAGAGAGAGGGAGGGAGGGAGGGATGCTGGAGAGAGAGATAGAAAAGAGGAATTCACAGGCTTCCTAACATACATTTCACAATGGCAGCAGTAGACATATCGAGGGTTGACTGCCAGAACCCAGTATATCGCACTTTTGTCGATTTTCTTTTTTTTTTTTTTTCACACTACACTATCTTTCCCAGTGTAATCTTTCATCTAGCAAACTTCTTTTGGTCATGGCATTCTGACGTCATCGTAAATTATGACGTCAACTTGAAATGACATAGGAACATGACGAAAATGATAACATACGACGGGACAAGAGAGCAAGAACTAACGGCCGAGGCTTTGGTGTCCAGCCTACTTTCATTTGTTTTATTCGTCGTTTTCTCCGTAGTGATACTATGTAGGGAGGCTGACTTTCAAGTCAGTAGTGCGTCGAAGTTCACTGTGCGATTATTCTGATGACGGTACCAGCGAAATATGTACCAGGAAATTTATTTGTTATAAATATTTTGTGAATGCTGTGTCACCGAGAGTGACTGTTAAAACACCTGCAAGAATATTTATGTGCTGTAATTGTACCACCACATGTGTGTCAGTGGGCTGAGTTTATTGATGTGAACATTTTAATATCAATATACAGAGAAGCTAATTTTTGTTTTAGATCAACAATACATCGAAGTTTATTGTGTTCTATGGGACTTTGCTGAAACTGTGTTTGCCGGTGATTCAATATTGTTTACTGTGCATTGTGAATCTGTGGTTCTTCTGCTATGAATTACTGTGCCTTGTCAATCTGTGGTTCTTCTTCTATGGATTACTGTTCCTTGTGAATCTGCAGTTCTTCGTCTATGGTTTACTGTGCCTTGTTAATCTGCGGTTCTTCTTCTGATAGTTCGACGTGATTTATTGTGCTTGCTGTGTGGAGACCCTGTTTCTTCTTCTTCATCGCTTGTGTTTGTGAATGGCTGTGCTTACCATGTGGGGACCCAGGTTATTCTTCTTTGTCTTCTTTCAGTGCTGTAGACTGTGGCTTGGGTACTGTGGAACCGAGTGTGTTGATTGTATATGTGAGACACAGTGGACGGCGCCAGCGATATCTGTGAGATACGCTGATATCTGATGGTTGAAGTTTCCTATGTATTAGTATCTTGACCTGTATGCAATGTAGTGACATGTATTGATTTGTACCAATTCACATTAATGTGTGTTTTGATGGTTCAGGCAGCATATAAAGAAAAAAAAGTAACTCGTGTGTTACCTGTGTATCCATGTTCGTCTGGTGTGGGCGTGTGTAGGGAATAATTATTATACACATCTAAACTTTGAGAGCGAGAGTCAGACAGCCAAACACGCACCGCACAGCATCTGTAACATAAGGGTGTGCTCTCTTGTCTGAGGTCTTTCAACCTCACAGCTCGTCCTTCGAAGATCGAAGCAGGCTTTTATTCACTTGAGTTCCTTGGAAGTTCCTTCCATTCGTCAGGAAGAAAGATTGTACGTGTCGTTTCTGCATTGATTCCAGGCCTTTGAATAAGACTATCGTATTTGATGCTGAATCTATTTCTGATGTTGAGTCTGTTTGCAAGGTTAGCTGATGCTCAGTTTTTCACAAAGATAGATCTTGCAAAAGGATACTGGCAGATTGTGGTTATGCCTATGGATTGTGGTTAAGCCCAAGGGCCTTTACAACACATATAGGTCTATTCGAGTTTGTCAGGATGCCTTTTGGACTTGTGTCAGCTCCTGCAATGTTTCCACGTATGATGCGTATGCTGGCATTAGATCAGTTTTCTGCCATCAAATTTTTGACAACATTCTTGTGTACAGTTTGTCATAGGATGCTCACCTTAAACAAGTGAAGGATGTGCTCTCTCGTCTGAGGCTTTTCCAACCTCACAGCTAGTCCTTTGAAGATCGAGGCAGGCTTTTATTCACTTGAGTTCCTTGGAATTGAGTTTCTTTGTGTGAACTGTAGTTTTCTGATGCTGTTTTGATGTGTGATTTCTGGGTTTGTGTATATTGCTGTTTGTTTTCTTATTTAAAAAAAAACAATTAAGGCATTGCGATATAATGGGACAAGGGATCAAGAACTAACGGCCAAGGCTTTGGTGTCCAGCCTACTTTCATTTGTTTTATGCGTCGTTTTCTCCGTAGTGATACTATGTGGAGAGGCTGACTTTCAAGTCAGTAGTGCGTCGAAGTTCACTGTGTATGTGCGATACTTCTGATGACGGTACCAGCGAAATATGTACCAGGGAATTTATTTGTTATAAATATTTTGTGAATGCTGTGTTGCTGAGAGTTACTTTAAAACTCCTGCAAGAATATTTATGTGCTGTAATTAAACCACTACATGTGTGTCAGTGGGCTGAGTTTATTGATGTGAACATTTTAATATCAATACACAGAGAAGCTAATTTTTGTTTTAGATCAACAATACATCGAAGTTTATTGTGTTCTATGGGACTTTGCTGAAACTGTTTGCCGGTGATTCAATATTGTTTACTGTGCATTGTGAATCTGCAGTTCTTCTGCTATGGATTACTGTGCCTTGTCAATCTGTGGTTCTTCTTCTATGGACTACTGTGCCTTGTGAATCTGCAGTTCTTCTGCTATGGATTACTGTGCCTTGTCAATCTGCGTTCTTCTTCTATGGTTACTGTGCCTTGTGAATCTGCAGTTCTTCTTATATGGTTTACTGTGCCTTGTGAATCTTCAGTTCTTCTTATATGGGTTACTGTGCCTTGTGAATCTGTGGTTCTTCTTCTGATAGTTCGACGTGGTTTTATTGTGCTTGCTGTGTGGAGACCCTGTTTCTTCAGCTTCATCACTTGTGTTTGTGAAGGGCTGTGCTTAACGTATGGGGACCATGGTTATTCTTCTTTGTCTTCTTTTAGTGCTGTAGACTGTGGCTTGGGTACTGTGGAACCGAGTGTGTTGACTGTATCTATGGGACACTGTGGACGGCGCCGCGAAATCTGTGAGATACGCTGATATCTGATGGTTGAAGTTACCTATGTATTAGTATCTTGACCTGTATGCAATGTAGTGACATGTATTGATTTGTACCAGTTCACATTAATGTAATGTTTTGATGGTTCAGGCAGCATATAAAGAAAACAAATATCTAGCTCGTGTGTTGTCTGGCTATCCATGTTTGTATGGTGTGGGTGTGTGTAGGGAATAATCATTACAAAAACCAGTGTCTCCAAATGTAGAAGTAGCTTTCTCCCTAACCCCATTAACTCAACATGACATGTTCTGCCCAGTTTGTATGAGCAGCACTTTTCGCGCACAGTGACTGCCAGAATCCTGTATCTTGAATGCAGGGATTCTGGCTGTCAGAAAACACCGGTGATTTGGAGGAATAAGCTACCACTTATCTGGAGATAAGTGTATTTTGGTGAGATTCCACCAAGAAAAGGAAAGTAACTGATCAAGGGAAAACCCAGTGTATCCAGCTGCTGGGCTGTTGCTGTCAGGATTGTTGATAGTTTGGCAGGAAGTGGGCCCGTAGTTGAGCTCCAGAGTCTATTCTGACATGAGAAAACTTCACTTAAGCATGTGAAGTCTCACTCTTTTGCTCCTGTTCACAAAGATTGAAGAAGTACTGCAGAAACACCAAAACATCATTTTTTCCCCAGAAAATAATAGTACAAGTAAGACCATTTTTGATGTATTAATAATTTCACCAAAGTT
>CM065745.1:41137214-41157214 GCA_033310375.1 Conus canariensis
GTAACATGTGGCACATGCTCCTGTGTGCTGGGAGTTAAGAAAACTCAAAATATTTATTTCTGATATTGGTTGTGTGTACGAGTTGTGTAGTAGGTCCTTTATGCTAGGAATGTCCCTCCTCTGATCGTTGGGTTGAGTGGGTGGTAGCATTTTAGGTTTGGTATAGAGGTGAGGTGGAAATAGAGTGGGGGGGAGTCCCAAGGGTTGGCGTTGTTTTGGGTTATATTTTCTTTGGGAATGCGGTTTGTTGTTGTTGTTGTTGTTGTTTTGTTTTTGTTTTTATCCGTGTAGGTAACTCAGATTTCTCGATAGGCACTTTTTCCTCGACTTTCATTTTCCTCCCCTCTACTTTTTCCTTCTGTCTTTCTTTCATTCTTTTGTATGGCCCTTTCCCACATGGTGTGATTGGAAAAAGTGTGATTGATTTTTGTTGGTACTCGTCCTTATGTAATAAAGTGTTGTCTTAGTTGTTTTCCTTTGCCTCCTTGTGTTTGTCCGTGAGTGTGTGGTGACTCGTGGATCCTGCCTTGCCTCTCTCCTGAACCCTGTCTATTTTTTGGACATTCTTGTAATTACATTCTGAGGAAATACTTTTTGTACAAACTTTTCCCCAAACCCTCACATACAATCTGAGTAGAGCACAGCATGTAGAGTTAATGGGTTTTAGGGGGAATGCTGCTTCTACATTTGGAGATGCTGGGTTTTGGTTTTATCGATAACTAGTCAAAAATCAATGCCTTGACCAAAATAAGTTTACTGGGTGAAAGACCACATGGTAAAGATAGTGCAGTTTAAAAAAAAAAAGAAAATCGACAGAAAAATGCGACACTGGGTCCTGGCAGTGAACCCTCGATATACAGAAATGCTCTTTGGAAGCAATCCTGATTATACGTCCTGTGGTGTGACGCGAATGTATTGTGACGTTAAAGACAAGTTTCCGTAATACCACAGACGTTTTCTTTCTTTGCCGTGTTTTGCTGAAAATGATAAGCCTGCGTGCATGCCTATTTATTTCAGTCAGTTTATTTATTTTCTTAAATGATTTGTTCAAATTGAAGTATGGTGATACTTCCTTCTGCTATTGAATTTCGAGGGCAACACCGTGCGTCAGATGAATACTGAAGATATGACCCAATGCATACTCTAGTTTTCATTGTGATTTTTTTTTCACCATTCCATTAGATGATAATTTCTGTTTTGATTTGTGTCTGAATATCCATTCAGTGCTGGTTGTGGTTCGGTTCTTCTAATCGTAGGTCAGTGGTATGTGTGGTATCTCATTCAACCAAGCAGCAGCTGAATTAACCAAAAAGCCCAAAGAATTGCACGGCATTTTTTGTCAGATGTAGAATAATTAGCTTCTCAATCCCACTCTACTGGCGTATAGGTCAGGAGTTTAAGGTCACATTGGCGACAAGGATTCATCAGTGTGCATCAAAACGACCCTCAACCATACACTGAATCATCAGGACGCAAAATGGACATCTTGGGTAAATCTGGCAGTTGAACTGATGGTTCAGATTGTTGTATTTGTTTCACACAACCGACGGTTGTCTGACAACACTTTAAGCAGCAAGGCTCTTGCCTCCACGTTAACTCAGTCAGAGCTTCAAATCAGCCAGAGCTTCAAATCAGCCAGAGCTTCAAATCAGTCAGAGCTTCAAAGTTCAGTATGCAGCTTCTGTGCCAGCTGATCAGATGCAATTCGGATTGCACCCGCGCGCGCGCCCGCGCGCGCGCGCGTGTGTGTGTGTATGTGTGTGTGTGTGTGTGTATGAGTGTGTTAGTTAGTTTCAAATTTAACGTCTATCCACTCTAAGTGATATTAGACGAAAAAAACAAAAACAAAACAACAACAACAACAACAAAACCCAACAAGACTACATCAACAAAAACAAACAAATAAACCCCCATGATGAAGTTAGAAAACTACAAATGGCTTTGATGTGGGAGAGAACAGTGAGAGGTAGGGGACGGATGAATATGGTCCTTTCGTATATATTATGTAGATTTAGTAGTAGGTAAATGATTGACTCTCTTAAGAGTAACCCCATAATTATGAGATAATAAATGTAAAAAAAACTATAAGTACTTACTTATTGGACTATTTGATAAAGAAAGAAAAAAAATCATAGGTTAATACTGGTGATTCGAAATTATTTCTAATAGTATATGTAGAAAGCATGGGTATACATTGTTTGATAGTGGCACATGAGATAATATGATCAACTGTGATGCTCTGTCCACAAACACATTAGGCGTTTTTACTAAATTTTGTTGTAAAGGCATCGACTTTCCACCTATACATAAGGGACAATAACTTTCTGCTGATGTGGAAGTGTGTTTTAAAGTTTGCAATACTAACATCTGTGTAAATAAGCTTTTTGTGAGACATTTTGAAGGAATTCCGGAAATGGTTCCAAGCAAATGATTCCACTATACTATATTGTTCTTGAACAGAAAGTGGAAAATTCATCCTGAGAGACTGTGCTACATGTTGCTCCTTGTTTTGCAGCTCTGACTACTTTGTCGTTACAATAAAACGAACAGTGTGACGGTATCCAGCAGAAAGTAATTGCCGTGCCTTGTATAGAGAGAGCATGAATGAAACGGGTAATTTCAATTATCATTTCTGATCTATTCTGCAGTTTTAATGATTTTAGTGCCTTAAGCACAGACATTGAATCAACACGAAAAAGTGCTTGAAATATAGATCGTGGGAATTTTTGAAGATATTTTAACGCCATTAATATTGCGGTGAATTCTGCAGTAAAAACTAATTCATTTTTCCCCAATGAAAAACATTTCTCTACTGTTAAATCAGGTATCAAATAAGCAGAGCCCGCACTTTTCTGAAGTTTGTAGAATATTAATGGTTGTCCTTATTGCAACTGCGCAACATGTTAGTGACCGTCCCTGATTCAACACTGCCTGAAAGAAGAACTCGAAGTTTTCCACTCAAGATTTCTTATAAAGATCCTAGGTAAAAAAAAAAAAAATAAATAAAAAAGTGCGTGTCCGTGCGTGCGTGCATGTATGCGTGCGTGCGTGCGTGCGTGCGTGTGTGTGTGTGTGTGTGTGTGTGTGTGTGTGTGTGTGTGGTGTGTGTGTGTGTGTGTGTGTGTGCTCACCTGTCTTTCAGTGCTGTCATGAACATACCTTGAAATGTGTTCTTTTCTTCAATTCCAGCACTGTTCGCTTCCTCCCCGTTCTTTCTATAGGTTGTTGAAACACTTCGTATTTCAGGACGTGAATGAATGTAGAAATGATGCCATCCCTCCATCATGTCCATGGGTACATACTATGTCACTGTAACTCTGATTCAGACTTTGTCTTAGAAAGAAGCTTTATTAGCTCCTTCTGTGAAGGTCAGCTAGGAGAAATAAACACCTAGACATTTGGAATGTAATGTGATGTGATGTGATGTAATGGAATGGAATTGAATGGAACGGAATGCAATGCATGTGATGTAATCTGTCTGTCTGTCTGTGTGTGTCTGTCTATCTATTTGTGTTTCTCTTACCTATTTATCTTTTGTCTGTCTGTTTATCAATCAGACATTCTATTTATCTATCAATTTATCTATCTATCTGTGTATCTATGTGTCTATCAACATGAGAGAGAGAGAAGAGAGAGAGAGAGAGAGAGAGAGAGAGAGAGAGAGATTTGATTTCATTTATTGTGTAATCTTTCAAAGCCATTCACAAGGGGAGACTGAGGGGACAGGGACAGTATATAAACAAAAATGAGACGTATGCATGACTGTCAGTCCAGATCAGGAAAAGCACAACATTCAGTTCTCAACATCGAACATAGATAGCAGTCAATCAGAGTTTACAAGAAAAAGAAAATGTTTATCAACAGATGCCAGAGTGCAGCTGCCATGGTGGAGAGCCAAGCTTTCTGTTTTCAACCCCTGTGCTTTGTGTTGCGCTGACTTTCACCTCTCCTTCAAGGCAACGAAGTGGTCATCCAATTCCCTTGACAGTTCTACTAAATACAACACAATTTTCTTATTGTGGTATTGTCTGAATGGGCGGCGGGTGACTCATTAACGTAAGAGGAATTTCCATCATCACAAACACGATCTGTCATACACAGATTTCCATCTGTAATCCAGTTGGATTGAGTGGACTCTTGGCACTGGCTGGTGTTCCTGTTTCTGGAGAAGTGAATGTCGCCCTGGTAATATTTATTCTACCTTCAAACTCTGCTATCAATCCCTGCATGTATACGTTCAATACTTTTGTAGAGAAGCAGAGAAAAATCCAAGAATTGAAATGGATGGAATCACACGCTGGTTTGATTTAATCAACGCTTTGATGAGCTGTGTTGAAAGCTATGGACGCTTAGGGTAAGAACGCAGGAGAAAAAGCTTTGAATGCAGTTCACTTCCACCTGCTCTCTTACTAATGGTGGATGAGGTACTGGCAAATGTTACTCTCTTTCCTTGGACTTGTCAAAGACAACCACGAATGGCTCATCATTAGGACAAAATAATCAAACTCTTGTCCTTTGATACTGTCATTATTACAGAACGCTGAATAAAGTTATCAACTAGATCTGGTTCTTATCTCCCGCTGAACTGATCTAGACAGAGAAAGATCAACTCTTGTCACAAGGTGAAAGTCTTTGCCTCCAGCAGATGATTAACACACCAATCTTCCTGTGACTGTCACAAGGGTCCCAACACAGAGAAGTGTCCTTAACTTTCTTAGAGCACACTTACAAATCACAGTCGCATTAACCTCACATTTTTCTCTCACTTCTTGCCTTCCACCCCCACCCCATTCCCACCACTCCATTCAAATTGTTTCATAAACTCTTAAGTTCAGGTAACATGGGATGCACAGCGAATAAGCAGAACTGGGGTATTTAAGAATGTTCTGAAATGATGACGTAGTACAACCCGTCAAAATGCAATGAACGTTCTAGATGGATCGGAATTTTTTTTTAAATGACGTATTATAGCTGATCAAAAAGTTGTGGATATTCAAAATGCAGTTTTCGTAAACTAATGGCATTTTGAGCACCATTCTCTGAATCTAAAATAATCTCTGAAATTATTTCGCATTTTGTGCCTACGTCATTCCGTAAGCTAAAGTCACGCAAAACTTAATACGTTCGATGAGAAACACAATTACATAAATAATTCTGTTCGTAAATTTCCCAAAGTTGTTGCTCTCGAGAGTACTTGCGCTCCAGCCTGATGTACGAAACTGAATCCAGGATAAACTAGAGATAATGCAGAATATGTAATGATGGAAACAATTTCGTGAATTTCAATGCAAACAACTTTATTGTAGATAAGTAAAAGCAAAATAAAACAAAAGAACCAAACTTGTGAAATGGAGAAGGGCACAGTGTTGGCATCTTTATGCCCGGGCCCATTGGACTGTTTTCATTGCTGAGAATTCAGCAAATTTGCTGTCCATCAGCTCACTCAAATGTTATATCAGGATATTGTAAAAATGCATTACTTCCCAAGGGCTGCTGGGGTAGAGAATATAGATTTTCTCTCCATCGTTCAGAGACATCACCTGTTGGGTGGTCTGCTGTGTAAATGGCTGTCATCCTTCGGAGGTCAGTGCTTATGCTGGCTGGATGTTGTAAACAGGAAGTTGAGCAAATTTTAAACGTAATTATTCCTTGTCTGCCGATTGGTCAGACGTATACATGTGGAGGACGAAACCCATGCGCACCCCAGTTGATGCCAAAACACAGTGCCAGACGGATGCGTGAAAATGGTTTTCCCAATGACTATCTATCATGAATAATTTCCTTGGATCTACATAATTCCTTTCAGGCTAGTAATACACGTCATAATAACAGTAGAATAATTAGATTCTAACAATCTAAGGAATAGTTATTCCAAAGTTTATTATATTAGACTGGTCCACTTTCTGATCGACACCGGTAGTCTTGATCCTTTGTGCTCGGCTGTTTCAGAAGCTGAACTTTTGGGCACACACTGGCTGCTCTTTCAGTAGTCATGTCAGAGGGTCTTTCAGAACCCACAGACAGCAGCAGGCCCCCGACAGTCGCAGAATCAGTTAGATTTAAGAGCTAGATGCAAGCTGGAACAAAAAAATCGAGACCCTAGTGGGACTACTGAGGCCTAAGAGTAAACTTCCAGATAAAGACGGCGCTGCAGACCCCGCCAAATTTGCCTGAGTTTCTGGAGACGATTCAGAGTCAGAACAGGAATACAACAGTGGTATTTTGAGCTGAGATAAGATGGGGAACTGGAAGGATTAGAGGAAAAAGAGGCACAGCTTTTCGCGTTGCTGAATAAAAAGAAAAAAAAAACGACCAGTCAGAGACAAATCTGACCTTGCTGAAAGAAGTAGCCACTGAATTTAGTGGTATGGATGAACCTGTAAGCGAAGAAGTGAGAGAGGAACTGGCAGAAATGGTTAATGGTTAGCTCACGAACAGACATGACCCGGATCTGCAGAAGAAGAAATTTGAAGCCTACAACAGACCAGCAAATTGTCAGAAATTGATTGTCCCGACGGTAAACAACGAAGTACGGTCGAAATTGCCGTCCGAGGCCATCAAACGTGACCTGACAAACGCAACATATTCAGAGAGCGGTCATCAAGGTGGTGACTGCGTGTGCGCGTGCCGCAAATGGATTATTTGATAGACCATGTGGCTTGCCCAGTTCAGAGGCCAATTATGAAGCCGTTAAGGATTGTACCAATGCGGTGGTTATTTTGGGTCACGTTTCGCGATAGATTTCGTTGCGCAGACGCAGTGGCATCAGACCACATGTAAACAATCAGTTTTTGCAGATCTTTGATGAATTGGTCCCGATCACAGACCAGTTGTTTGGGGCCAAAGTGTCCGCGACACTGAAAGACGTGCGTGAGACCGACTGCATCAGCTCCAGTGTAGGCCATGAGTGCATATAAAACGGAAACGCCCACTACTAATGTGGACAAGTGGGCGGTTCTTACTACTCTGAGTTAGGTTGCGCACGTGGTCATATTTTTTAGGCCAAGGGAACCGAACAAACAAAAGACAGCATTGGTTTCAGCAGAAACGGGGACATCAGTATCCCAGCTCCCTATGGAAGAGGTGAGACTGGTTCCATCTTTAAAACCTCAGAAACATGAGTTTACTGCAGGAGATTAAGACAATTTGAAGATGTATGGTCAAAATCACTTCAGACCCAGACATTTTAAGCATGATAGCAGGGGTTAAGGTTGAATTTGACGTCCCTTAGACCAGTTATCCAGGCTATCTTGCATAAAAAACAAATGTCACGAATCAGAAAGAGTGCCAGATCATTGATTCAGAAGCTTAAAAGGTGATAGCTAAGAAAGTAATTTCCCCTTGTGAGAATTGCCCTGGCGAAGTTATTTCTCCAGTTGTGTGTGTGCGTGTGTGTGTGTGTGTGTGTGTGTGTGTGTGTGTGTGTGTGTGTGTGTGTTTGCCAGGGAAAATAAAGATGGATCTTAAATCTAAAAAGACTGAATTTGGAAGTCAGTTATGATCATTTCAAAATGGATACTCTGAACACAGCCCTGACTTTGATAACTCAAGGATGTTTCATGACCTCAACTGATCTGAAGGATGCCTATTGTAGTGTAGCAATCCATGAACAGCACAAGAAACTACTCGGATTTCAATGGAGAGATCACCTCTATGAATTCAATGCTTTACCCAATCGCCTATCATCAGCTCCCGTTTGTTCACATAGCTGTTGAAACCTGTCTATGCCTCTCTAGAATGAAAGGACATGTATCTACGCGGTTTTTGGATGATTCTCTGTTGATTGGACTCACAGAGAGCAACTGCATGAAGAATGTTACGGACACCACTGACTGGTTTCAAAAGTTAGGGTTTATCATTTACCCAGCCAAGTCGGTTATTCACTCCACAATAATGATTCACTACCTTGGAGTCATCATAGATTCTGTCGCCATCAAAGTCACACTTAGTGCTGACAGGGCTGTCAGCATACAGTCTGGTTGTCAAAAGCTTAATGAGCAAAGTCACACGATCTGTGAGGTTCCTCAAATTTTAGGGAAAATCGTTGCTAGCATTGCTGCTGTCAAGTATGGACCTCTCTATTATGGACAAATTGAGACAGACAAAAAGAAATAGCTTTGAGGAGGAGCAGAGATGACTTTGATCAAACCACGCAGTTGTCTGAAGAGAGTAAGGAGGAACCTAAATGGTGGGGAATGACATTTGCAGTACTGAACCAGATACAGTTGTCACCACGGATGCTAGTGGCACGGGTTGGGGGTGTGAGTGTGAAGATACAGCTTCAGGTGGACACCGGTTGCCGCATTATGGGTCTTTTACATTAATTATTTCGGATTAAAAGCTGTTTTACTTGTGATGTAGTTGTTCCAGGGAAAGCTGGAAAACAAACATGTCTGGATGATGATAGACAATAAAACAGCAGTCAGCTGTATCAATCGCATGGGAACAAGCCATCCAGATGCTTGTCATGACATGGCATTTACAGTTTGGTCATGGTGCATTTCTACGAACATCTGGATCAGTGCAGCGCACATTCCAGGGAAGCAGAACAGGACAGGCGTCATTCACTTATCTTCATTCACATCAGCGCACGATGGGCGTTGAGATCTGTTGTGTGTTCATTTTTGTTGTCCTGAGTGTTTTGTATCTTGCCTGAAGAAGACCTAAGAGGTCGAAACGCGTCGTGTTTTGTCTTGTGATTCGTTTGTCTACGTTTTCCTGGCGGTTCGCTATTAATCACTTTTTTGTTTCATTGAAATAGAATCAATAACAGGATTCAAAATCGAAAAGTCTGAATATTGTGCAAGGAAAATTTAGCCAAGATCTCCGATCATGACAGAGTGACACAAAGAAGATGACTGTTTAAATGAAGTCGGCATCGTCATTCATTTAATGTAGTCGCAGGCGTGTACAGACAATATCCTACGCATGCAGTATACCAAATGAAAACTAAAGGACTTTTTTTTTTATGTATGGTTTTGGATTCTACAGGTTTTCTCAAATTTTGTGTGGAATCAGGAAATATGCAAGGTTTGAAAAGCGGATATTTGGTAATGGCGCCGAAATCAGTTGTACAAAATCAGATCATGGAAAATGTGAGTTTTCCAGTGCAATACAATTGTAATGAATAAATCACATGTTTTGTGACTTTCGTGATGTATACATTATGATTTTGTAGGTTTTGAGACATTCATATTTTAAAGATATTACCGAAATAATCAAGATTTATCAGTCAAGGGAGGTAAAAGGGAGGGTAACTCTAGAACAAAATATTGTCATCTGCTAAAAAGTCATCAAGAGAAAGTGCTCACTGTACACCGTACAACATAGATTATCAAAATAAGCAGTTGTTACGTAGATACATAGAAACGTTGGACTTAGTTTTCTTTTTCAAATGCGTTGTTCACAGAAAGATTGAAAAACAGACGAAAAATCCCAGTAAATGTGTATATAGGACCCACTGGCCACGAGTGGGGCTGCAGGATGCGCGTAGCAGTACGCTTGGTGGTGGCATCTCTTGCTGGTGGGCTATGCAGTCATACAGCGGACACTTCTGTAACAGTACAACTCCAGACACAGCCTGGCTTTCGCCACACGGTCTTACATGCCCTCTACAGACGATTCCGGGTTGCAGTCTTTCCTGCTGTCAACAGGATTTTCCCTTTGTTCAGTGGATCTTTTGTCACAGTCACTGTGCTTTCCCCCTGAATCAGCCTGGAAATAAACGAATGGTCTCCGGAGCCTGATGGCTTGGGAAAGAATAGACTGTGCATGTTTGAACAATTCCTCCAACGTCGGCGCAGGACAATTATGATAAGAAAAGGCTATTCTAATTCATTTTGCTGTAAATGTTCAAACGTCTCTCTCAAGACACACTATCTAGGTGTATTAAGGTAATGCTCACTATGGGCAAGCATGGACACGGAGATATATGTTCAACCCTTTATAATCGCGCTTCAACAACATCGGTTGCATTCGATTTGAATGCGACGGTCAATATTATTTGAAAAAAAAGGCCAGCTTGTGCCTTGCTCGCGCGGTGACCTCGGTGTTCGATGTCCTCTCTACGTCTATGGCCAAGGTATGACTCTGCCAGGATCAGCGGTATTGACAAATTCATGGGGACGGGATTAAGCAATAATTGTTGTCAGTAGGAGCCTTAGCAGGTGATATCCTGCGTGTATTGGATCAAAACAGGCACTGGTGAACACCACGTAAGTGACACGGCAGCAGAGCAGTGTCTCCTCTGGTGGTATGGCAGTTGACATTGACTGATACCTGTGGATTGCCAGTGCTGGGGCTGTGGCGGACCGGGCTGGACTGTGGCTGTGGACGAGCGGTCGGAATATGTGGCGTGAGTGCAGTGCCACAGAAGTATCGCAGAAAATGGAACAGCATATTATACTTGCTCCCATGGTGAGATAAATTACATGCGCATAACTCCAACAGTTCTGTTGTTTTTTTTCCTACGACGCCAAATCGCTTCGCAGAAATCCCAAGATAGAGCAGACAGAACAAACAAGGAGACATCCCCAGAAAAGCATGTTCCAAGCCTGCTCATAGACCATGGACTGGGCACATGCACACAGCAAGAACGACTGGGAAAATGAACGAACACAAAAAATCACATTTATTCAAAAGTGATACAATTCTTTCGATCTTGGACATGGTCGAACAAACACACAGACAGATAAAAGCATATACAGGTAACTGATTTGAACGATAAAGAAAGACAATTCGGTTTGTTCTTCTAACGCCCTGGCACCAGTAATCACAAGGAGCAGTCAGTGTCAAGTCATCATTAGGCATCCCACCAGAGGAGACACTGCACTGCTGCCGAGTCATTCCAGTGGTGTTTAGTGGTGTCTGTACTGATCAGACATACCCAGGACCCCATCCTCTAAACCCCCTACTAATGACTAACTGCTTAGTAGCGGAGTCGACGTGAGTGAGCTTTTCCCATGGAGGGCGTCACCAGTTTGGCCACCAGTTTTCATGAAGTTGCTAATATCAGCAACCTCGACACGACTTTTGCCAAGGGTATGGGTGTGGAGATCAAATCGATACTGAGGTAGCCATAGCAGAACGGCATGAAAGGCCAAGGATATGGTGTGGAGATCAAATCAAGGGTATGGGTGTGGAGATCAAATCAAGGGTATGGGTGTGGAGATCAAATCGATACTGAGGAGCCATAGCAGAACAGCATGAAAGGCCAAGGGTATGGGTGTGGAGATCAATCAAGGTATGGGTGTGGAGATCAAATCAAGGGTATGGTGTGGAGATCAAATCAAGGGTATGGGTATGGAGATCAAATCAAGGGTATGGGTGTGGAGATCAAATCGATACTGAGGTAGCCATAGCAGAACGGCATGAAAGGCCAAGGAATTTTGGACCTGATTTTAAGCTGACTGATGAGGATGAAGATGATGAAGGTGATGCTACGGATTTTCATTGGTGTCTAAGACTGCATGACGGGCTGTACTTACGTGTACTGTCATTCTGACTCAGTTCCCGCTGAAAACGGCACTGGGAGTGCCCGTGAGATAAGCACCACGCACCCACCTTCAGTTCGCACCTGCCCGCCAACCCAGTCACACCCAGGAGAGTGCTTTCTGCCTTGTGCTTCAAACGTTTCACTCTGTGGTTGTAATTGTTCGTGAAGGATTATTCACAAATTGCTGTGGTGTATACTATTTATCATACTGTTCCACTCTAAACTTTTAAAGTGGTGTAGTAATCATGTCTGACTGTAAAAGTGAATTTGGTGCAAAACAATTCCCCCTCATCCCCCAAGAGGAAGATGAAGTTTCCCTCCTAAAAGAAGCTGGCCCCACCAATTCCTCTCAAGATAGTATCAGTTGCACCCTTCAACAACTCACAGGGGAATGAAACTTATACAAAGTAATCTAAACAATCTTCAAGGGGAAAGAAAGGGGAAATGAAAGACATTACCTGGGCCTCAATCAGAGTGGGAATGTGACAGAAAAAAGATACGACACACATGTCTCAGTCCCTCATCGATCTCCTGAAAAAAGGTTCAGAGGAAGAGACAGATGATTCAACGGCAGAGGAGGAAGATGACCTCACTCCTGATCTTTTTGCTTCCTTTTCGGCTGCATTGGAGGCTTCAGAAGCAAGGGGACCACCCATCTCGGTAAACATGGCAGCTGTGCTGGAAACACACACACACACACACACACACACACACACACACACACACACACACACACACACACACACACACACACACACCCTGGGAGATTCCAAATTGAACGCCACACAGGCCAGGTATCACATTCCGGAAACTTGCCGCACCCTGGGAGTGCCACGCACTGACCAATAATTCAGGTCAGCTCTCTCCTCCTTTACCAAAACAGCAGATACAAGGCGGTGCTACACACAGTGGACCATCGCACACGCAGCTACAGCATTTAGTGCGGTGCAGTGACCTTCTTGTTCAGGCCAGCAAGACCCTCCACAAACCTGACGAAGTCAAGGACATCAGAGCCAAAATGACTGACTGCATCACCAAACAAGCAGATGCCCTCGCCCTCACAGGCATGCAACCTTCGACCTTTTTTTTTCTCCAACAGAGGGAAACTCACCGGCCGTGCCTACCATGCCATAGTGCAGGACTATGTACACTGCACGTGACCATGACCAATTAATGTCTTACCCCACCGGGACAGATTTTCAACGGGCACTGAAAGAGGCGAAGGACACTCAGAGGCTGAGCCATTCATTTTCACACACACACACACACAGAGAGAGAGAGAGAGAGAGAGAGAGAGAGAGAGAGAGAGCATTGGAGGAAAGGGTGGGGTCAGCCCCAAGGCCAACGGTATGGAAGGCAGGGCAGCAATGCCAATCATTTTTTTAAGGTGGAGTTATCAGCACAAGCACAGTCAGTGGAAATTCCAAGGCAGTGGGAAAGCCTGGAAGAAAGGCGCAGCCAAGTGTCAGTACATGTCCCCCCTCCCCCCTCCCAGTCCCTCAAGAGGTAAGGCATGCCACATTCCATTCATATTAACCAGCACAGGAACAGTATCTAAAGGAAAACCACAAATCGTTTGTAGCAGACCAAATTAGCAGAAAACTGGACAATTGGGAATACTTAACATCAGATAAAGAAGTGCTTCAATCAGTCAAAGGGTTGGAGATAACATTTTATTCATATCCAACAGAAACAAGTCAAACTCACCAAGGATCTTTTAGTTCAAATAAAAAATGAAGGAATTGACTCAGAAATCCAGACTTTGTTAAAGAAAAATGTGATTGCTTTATCTCGGGATGAGCCAGGACAAGTTGTCTCTCCCACATTTGTTTGCCCAAAGAAAAATGGAACATCTCGCATGATTCTTAACCTGCAAGACCTACATGAGAATGTAGAATACAAAAAAGTAAAATAGATACAGTGCACATTACTTTGAACTTGATAATAAATGACTGTTTTCATGCGTCTGTTGATCTACATGATGCATACTTTTTTGTACCTATTGCAGAAAAACGCAGAAAATTCTTGAAATTGAGATGGAGAAACCAACTGTATTGTTTCCAATTAGCAGCAATGGGTCTGGGCCCAGTTCCCAGAATATTTACAAAACTGACGAAACCCATTCTGGCTAGTTTGCATGATTTAGGACACGCTATCATGTCTAATACAAAGACAATAAAGATTTGTGTGTTTTTGCCACACTAAACGAATATTTGAGGACTGCCTCTATAAGGAAGAACTGTACACAATTGTTCATAGCCTTACAGGCTCCACATCACAGTGTCAGTAGAGATACAATGATGAGGGTGCGTTGAACTCTTAATGAGGCAGGAATCGACATGTCTGGTTTCACAACTCACGGTACAAGGAGTGCCAGTGCATCTGCAGCCAAACAACGCGCACCTATCGGTGTTACCATGAGAGCAGCAGGCTGGTCATCTGCAGCCAAACAACGCGCACCTATCGGTGTTACCATGAGAGCAGCAGGCTGGTCATCTGCAGCCAAACAACGCGCACCTATCGGTGTTACCATGAGAGCAGCAGGCTGGTCATCTGCAGCCAAACAACGCGCACCTGTCGGTGTTGTCATGAGAGCAGCGGGCTGGTCATCTGCAGCCAAACAACGCGCACCTGTCGGTGTTATCATGAGAGCAGCAGGCTGGTCAAATGAATCCAGTTTTGCACGATTCTTCAGCAAAGCCATCTCTAGAGGAAAACCCAACTTTGGACAGGCCGTCATGGAACGATATCTGTTTGAAGATATCTGGTTGGTTGAACGCTATCTGGTTGAAGATATCTGGTTGGTTGAACGCTATCTGGTTGAAGATATCTAGTTGGTTGAACGCTATCTGGTTGAAGATGTCTGGTTGGTTGAATGCTATCTGGTTGAAGATATCTGGTTGGTTGAATGCTATCTGGTTGAAGATATCTGGTTGGTTGAATGCTATCTGGTTGAAGATATCTGGTTGGTTGAATGCTATCTGGTTGAAGATATCTGGTTGGTTGAACGCTATCTGGGTGGAGATTGAAGTATACATTTCCAGTTATTCTTATGTATACCTAATTTTGTAACTCGTAAACACTGTTGCTCTAAATATCCCACGGGCACTCCCAGTGCCGGTTTTCAGCGGGAATTGAGTCAGAATTATATGAAACAAAGCGAGGCCTACCTTGGAAGGTGAGCGTGTTGCAAATTCTAACGAATTTGTCACTGAACACCGGCAGAGTGCACGTGCCCTCCCTTGTTTTAAACCAACCCACAGTGGACCAGTAGCTTTCTTCAACGCTATAGTCAATCAGCTATTACCTCAGTGTTTACGCTTTGCATTCTCAAGACTGACGGCGGGTAGGTGGTGCTTTTCTCACAAGCACTCTGCCGATATATAGGTACAATCTCGTCAGAATTTGCGACAGGCTCACGTTCCAAGGTAAGCCTCGCTTTGTTTTATGTAATTATATATCCCAGCATCAAACAGTCCCAAGATATACAGACACCTGCAGTGTTGGTCAGAAAATCTGAGCAATACTCTAAAGGACGCATCCGTTGTGTTGGATAAACGCGACTGTGTGGTCCCAGTCTTCCCAGTTGAGTCCATAACAAACTCAGCTGTGGGTAGGAGCCGTTTAGGGCAGAAAAAAAAATCCTGCAAATAAATGACCCTGATGGTAATCGAACTCACAGTCTCCCAGCCAGGTGTCCGCGACACTAACCACTTTGGCACAGCAGCTGGTTACTTTAGTTAATCTGTACACATTCCTTTTTTTTTTTTTTTTTTTTGCTTTAATTTTAAGAATAGAGTAAAAAAACGTGAGCAATTTTACTAAAATCAGAGACAATGTAGAGGGCGTTTATGACAGGAAAAAAAGAACATACGTATGTCCCCACCCTTCCGTTTCTTTAATAGTCTTTGCCAAGTCATTAATATAATGACAGAGAAATTGTTAGCCTGTACTTGTTTCCCCCACAACTAAATTCAACAATTATCTACATTAAAATTTTATCTATCTATCTATCTATCTATCTATCTATCTATCCGTCTACACACACACACACACACACACACACACACACACACACACACACACACACACACGCATATATATATATATATATATGTGTGTGTGTGTGTGTGTGTGTGTGTGTGTGTGTGTGTGTGTGTGTGTGTGTGTGTGTGATGGCGTTCAGAATGCGTGTCCGCAGGAACCCTGATGTTTATTGTCTGAAATTAAAGATCAGCCAAAGTAGGGTCAGACGAGGAGATGGCGGGGAGTCCAGAGTTTCTGGAAATCCTGCCTCCTACCCCATCCCCTTTGCCCTGACTGGCAAAACTGCATTTTAGGCGCGTTTCCCCTTCTTCCACAAAGGCAGGACCTTTAGGACCACACTACCCCACGCTACCCCAGCCTTCTGGCAATTATCTCTCGTGTAACCAACTGATGCAGCCCTGCAGAGCGGTGGCAATTCAGGTCAGAGGTGGAGGAAGGGAGGATGGTTTAACATCTCAGGGTACTCCCATCACTGGATGCTTGAACAACTGGTGATTCTATGCATTTGTACTGCATGTACAGTAAAACAAAATGACTCCACTCCCTTTGTTGGGTAGATGAGATTTATACTTGTCTGTCCATATAGGGAGTGTCCGCAGGAGTATCAGCCTGCATATGCAGACGAAGAAGAAGAAGGTTCCCCTGTATGTGGTGAAAGTAAGCAACAACCATAACTAACAAGTCATAAACATTGATGATATTATTTTCTTTTTTCCCACATTTAACTTCTAAGCGATGTTTATAGGGATTTCTTTTTACATATAATATCATCTGCTTTGTGTTCAGTCTGAGTTTGTTGCTATGAGTAAAGGCATATTCTTTACATAATATCAGATGACAAGTCTGACCTGATCTAGTTGCAAAGTGAGACGACTGCAGGCGGAGATCTAAACACATTTTAAATGTCTCTGATAGCGCACCGCCAAACGAAAAAAAAGTGGATAGACGAATCACAAGACAAAACTTGACAGGTCAATCTTAGGTCTTCTTCACGCAAGATACAAAACACTCAGGACAACGAAAATGAACGAGCAATCACTTATCTTCATCCACTTCAGCGCAACTGTATATAAGTGTGTGTGTGTGTGTGTGTGTGTGTGTGTGTGTGTGTGTGTGGTGTCTCTCTCTCTCTCTTATATATATATATAGAGAGAGAGAGAGAGAGATCTATAGACAGACAGATGGGAAGGAAGGTAGATAGATATTCGCGCACGCAGACACGCAGAGAGAGAGAGAGAGAGAGAGAGAGAGAGAGAGAGAGAGAGAGAGACTCGTGACTCGTGACTTTAATGTGAGGCCATCAGCCTATTCAAATGAGTACGCAACAAGAAATATACATCAATTTTGCATAATCAGAACAAAATTCACCATAACTGCAACGAAACATTCTTCCCTGACAGTATGTACATGCATAATTCTATCTTGATCATACATTAACACTACTTGGTACATTCTTCCTTATGAACGTAATGTAAGTATATATTATTATTTTAAAACTCATGATATTAATGCTGTTGATACTATCATACAAAACACATGTTTTCTATTTCGTTACCCTCATCATATTTCGTTTATACAGTGAAGACCTTTCTTCCCTGCGTCGTAGATTCTCCGGAAAGCTGTGCTATTTTAAGCATCTTTTGTTTACATCAATTACGCATGCGCAAAATAAGCCTATCGCCCTCTCGGGTGCAAAGGTAAACCCCGAATCTTGAGTCTACATAACAAAGCTGCCATGCTGACCTTTGACACACATAGTGTGTTCTTCTGTGGTCGTGTTCGTGTGGTGTTAGACTTGTGTTGTTTATATTCGTTGGATTTAGCAGCCCCATGGGATAAATTACTAAAACCTTGTTGCTTTCCATGTTCAGGTTGGTACATTCCTTCAGTTTTTTTTCACTTTAATTGTCGTTTTCCCTATTTCTTTTCAGCCTGTGACCCTGTCATATTCTGTCCCGTGGGTCTTGTCGACACTTGACTCGCACACTGTGTCTTGACCGCCCGCCGACCAGGGGAGTCTCTTAATGGTCGGATCCCTAGAGTTCAAACTTGGATAATTCAAAACAACCGTCGGAAAATAATCAAAATGCATACAACAACTATCGTTATTCAAAGAGTACAAAACCATGCTCATTATAATCTGATCAACGGGCAGCCATCACAGCAGACGATCCAGCCAAGACTCGACAGACAATTCTCATTCCTACTCCCACTCTCTCTCCCACACTCGCTCCCACCGCCTCCCACTATCGCCCCATCCGCCTCACGCTCCACTCCCCCTCCCCCCCCCCCCCTCCTCCCTCTCTCTCTGAGCAGAGAGCGGAAGAACGGGCGAGAGACGGCCAGAGGGAGAAGATTGACACCGTGTGCGCGTAGCGGAATGGAACGCATTCATCACCGCTTCATGCTGATTTGCATGTTGACCTACTTCTTAATTCTCCTACGTGCCTTACTGTTTGCTTTACTAAACTGGCCAAATTCTCGTCCTACTTTCGTTTCCTTGATTATCTTTCTTACATACTTCATCACTTCATGGTCAGATTATTTATCTATGTATTCATTTCGTAGTTTTACATGTGTATGTATATACAGATTTCGTTACTTATTTTAACCTTCCTCTTCCATACATATTTTCTTAAATACATTTGATTTTCTATTATATGCACATTTTCCATACTCATTTAACTTGAACCATTCATATGCCTAGACTACCCCCACCCCTCCCCCCAAGGTGGCCACGTTTGTTCCCATATTGTGTTATCCGGTTGCTTCCTCCATGCCCCCCCCCCCCCCCTCAGCCCTCTCTTCATGACTTCCTTCTTATATTGTATGCCTTATTGCCTTAATTATATCCATAATTATTTTTAGTTATACATTCAATTCTACTACACTTCTTGATCCATCTTGACTCAATCAGTCTCATCCTCATACTTATTACTTTTTCTTTTCTATTCTTTTGTTTTTCATTTACCACACACACACACACACACACACACACACACACACACACACACACACATGCATATGTATATATATACCCACATACATGCATATATCACCCACATACATACACACATACACACACATGTACATACACACACACACACACACACACACACACACACACACACACACACACACACACACACAAATGCGTACACACATACATACACACATGCACATTTTACAATCTTGTTCATGTTCTTATAAGTATCCCTACTCCATCATCCATTTGTAATAACCTCATTCTCCCTCATTTCCATTCATAATTGTACATTTCCATTCATATTCATATTCATTCATTGCACATAATTTCCACAAAACATATTCATTTCCATGATTCCATTCCTTCATATTATATTACATTCATGTTCCCTCATATTACACCCTTGTATTCACTTTTATATAGTTATCTTTCCATCATAGTCCTTGTCTTGCTTCACATCTGAGTATACAATTACATAATCTCATGTGTTCATATAACATCTCATTCGTAAATCTGTTCATATCATCACACCAATCACAATTTCATACTCATTCAAGTATTCGTGTTACTTTCCATATTGAGAAACACCTTCCAAGTTAAATCCATGATTCAATCTTCTCTAGATATTATGTTATCACAACACATCCATGTTCATTTATTATGCATATTGATTCACATGTTTATATGCTTTACACATAAGCATTCACATAATCATACATATGTATATATACACATACACACATTATACAGTTTGAGTTCAGCTATAAATCCACAGAAGCAAAACCAAGTCTTTTTTCTTTGTCTTATATTTGTGTTTCTCTGAATTTTAATGCATAAAAAGTATACATTGCTACATCACGTGTCATTTCCATTTTTTCATTTTGTAATAGGTTTCTTAGTGTAATTGTATCCTTATTTCTATAATGTTTATAAATATATTTCTCCCTTAATTGTCTATAACATGGGCATATCTTGAAAAAGTGTAATTCAGTTTCTTCTGTTGGACAAAAAGGACATGTTGTAATTGCTTCCTTGTCTGTGAACTTGTTGTTTATATGTAATTCGTTTACCCCTAAACGTAGTCTGGTTAGTGCTTTTCTAAATTTCGCTATTGTGATGTCGTAGAAATATTTCTCAGTTTGGTGTACGGATTTAAAAGAGCGATAAGTATTAAAACGTTCGCTGTTTTCTATTTTATCATGCCAGTTCTGCTTGTGACAGTCTATCATTCTTTGTCTTAATACTGAAATAAATCTGTTCTCATCTCCTACACCTTCATTTAGCCATCTTCTGAAAAGCCGTATATGTCTAAACAGTGTTTTAATTCTAATGCCCAATTTTGAGATTTGTTTATTTCGGTCTTTTCTCTTTCATATGCTTGTCTGGGGAGTCTGTTTGGTGCCATTTTTATAATTTTAAACCAATACCTAATCGCCCTTATTGTGCTGTCTATGCATATAGGATATCTACCCA
>CM065745.1:41162214-41187214 GCA_033310375.1 Conus canariensis
ACCTATGTCAATGACCAATCAGAGCCGACATAAAAGCATTCTCAACATAAGGCGACAATTTGTTCAACAGTGGACATGAATATGCGACATGCCGAGACAAAATGTCACCCAAGTATCGAATGACACATTGTATATCATTGCTAGTACAGAGTACCATCTGATAACATTTTCATTACGATGATGATGATGATGATGATGATGAGATGATGATTGCTGTTATTGATAGTATTATTATCATGATCATTATTACTATAATTCAGGGAATTTATGTAACGCCTGTCTTTAGACTTCAAGCTTTAAGAGCTTTACAATCCACGTCATTGTTTAAACAACAGGCTGCAAACCAGAGTAGAGCTGACTGAAGAGCTGCCCTGCTGCCTCTGCATTTAGTTGTTTCCCCATTCATACAGTCGACAATCAGTCATTCAGTGTTTCACTCAGTCTGTCCATTTTTCACTGAGTTGAATGCTATGTGTAGACGTGTCATCCAAACCAACGGCAAAGCTGGCTTTCTCTTCTGAAAGTTGAGGACATCGTTTTATGTGTGCGCAAGATGTTATGCATACGTTCACAGACACAACCTCAGTTTATAGTCTCATTCAATGGACCTTGAATTATTCATTTGTACTAAAGTTACCATTTCCCCACAACGACGAGCCCTTCAGACTTTTTCTCCTTGTCCCGAAACTTTCAAATGCTTCCAGACACTGTGGAAAACGTGTTCGCTTCCGTTGCCGAGAACTGGGTAGTTTGGTTGTGCTGGGCACTAACGCTGAGATGAAATGTTGAAAAAAAAATTCGGTGGACCTGAACTTCACTTCACCTTCTATGTTTTCAATCCGGGCACAGGTGTATGAGTTCACTCTTTCTTGATACTGTGAGGGAATGGCTGACTCGTGTTCACAATACTCTCTCTCTCTCTCTCTCTCTCTCTCTCTCTCTCTCTCTCTCTCTCTAAGTCTCCCTGAGAGGAGAGACGGGCAGAATGTACGCTTACTGTTATGTTAATAAAAGGAAAGATATTACATTAAAGATCCTTCCGAATCAACAAGGCTAGGGTAGCTTTCCTGCAGCTCAAGAACGTCTGGGGTTCGAGACCTGTCAGTCAACACCAAGATCAAGCTCTTCAACACCAGTGTGAAGTCAGTCCTGCTATATGGAGCTGAGACGTGGGGAACCACTATAACAACCACCAAGAGGATTCAGACATGCATCAACAATCGCTTGGGATGTATCCTCCACCTACAGTGGTCTGACAAGATCAGCAATAAAGAACTATGGCAGCAGACAAGACAGAAGCTGGGGAGTTGATATCCTACCAAATTTGTTGTGTTTAGAGCCATATGGCCCACAGCGCGCGCGCGCGCGCGCTTTGGTGTGTGTGTGTGTGTGTGTGTGTAACATTTATTTTGTACATTATTCTCCTTTTCTATTCCTTTGTTTAGAGCCATAACACACGTACATTTGTGTGTGGGTGTTTGTGCGTGAGTGTGTTTGTGTGTGTGTGTGTGTGTGTGTGTGTGTGTGTGTGTGTGTGTGTGTGTGTGTGTGTGTGTGCGTGCATACATTTTTTGTTGTTGTGCGCTCAGAGTTGATTTCATCAAGATTTTGCGCCTTATAAATACCTTAATTATTACTGTCATTATTATTATTATTATTATCATTGTTACAGGCCACACTCTGTGTAAGCCAGCCACCAACACCATGAGACAAGCCCTCAGGTGGAACCCCCCAGGGAAAAAGGAAGAGAGGCCAGCCAAGGAACACATGGCGACGTGACCTTGACGTGGATGCCAAGAAGATGGGCCACACATGGGGCAACTGGAGAGACTGGCCCGGGGCAGAGACAGCTGGAGGGACCTTGTCGGTGGCCCATGTCCCAGTGAGGGCGATGGGCATAACTAACTAAAGATCTTTCCAGCTTTGTTCTTTTATTCAAGGATATTATGAATATGGAAACTCTACGTTCATAAATGGGAAACAAGTGAACTAATAGTGAGTTCTTTAAACATTTCATGAAGCCGTATTCTCTTCCAATTATTGCTCTCTGCTTTTGATTTGGCAATATTTCGTTGTTTCATAAAGTGTTGATAAAGTATTGGTTAGTTTAGTTATTTCCTGAGGCAATCATCATACATCGACTTTATAAGATGTGACGTTGAAGATGGGATATAAAACTCGTGACTGTACTTTCTTGCGACCTATTATAAATCAAACTGTCATTGAGAAATCGTCACCTTTGTGTGTGTGTGGTGTGCGTGTGTGTGTGTGTGTGTGTGTGTGTGTGTGTGTGTGTGTGTGCGTGCGTGCGTGCGTGCGTGCGTGGTGGTGGTGTGTGTGTGTGTGTGTGTGTGTGTGTGTGTGTGTGTTTCCTGCAATTTAAAGCGTTGTCAGAACAACATTAGTTTGGTAGAAAACCTATTTATAACCCTTGAAAGGGAAACGTCAGCTTTAAAAATGGAGGAGGGATTTTATGTACGAAATGTTCATACTTTGAGCCATCAGATGCTTGTGGTTTAGCTGTGGGTAACCCTATTCAATGTTACAGATCCTCCTTTTCCATTTTCCCATTTGGAGAGCTGTGGCGGGACTAGGGGCTGACGGTGGCCAGCAAGAGTGGACGTCTACACTATTGTGACAAGTCATGCCACCTTCCCCCTTCTTTACTCCCAACTTCATTACCCTGTCCATTATTTTCTGTATAGCCCCATGCATTGCCCTTGGACTACCCCCCCCCCTCCCCACACCGTAGATTTCCCAGCGTACCCCCCACTTTACCCTTAACCCCCCCCCCCCCCCCCCCTTGTCCTCTACGCCCATTATGGAGTATTTTCATATTCCTTTGCCCCCTACTCTCCCCTTCTTCTGTATTTCACCATCAGGCTGTGTAAATCTCCTTTGACACTGGATGGTGTTGCAGATCGTCAAACTCAGTCCTCACACCATTTTCCCATCAAGGAAGAACGAAGTGTTGGGTTCACAGGAAAAGTGAAGTGCAAAGGCCTCTGGCTTAAACAAAAGATTAGCTTTTTGACTGTATTTGTGTTCGAATTATGGATAGAAAATTCAGCAACCCTGTCTATAGACAAGTATTGTTGTGGCATTTACAAAGTTTTTAAAAAATGGATATGCATTTTACAGCTTTGAATCGATTACCTTACAGTAAACATTAATCCAAACAAACAAGGTTGTTCCCATGTTTTTGTGTTTTGTGCTGTTTTGCTGAAAGTATACAAAGATGGGATGGAGGAGGGGGGTATTGACAATCCCTTAGGGGCCATGGCAAGAACCTGTACGAGTTTCAGGCATCACATGTACATACAGTTTGCCATTGCAGCTACCTGCATGTGACCAGTTCATATGTGTTTCTTGGAAGACTGACAGCTGGACAGACACACTGTTCCAGGAGAAGAGATTTGAACCATAGGCATTCAGCAGATGACAAACCTTATGAACATCACTGATGGTTCTTTCTAAATGCCCATTGAATAAGAAAAATCTTCAATTGAAATGTGATATTAGACAAGGTTGAATGTCTATCATTCATCTGAATATTTGGTTGTCTTCAGAGCTACATTCTTATTTAAACAAGAAATGCTTAATGGTGAATATTCACTACTATTGATATGGTGGCGTCGGAAGTTTCGTTCTTACACGGTGATTAAAACCCTGTCTATCTCTCCCCCCCCCCCCCCCCCCCACCCCCAATTGAATGTTGAATCGTTTCTTTCAATGTCTCGGAGTTATTTCTGTCAATGATTTGTTCAGCTAACTTTTAGTCCCTCTGGGTATTTGAAGCTGTAATTTCAGCATTTTAAACATTTTCTCTTCCTGTGCTTCTGCTGACCCTCTTGCGACCTATCATTGATAAAATAGTTATTGAGAAATCGTCACCTCTGAGTAACGTTTTGACGATTTAAAAACGTCAGCTTCTGAGTAACTTTTTTGAGATTTAAAATCGTCACCTTCTAGTAACTTTTTTTTGCGATTTAAAACGTTTGTCAGAACAAGATTGTTTTGGAAAGTTACCTGTTCATAACCCTTGGAAATGAAGAGACAGTTTAAAAAGGGAGGAGGGATTTTATGTGCAACATGTTAATTCTTTGAGCCATCAGACCCAATTCAATGTTACAGTCCTCCTTTTCCATTTTTCCGTATGGAGAGCTGTGGAGGGACTGGGGGCTGAGGGTGGCCAACAAGAGGGGACGTCTACACTATTGTGACAAGTCATGCCACCTTCCCCCTTCTTTACTCCCAACTTCATTACCCTGTCCATTATTTTCTGTATAGCCCCATGCATTGCCCTTGGACAACCCCCTACCCTGGATTTCTCAGCGTACCCCTCACATAATCCATAACTCCTCATCGTTCTACACACGCATGATTGAGTTTTGCTTATTCCTTTTACCCCCTACTCTCCCATTCCTTCCTTACCTCACCATTAGTCTGTGGTAAATCTCCTCTGGCACTGGATGATGTTGCAGATGGTTGAACGTGGCCTTCATGCAGTTTTTCCATTGCGGGAGAACGATGTGTGAGGTTCATTAAAAAAAAAAAAAAGTGAAGCGCACAGATCCCTGGCTTAAGATTAGATTTTTGACCGTATTTGTTGTGTAAGAGAAAGTGGGTCCGAAAATTTAGCAACCGTGTCTACAGACAAGGATTTTTGCGGCATTTACTGAAAACAAAAGAAAATTGGATACATACACACAACGGTATGCAAGGATGGGATGGAGGAGGGGAATATTTAAGGGTTATGACAAAAAACTTTGTTATGAGTTTCAGGCAACATATGTACACACAATTTGGCATTGTAGACACCTGCACGTGACCAGTACACACATGGTTCCTGTAGAACTGACACCTGGACAGACACACCGTTCCAGGAGAAGAGATTCAATTCTTTTGACAGTTGGCAGATTTCACACTTCATGAGAACCACCAATGGTACTTTCTGATTGTCCACTGAAATAAGAAAAAATCCTCAATGGAAATGTAATATTAGACAAGTTTGAATACCTATAATTAGTCTGGCTTTCTTGTTGTCCTGGAAGCTTCTTAAACTAGGAGTTTCTACTACTGTATATTCCTTACTATTGATTTGGCTAGCCTCGGAAATTTCATTATCATACAAGGATCAAAGTCCTGCAAACCTTTCTTTCCTAATTGAATATTGAGTTATTTCTATCAATGTTTTTGAGTTGTTTCTATCATGACTTGTTTAGCTAACTTTTTTTCTCTGGATAAGTCCAGCCGTAATTTCAGCATTTTTAGCATTTTCTCTTCCTGTGCTTCGGCGGTTCTTTGAAAGGCCATTGTCCACAAGTAAAGTAGTGGGTTAAGACCTGAATTGAGTGGTAATAGGAACACAATCATTGTATCCTGGACCTTCCGTAATAAAGTGAAGTCTTTCACTGGCATCATAATCACAAAACCAAATGAACACCAGCAACTGGTATATACGACAGATTGGATCCTTATTAAATGGACTGATGAAAAAAGTGACTTATCTCTGGTGTTTAATAAAATTCTGTACTTCGGCATCCGTACATGTATAACAATGTGACAGACTACCATCAGTAAACACATGATACAATTGATGCTTCCAATCCCCTTGAGCCACCTAAACCCTTGATCATTAAAGTTGTGCTGAAACAAAGCCAGGCGGCACAGACCAGACTGTCCAGAGAGTCCCCAGTGTGACAGTCCTGGAAGAAAAGGTATTAGAGACAGAGAGATTCCTCCAACCCATATAACAGCACACATTATGACAGATGAATGTTTGTTGAACCTCCATGAATAATTATTCGGGGAGCAAAGTAGAACAGTATGATCCAACGTGGTGAATAAGACAATAAATACTGATACCTGACTAGACAACAAGAACAGAAAACCACTCAACCTGCAAACCACATTGTTGGTCCATGTTTCTTCAAACCTAATATATTCCCCGTAATATATTGCGTTTGCTACTAATGTGATCCCGGAATGAATTCCCATACAAATGTCGGCAACATGCAAGTTGATGAGGATTCTCAAGAATGTATTTCCAAATACCTCCCTGACATCAGCATTAAGTAAAGTCAATAAATAAGTCAGTGTGTTCACAATGATAGCTGATGCACAAAGAAGCCAAAGAAAACCACACTGTGCTCAAATGGTAACAAAGTGTCACATGAAGGGAGTATAGCTTGAGATCCTGAACAGTCTATTTCATTTGAGTGTTTTCGAAACAGACGTTTGCAGCAAAACCTATAGTCTGAGGAAATAATGTATTTTAAATGATGGGACTTCGAAAACAAATCTAATGGGAAATTGTTGATCGAGATCCCCTTCAAGTCCAGCTTAATTAACTGGGGCATGTTCTTCAACCCCTTCCTTCCAATGGTTTCCATGGAACTAAAGGATACATTCAAATATTTCACGTGGGGCAAATATATAGACACTTTATGACTAAGTATATTTATACATGTTTTAGATAAATCCACTCGTTCCAAAACATGCTGAACGATCTTCTGAAGTGTATTCGCCATCTTCTGTAAAGGGTTATTGGACAAGTATAACGATTTCAGATTTCGCAGTTCTGTGAACACAGACATATCAAGCATTTTAAGATGATTGTAAGTAAGGTCAACAAACTGTAAATTGTAGAGTTTCACCTCTGAAATATTATTCAGGGAACAATGAGACAGACTCATGTGAATTAGATAAGCACTTGTTGACAAATGGGCCATTGACATCTCTGAGCCTGATGCATCCAGGTAGCGAAGCTGAGGGTAGGATTCTACAAGAACTGGTTTACCACACAGGAAAGAATGACCTTGACACAGACAACTTTCAGGACAGATCATCTCACATGTAAGTTCATCATCGTGCAGAGGACACTGAGACAACCCATCACACAAGTGATCTTCATGCACACACACCCTGGAATTTCTACACTAGATAATAATATGGGCATGTGACACCCTCACAGTTGAGTTCATCTTCACCATAAACACAATCAAAAAATCCATTGCACCGGGTGTAGACAGGGAGACAGTACAACCATTCAGTTGTGCATCGATAATGAGTGTCTGGACAAGATTCATCACCTTTCATCAATTGTTGGGTAAAGTAGCCTGTACCATCTAAGTTGATGTAAAACATTCGCATGGAGACTTTCTTTTTCACCTCAAAATCATTTGCTTCTTCTTCGATACAACTGACTTCATCAGAATCATCCAGACAGTCTGAAAATTCGTTGCAATGCTGACTTCGCAAAGCACATTGAAAGTTAGAGCACAAAAACCCACTACATGAAGGATGTTCACAAAATGACTCATCACTGTTGTCTGGACAATCCTGTCTAAAATCACAGACAAAAGTGTGATGCATTTTTGTGCTGATATCATCACATTGAAACATGGTGTATGAATCTACGTTCTTTGTCACAGGAGAAGTCGTGGGCGCGTTCAACCTACCACTGGTGTTCATAGCCACGTGAAACTGGGACAGCCACGTTTGACCGCAATTTTTGATGAGGTTAGAAAACAAGAAAGCATGTGTGACGTGCTTATTTGGACAAATAAATTTGAGCTGATTGGTATTTAGCAGGGCGAACCTAGGAACATACAAACGGGCAAGAAAGGGTTGAGGAGGAGTAACTGTGGGTGCCTCATGCACAATTTCACAAATTGCAGAAAGTACTCCAAAATAAAATTTAAATATTTTGGTTGTTGTTGAAATCACCATCAATCTAAGATGCCCAAATTTATTTGTCCTCGATGCTTTTTGACTATCTAAATGGAAATGATTCATGTTGTAGATCAGTGTGTTGTCAGACCATTTATGAAACTTCCCATATAGGAAGGATACTCTGTACCAGCCTGATGAGAAACCAATATACGAGACGAAATGTACATTGTTTTTGAAAATAACTAATAGATCATTCTGTTCCTTCCTCGTTTTTATTGACGCCATGTTCCCTCCCAAACCTCTACAGGTATACTCACAGAACGAAATATCATGTAAGACTGGCAACTGGACAAATTTCAGACATTTGTTGTGTGAAGCCACCAGACCCTTGCAGGAAGGACTGCTGAAGGGACAGTGTTCTGTTTCATCTCTTCCATCTGCACATTCATTCTTCAGGTTACAGTCCAGATGTTCCTTAAAGTGAGAATAATGAGCTACAGAACAATTGAACAAGCCATTTGTCAGCTTTTGGGGCTGGCTCCTCGTGGAAAGTGCAGTGAAATAGAGCTTTAGGCTCATTTGGTTAAAGTCAACGACACTAAGACTGATCTGAATACGAAATGTGGGAAAAATCTTGGCTGGCGTAAGATTGGTGACACAACACCACAGATCAATTGGCGTACCTGTAGTAATATTTTGATACCTAAATCGAAATTTGTTCTCCTGTCTATGGCAACCCAGAGGCGAATATGACTGCTGAAAACTGATCATAATACCGTATCCAGGAGACCATTTCAGCTCGTGAGTAAACCACTTAGGTTTCACATTTGGGACACTTAAATAACCAGAATGGTTTGATGTGTATTTCAAAACAAAGTTTAGACCTTTAACAATGTAGAAATTAATTGTAACGGAAGGATTGTTGCTGTGAGCTATATGAACATCGGTTTGAGACAGGTAAAACAGTTCTTCTGGGGTATGGTAACTGCATTCTACTTTATCTGTCGGAGTAAAAAGTCTTCGATCTGTGTATTTCAAGCTTGTTTTCCAATGTCTATCATTACACCAATACTCCAGACGTTGGAGACGAACTCTGACTTGCATATCTTGAGTAACTTTCACGAACATGTTACAGAAAGTAGAGGACTTGCCGCACACACCATACACTAATCCTTGATGAGCCGTGGGTTTGGGCAAGTTGTTCTCACAGTCTGTGGCATTAGTTCGCAGTATTGTGTACTCTGTCTGGTTTTGATCCAGGAAATAGTCAACACCAGGACACACCGCCCTGATGCTGGTGATGTTTATGTTGACCACGTTGCTGACGCTTTGATCTGTGATAAAATCAACTAGTCATTTAAAACATTCCATAAGATAAGACCCAGTTTCATGGCTCCGCCTACAATTGACAGCACACAGACCACAATGCCTTTAGCTAGACACTAGAATTCGCTCTCCTAAAACGGGATTAATGTGTTCAAACAGAAATCACCATGTGAGTGTATAGGCAAAACGAGGTTAAATTATATATTAAAAAAAAGGCAAACCATAATGCTATCAGTCCTAGCGATCATACAGGGGATATGAGAGGTGCAAAGAGAGTTGTCTAACGATTACCTCTCTCTCTCTCTCTCTCTCTCTCTCTCTCTCTCTCTCTCTCTCTCTCTCTTTCTCTGTAGCCCATTTTGTTTTCTTTGGTTAAATCTTAAATAAATGTTAGCGAACCGCCCAGAGAACGTGGACAAACGAGTCACAAGACGAAACACAACTAGTTTCGACCTCTTAGGTCTTCATCAGGTGAGACATTAACGAATAAAACAATGAAAATTCACTTAGCTTTGATCGCTTCAGATCACTTCGTAGGGTTCAGCGCAAGGAAGAAGGCGTTGAATGAGAACGAGGCTGTTGGAAGGGAAATAGTGAGCGAGTCAAAGTCGTAATGAAGATAATAATATTACTGATAGGAATACTAATAATGGTCAAAATACTGAAAAAAAAAAAAAAAAAAGGGACAAGATTACTACCAATCTGTGTCAATAAGTATGGGTATGGGAGAAAGGAGAGTGGGTTAGAGGATTCTTAAACAGCAGGGTTGCCGTGGCAACAGTCCCAGAGGCGAAGGCGATCGTGATGTCAATGCCAGTGGTAGTATCAATACTAGCAATAGTATTACTGAATGATACTGCTAACAACGATAGTGAAGGTTAAGGTAATGAAAGCATGATACAGAAATATATTTAGAAAATACATTTTTATAATAATCAAATAAATAAATAAATGAAACATTAAAAATAATAATAAATTAAAAAAATCAGTAAATAATAATAATAATAATTAAAAAATAATAATAATAAAATAATAATAATGATAATAAATGCATAAATAAGATAGCTATAAGTTGTGTGAGGTGAATAGTGGGAGATAAGGTAGTATGTGTGTGTGTGGTGGGAGGATATTATGGGCTGAGATTGAAGTGGTGGGTTGGTACATGTTACTTTAAGGTGTAGATGCTATGAGGGTGGAGGGAAGAAGGGGATGGGTTTACGTACTAACTGGGGGAGGGGGAGGGGCAACATATTCACACCTATACACAATCCTCTCTCTCTCTCTCTCTCTCTCTCTCTCTCTCTCTCTCTCTCTCCCCCCCTCCCCCCCCCTTTCACGACCAACGATAAAGGAGCCAGCATTCTATTTATTATGTGTGTGTGTATGTGTGAGTGTGAGTGTGTGTGTGTGTGTGTGTGTGTGTGTGTGTGTGTGTGTGTGTGTGTGTGTGTGTGTTCCATTTGTAATATCAGCCTTATTCATTGGTTACCCCCACCTCCACCCCCAGCAACCGCCATATCCACCAACACCCCTACACACATCATTACTAGGGCAGGGGGAGGGGGGAGTAAGTCGATTGATGTAGCAAATGGAGAGACTCAGAGAGTGTAGGAAAAGGGAAGATGATGATAGCTGCAACCTATGTCTGAGGTAAACAGAGGGAGGTAGGGTGGTATGGGTGTGCGTAGGTGGGGGATATTTCAGGCTGGAGCTGCAGAGATGGAATGGTACATACTACTTTTGGACGTTGATGCCATGAGGGTGGACGGTGCCCAGTTTGGCAATGAGATGAGATTCCTGCATAAGGCGTTCCAAGCTGTCACTCTTAGATTGCCAAAGTGCCAAGACTTTGACATGGTTGATGTTGTGTTGGGCATGGTTGAAGTGTAGAGCGACTGGTTTGGGCCGATGGTGGCGGATGTCGGCCAGGTGTTCAGAGATGCGCGTCTCAAGTGTGCGAGATGTCTCACCTACATAGATCTTACCGCACAGCTGACAGTGGATGGCATACACAATGTTGTGGCTCTGGCAGGAGAAAGTGCGTTTAATAGTGAAAGAGCCTGTGGGGCCATGTAGGATGGTGTCTGGTTTGGTGAGAGAGCAGATTTTGCAGTTGGGTTTTGAGCAGGGGAAAGTACCTGGTGGCTTAGGTGTTGAGATTTTGTTCAGCTTAGAGCGCACCAGTAGGTCGTTGAGGTTTTTGTCACGTTTGAAAGTGATCATTGGTGTGGTCTCAAAGGCAGGTTTATGATTTTCTACTATGTGCCAGTTAGACTTCAGGATCCTGCAGATGGGCAGATTGTGAGGATGGAAGAGAAGGCAGGCAGTGGGTCTGTCTGTCTCTTTGGGAGGTTTAGTTTCCAGAGTAGATGTTCTGGATTTAGCTGCAGTGCGGCTGAGAGCATCACTGATGACGGCACTAGGGTATCCACGGTTGGTGAAAAAATCAGACATTTTGGCTGCTTGTATAGTGAAATCCTCTTCGCTAGAGCACAGTCTGCGTAGGCGAAGGAATTCAGAATATGGAATGCTATTTTTAGTGGACTGGTGGTGGAAAGATGTGTAGTCCAGGTATGAGTGCGCATCAGTAGGTTTGTAGAAGACTGAGGTTTGAAGCAGTCCATCTTTGAGGGAGATAGTGATGTCCAGGAAATTAACTGACAGTGAAATGGTGTAGGTCAGCTGGATGGATGGATGGAAGGTCTGTGCAAAGTTGAGGAAATTCTGGAGGTCATGTTCTGGCATGGATGTGGCTCCCAATCCATCATCTATGTATCTTTTGTAGAGCTCTGGTGTTGGGCCTGTGTAAGAGGTTAGTAGGCGGTGTTCTAGGTGTCCCATGAAGAGGCAGGCATAGGATGGTCCCATTTTGGTTCCCATAGCAACACCACTGATTTGTGAGAATGTGTGGTTGTTGAATTCAAAAGTATTGAGGGTGAGGACTAATTCTGCAAGTCTGACTAGTGTAGCTGTGGGAGGGTGTTGTTGGTTGGGGGGCCGTTTGTTAAGAAAGAATGCGAGGGCCTTCAGTCCATCAGCATGAGGGATGGAAGTGTAGAGAGAGACGACATCAAGGGTAAAGAGGAGGCTGGGTTTGAAAGTGGGATCTGTGTTGTATGAATTAATCATCTACTCTGGAAACTAAACCTCCCAAAGAGACAGACAGACCACTGCCTGCCTTCTCTTCCATCCTCACAATCTGCCCATCTGCAGGATCCTGAAGTCTAACTGGCACATAGTAGAAAATCATAAACCTGCCTTTGAGACCACACCAATGATCACTTTCAAACGTGACAAAAACCTCAACGACCTACTGGTGCGCTCTAAGCTGAACAAAATCTCAACACCTAAGCCACCAGGTACTTTCCCCTGCTCAAAACCCAACTGCAAAATCTGCTCTCTCACCAAACCAGACACCATCCTACATGGCCCCACAGGCTCTTTCACTATTAAACGCACTTTCTCCTGCCAGAGCCACAACATTGTGTATGCCATCCACTGTCAGCTGTGCGGTAAGATCTATGTAGGTGAGACATCTCGCACACTTGAGACGCGCATCTCTGAACACCTGGCCGACATCCGCCACCATCGGCCCAAACCAGTCGCTCTACACTTCAACCATGCCCAACACAACATCAACCATGTCAAAGTCTTGGCACTTTGGCAATCTAAGAGTGACAGCTTGGAACGCCTTATGCAGGAATCTCATCTCATTGCCAAACTGGGCACCGTCCACCCTCATGGCATCAACGTCCAAAAGTAGTATGTACCATTCCATCTCTGCAGCTCCAGCCTGAAATATCCCCCACCTACGCACACCCATACCACCCTACCTCCCTCTGTTTACCTCAGACATAGGTTGCAGCTATCATCATCTTCCCTTTTCCTACACTCTCTGAGTCTCTCCATTTGCTACATCAATCGACTTACTCCCCCCTCCCCCTGCCCTAGTAATGATGTGTGTAGGGGTGTTGGTGGATATGGCGGTTGCTGGGGGTGGAGGTGGGGGTAACCAATGAATAAGGCTGATATTACAAATGGAACACACACACACACACACACACACACACACACACACACACACACACACACACACACACACACACTCACACTCACACATACACACACACATAATAAATAGAATGCTGGCTCCTTTATCGTTGGTCGTGAAAGGGGGGGGAGGGGGAGAGAGAGAGAGAGAGAGAGAGAGAGAGAGAGAGAGAGAGAGAGAGAGAGAGAGAGAGATTGTGTATAGGTGTGAATATGTTGCCCCTCCCCCTCCCCCAGTTAGTACGTAAACCCATCCCCTTCTTCCCTCCACCCTCATAGCATCTACACCTTAAAGTAACATGTACCAACCCACCACTTCAATCTCAGCCCATAATATCCTCCCACCACACACACACATACTACCTTATCTCCCACTATTCACCTCACACAACTTATAGCTATCTTATTTATGCATTTATTATCATTATTATTATCATTATTATTTTATTATTATTATTTTTTAATTATTATTATTATTATTTACTGATTTTTTAATTTATTATTATTTTTAATGTTTCATTTATTTATTTATTTGATTATTATAAAAATGTATTTTCTAAATATATTTCTGTATCATGCTTTCATTACCTTAACCTTCACTATCGTTGTTAGCAGTATCATTCAGTAATACTATTGCTAGTATTGATACTACCACTGGCATTGACATCACGATCGCCTTCGCCTCTGGGACTGTTGCCACGGCAACCCTGCTGTTTAAGAATCCTCTAACCCACTCTCCTTTCTCCCATACCCATACTTATTGACACAGATTGGTAGTAATCTTGTCCCTTTTTTTTTTTTTTTTTTTTTCAGTATTTTGACCATTATTAGTATTCCTATCAGTAATATTATTATCTTCATTACGACTTTGACTCGCTCACTATTTCCCTTCCAACAGCCTCGTTCTCATTCAACGCCTTCTTCCTTGCGCTGAACCCTACGAAGTGATCTGAAGCGATCAAAGCTAAGTGAATTTTCATTGTTTTATTCGTTAATGTCTCACCTGATGAAGACCTAAGAGGTCGAAACTAGTTGTGTTTCGTCTTGTGACTCGTTTGTCCACGTTCTCTGGGCGGTTCGCTAACATTTATTTAAGATTTGTTTAGATTTCCGCCTGCAGTCCTCTCGCTTTGCAACTAGATCTTCTTTGGTTAATTAAGAGTTAGCAATTGAAGTTATTAATAATGGTACACATGGTGCTTTGCCTTTGCTTGATGCTTTTCAATTGTTTATACTTTTGTTCACTGACGATGTTATTTTGTTGTCAGAAACTGTTATAGGTTTACAAACTCAACTGAACAGTTTACACCATGCTGCAAGTTCTCTGCATTTAACAGTTAACATGGATAAAAGCAGTATCACATCATTCTGTAAAGGTGGGTATTTAAGTGCTCAAGAAAGATGGTTTTATAATGGTAATCTTATGCTAGCTGTCAATGCCTATAGACGTGCGGGTATATTCTCAACTTGTTTGATTTTTGTTGGTACACGTAAAGACCTGTCAAGTAAGTTTTAAATGTAATTAATAGTGCACAGCAAACCACACACACACACACACACACACACACACACACACACACACACACACACACACACACACAAAGTAGACAAACGAATCAGAAGACAAGACACGACGCATTTCAACCTTGTAGGTCTTCTTCAGGGAAGACACAAAACACTCAGGACAATGAAAATGAACGAGCAATCACTTACCTTCATCCACTTCAGCGCAAGCTGGGCGTTGAAGGAAGGCTAAAAATGTTTTGTTCTGTATCTTGAAAACGTTATATGTTCTAGATAATACTTCTTTTACGTCATTCTTTTTTAAGTTAAGGGGACTAGATGAAATGACTACGTACTATGAAGTCATTCCTTGTTTTGCTTTGAAGAAGTTTGTAGGTGTTGATAGACGTACTCCAAATGATGTTATTTAGGGCGACACTGATCGATTTCCGATTTACATTGTTTCTGTGTTAGATATATCAAATACTGGCTGGAATTACTTCACATGGAAAATACAAGAATACCTCGTAAGCGTATTGTATGCTTTTAGGACTTTATGTTTCTAAGGCAAGAGCAACTGGGTGACAAAAGTGCAACTCGGTATCCTTGAATACTGTCATGGATGGCCTCCTCCCTTCCCCCTCTCTGTGTGGTTTAACAAAGGGATAAAGTGAGCTGTCCGTGCGATCCTTTCCTTCCCCTTCCCTCTCCCAGCCTCTCCTCATCGTGTCGTGTCACTCGTCGCAGCACGAGGAATGTATGAATCATGTATCTCTGAGTGTTTATGACAAACGTTTGCGACAACTGTTTACCGTTCTAGTGTACAACCTGAAAGAGCAGAGTAAAGCGCTGTACCCCATCAGCAACTTAACGGGGAAAGCCAAAGAAGCCTTTGTAGCCATGCCTCTGGAAGCATCGTACGCAGAGCTGAAAGCTACACTTAAATGGAGACTGCACCTGACAGCAGAACCACACAGGAAACGTTTTTGGACGATGAGGAAGACGAGCGAGGAGACGTTTCACCAGTCTGGCGAATGCTTACGTCGGACTATGGATTACTGGGTGGAAGCTTCTGGCATGGAGATCAAGGATTGTTTCCTGTTGGAACAGCTCTCCAACTCAGTTTCACAGGATCTCCAGATTAGACTCAGGGAGAAAAAGCCCCAGGCCTTCATCCAGGCCATAGACATTGCTGAGACTTCCACTGGCGCACGTTGACAATTCCGTACTACAACACCAGGGCCAAATAGGAAAGCCTACGATGAACACAGAGGTGATAGAGGACATTCGCCTACCAAGACCAAAAGAGCTCAAGCCCCAGAGAAACCTACGGTAGGCCCTAGGGCGCGTTTCCTTTGCGGAAAAAAAGGACCACTTGTTCAGGAGTTGTCCCCAGAGGAAATCAGGAGGAAAACACGGCGATACCCAGGGTAGAGCTTCATATTACAGGATTGAGGTGGCAGAACCTGTGTGCCCGACTTTCCCGTTCGTGGTCAGTGGCAAAATTGTGGAGGCAACTCGCGAGCCTTATGAACCTTTTTGAGGCCCACAACTTCATCGATGACCTTCTTTTGGCTACAGAAACATGGGCTAGGCATTTGGGAGTGCTACACAGCTGAGCGTTCTTAATCGATTGCATCAAGTCCAGCTGGCAGCTCGCCCCACCAAACGTAGGATTGGGGAAACTGAAATCAGCTCCTAGGATATGTGGCTGGTGAAGGACATTTGGCACCGGAACAAGACAAGGTCCGCCGGATCGAGGATGCACAGCCTCCCACGACCAAGAAGGAATTCTCATCCTTTTTAGGCCTTGTGGGCTACTATCGGAAATTTATCCTTTTTTTTTGTTTTGTTGTTGTTGTTGTTGTTTTTTTTATGTAGCCAAGCCCCTGACTGACAAGACAGCAACAAGGAAGCCTGACAAGCTATAGTAAAGCAAGGGAGATGCTCAAGCCTTTCACCAACCGAAGGAAGCAATTTCCCATCAGCCCGTTTTGCAGTTAGATATCCAAGCCAGCCCTTCGTGTTGCGAATGGATGCTTCCAAGGTCGGCCTGGGGGTGGTGTTGCTATATAATCAGGGGAGAGGACTCCTACCGGTTGCTTATGCCAGTAAAAAGTTAGTGGGGACAGAGTTAAACTACCACACCATCGAGCAGGAGTGCTTTGTCGTGGTATGGACAAATCACCGTTTCCACTTTCTACCTGTATGAGCGAGAATTTATTCTGGAGTCTGATCATCAACCCCTGCAATACCTCCACCAGATTCGACCAGTAAGTCGGCGACTCAAGGGTTGGGTAATGGAACTCCAGAGTCCTGCTTTTCAGTTCCGTCACATCGCTGGAACGAACAATGTGGAGGCAGACTACCTCAGTCAAATGAACTGAAACATGGTAGGTGCATAGCACGGTAGTCCTGTAACCTGTGTTTTCTTTTGCTTTTTCTCCTCCTGGTTCTAGTCTGTTTTTGTATATAATTGTAGTGTTATGTACATTTGAGGAGGTTGTTGGGGGCTGAAAACGTCCATGCCTTGGTGACTAGGGACTTTTTGATTGAGGGGTGTTATCACGGACGGCCTCTTCCCTTCCCCCTCTCTGAGTGTTTTGACCAGGGGTGAGGTGAAGTGAGCTGTCCGTGCGATCCTTTCCTTCCCCTTCCATCCCCCAACCTCTCCTCAGTGTCACTCGTCACAGCACGAGGAATGTATGAATCATGCATCTCCAAGCGTTCACAACAAGCGTTTACAACAACTGTTTACCGTTCTAATGCTAACAGAAGGTGTGTGTAGTCGATTTCCTGTTCACTCTTCAGTCATTCGCTGAGCAGAGTGCACCATCTCCACCATTGAAAACTGTCAGCGAGCATTTCTGCTCTTAGGGCACTTTGTTGGGGTCCTATCTACAGAGGTCCGGGTTGGCCCATCTTCACCGGCGTGGGGCAAAGGTCCAGGCTTTATTTTCTTCTCGAGTTCCAGTCTACGGATGTCTGGGTTGTACCGTCTTCACCGGCGTGGGGCGACGGTCCCGTCTTTATTTTCTGCTGGAAGTCCAGTTTACAGAAGTCCGGGTCGTCCTGTCTTCACCGGCGTGGGCAACGGTCCCGGCTTTATTTTCTTCCAGGGATCCAGGTTGCCCATTCTTCACCAACGTGGGGCGATGGTCCTTCCGTTCCTCCTCGTTTTCCCCGTCCACCATCCTATTGGGTTGTTGTTGTGGTCGTTGTAGGGTCTTCAGTTTGCCTCCCTGATCAGCAGAGGTGCCCCTGCCCATCATCAGGGTCAGCCTAAGCGTCGTTACATAGACTGATGAGGGAGCAGTCCACCGGTCCATGAAGCGTCAAACCCAGTGTGTGTGTGTGTGTTGTGTGTGTGTGTGTGTGTGTGTGTGTGTGTGTGGATTAAGTCGGTGTCTCTTCAATGCAGCAAAAGACTCATACTTCTGTGAATATCATTTAAGTGAACATTGGGGACAGTGTGACTGTGGATTAAGGTGGTGTAGTGGGGGTGGTCCCACGCTGTTTAGTAGCCCTCTGCCAGCGCGTAACAAGCTATTTTCTGTTTTGTTTTGTTTCTTTTTCATTTTGAAAATATTTATTTCATGTTTATTGTTTATGTTAGGAAATAGGCCCTGTTTGTGTGTTAAACATGTCTCTGGCTTTCTTTCTTTTACGGGGGAGGGGGGGGGGCTAGTTACAGTGGGTTAGGCATCTTGAACTTAGAGGGTGCCCCTAGGGTACACTATGTTTAATATTGTTTTCTTTTTTTCTTTTTTTTTTGTTTTCGCCCAGGACAGTTAGCTCTCCATATACCCATCTGTGATAGGCCCCGTTTTGCAATAGGAATGTGTGTGTGTGTGTGTGTGTGTGTGTGTGTGTGTTTGTGTTTGTGTTTGTGTGTGTGTGTGTGTGTGTGCGTGCGTGCGTGCGTGCGTGCGTGCGTGTGTGTTGTGTGGTGTGTGTGTGGTGTGTGTGTGTGTGTGTGTGGTGTGTGTGAGAGAGAGAGAGAGAGAGAGAGAGAGAGAGAGAGAATAATGTGTTGTTTATGTCTTGCACTCTTGGCTTTCTGCTGAGTGGCGAGTGTGTAACCTGACTCCTGACTATGTGGTCCCCCTTACTGAACCTGACAAATATGAACTCGGATTCATTTGGTAGAACCAAGGAGTCGAGAATACAAATGGCTTTTTACAACTTGTTTTTTTTTCCCAGCCACTCGTGGACTGCAGGTGGCAGAAATGGTCTGACCATATTCAGTATAGTGATAGGTCTGATATATATATAATATATATATATATATATATATATATATATATATATATATATAATATGTATATATATAATTTCTCACATATCCATGACTTGTTTCACTCCTACGCACACACATATGCACATGTGTACATGTGCACATCCACACCAACACGTGTGCATACATATTCGCATACACCTGAACGCGCACGAGCATACACACACGCTCATGCGTACACGCCCACATACAAAGACACACACAAATGCACACATATATCCACACATACATATGCAGATACGTGTGTATGCTCACACAAACCCACAAATCACACATATAGTGGGAGCCCTAACTACAAAAAAGGGGTGAGTTGTTCATTTGCGGATACCAGCGTGACACTTTGCACAGTGATAGAGGCATGTCTCCGAGTCTAGAAACTACAAGGGAGCAAGCTCTAAGAGGGCTGTAAAGATAAATTCATATGATATTAGATACTTCTTAAAATAAAAAATACCTCCACACTTAGCTTATTATCCATGTTTGTACTTTCAAACCCACTTCTGATATAGCATATTTACATAAGTGAAATACCCTAGTGGTACACGAAATTCATGATCTTTATAAAACAAAATGCAACCTGTGACCGTGAAATAACCAAGGCAGCCTCGGCAACATATGAACCATTTAAGACAGTATTGGCATTATCAAAGTTAGTCATCTCAATACCTTTCTCCTGATAGAGTGAGGTCAACAATGAGCATTCAAACAAAGATGATGTACAGAAATGTTTTCTCTGCAGACACAAGTAATACCATGATAATATTTAGTGTTCCAAGTATTCAGCCTTAATTTATGAATTAATCTAACAATGTGCACGATGGTAAAGTAGCCATTTTTCCCCTTGAATTCTGCTGATGTATATATTTTCGCAAGAGGATAAATCTAAGGGATTGTTTAATAAATTTTTAACGTTTTCTGTTTGCTCCTTCTTTTACAAGACTGTCTGCTATTTCATCCCACTTTATACCACAGTGAGATGGGATCCAACAAAAATCAGTTCTTATGCCTAGAGTTATTAAACAATCCAGTAGATGTTTTATTTCAAAAAGCAAATCTTTTCTAGCTTTGCAGTCCCAGCACTCAAATGGTTGTAAACAGATTTGGAATCAACACAAAGTAAACTTTTATGGAAATCAATTGGTGTATCATATATGTAAGTCAAGGCCTTCAGCATTGCATATAATTCTGAGGTATAAATTGAAAACCCCTTTACTAAATGATATAATTTCCTGACATTTAAAATTAGTATTATAAATCCAGAACCACTGTCAGAGGATTCCATTACCGTCCAATCTGTAAACACTTCTAATGATTTGGATAGCTGTCTTATAAATGTTCACAAACTTGAGTTGTTAAAATATTTACGTATCACTTTTTTAACAAAGTGTATTTGTAATCAAAATAAGCATTTAGGTGCTCCCAAGGCGGCGTTGGAGGTACCACAGGAAATTCTGGCATAACAGCAATATCAATATTACAATGTGACAAAGTCAGATGAGTAGTATCTAATTGGTTGAATATGTGATATATTTTTAGTCCTCTTAGGAAAATCTCTACTGGAATCCATCAGTATTTCTTCAGTAACTGAATTTGCAACAGAAAGACTTCTGACGATATATTTGGATACATCCAATATTAGCTTCTCGTTCAGTGGTAATAATTATTTGTTTCTTTATAACATCTATACGTGTTGGTATGAACTGGCACTCCCAGAGCTAACTCCATGGCCTTACTATCCAAGCTTTGCAATATTTTAAAAGAGAATTAGGTGCAAGAAAATATTCTTCCTGCCCATATGTCAATTTCGATCGGACTAAAGAGATGTATGGATGTAAAAGGGTATGACAGTCCTGACCCCATGGCTGACAACATATAGTTTTGAGAACGTTTCTTGTTTTATGAATCAGATTTTCAAGATGTATTTTCCAGTTCAGCTTAGGAGTAAAAAATACTCACAGGAACTTAACATTTTGTTTATATGTCAGGATCTGATCATCTAGCAAGGGTAGAATCTTTGGGTTTTCACCATTGTTAAACAACATAAGACATGCTTTGTGTTGTTATTGTTGTTGCTGTTGTTGTTGTTGTTGTTGTTGTTGTTGTTTTTCACCAGATAGTTATAATCCATTGTTTTCATATATATATATATATATATATATATATATATATATAATTATCCTATTCCTTTTGGTACAACTTCTGTACAAAGTTTACTGTTCTTTTATTGGAATGCTTCCTTAATGTACAGTTAATCCAAATAGTGATAGCATCTGCATGTTGAACTACATTCGTTGCTTTTGACACAGATTTGGGAAGATCATGGATTAGGATTGCGAACAAAATGGGAGCAATACCCCATCCCTGAGGAATACCCATTCTGTTAGGAAGCTTTTAATGAAATCAGACATTCTCCCAAAAATACCAACATACAAAAAAAAAAAAAAAAAAAAAAAAAAGAATCAGTAGCCTTGCATGCCATACGCAGTCATAGGCTTTTTTAACTCCAAAAAATGCAGTCAGAGTGCTTTTTCTGCGGATAATTGGGTTTGTGATGTGACAGGTCACTTTTAATAAATGGTCTGTGGTACAATGACCTTTTTTGAAAGCCCGGTTGCTGAACAGAAATCACACCATCTTTTTCACAGCAATGTAACAATCGTTTTTGATTTTTTTTCCTCAAAGCTTATCAACATGAAATGTTAGAACTATGGGTCTGTAACTATGTGCAGGTGCCCTCGGTTTACCTTCCTTGAGTACTGGGACTACTACTGAACTTTTCCAGATTCTTGGAATGCTGCCATTAATCCAACGTTTTTGGAATAATGAACGCAGTAATACTTTCCACGAAGAAGGTAAGTGTCTGATGAGTTGATAGGATACTCCATCAAGGCTAACAGCTGAATCATGTTAGCTTTATAGGGTATGACTGAGTTTCACAGCAATTTTTCATTTCGTATACTTCGGCTTCACAAAACTCAGCCCAGTAGTTCTTTTTTTGCTTGAGCAATAATTTTAGTACATTTATTACTTTCTTGTTTCATTATTATAAAGTTTCCATCTGACTTATTTCTTATCCATGTTTTGCATCTTTTTCGCTCTGACTGAACAGCGAGTCTACACTCTTCTGTCCATCATGCATTGCCTACATATGTTCCAATCTTCCTGTATTAATATTTTGGGATTGTCTTTTCAGCTGCTAGTAATTCTACGTTTGGACAATTTGCATAAGATGTATCTAGATCGTCACATCCTCAATCAGTGCTGTATTTTGTGACACAAGAAAAGTTTGAAAGGCTTCCCAGATGGCCTGCTTATAGTTAAATTTTGGAATTTTGCATTCAATGGTAGACAGTTCCTCAAGTATATTTTCATTAAAAAGTATTTACACTCATGTCTGTCCCCTCTCGGCAATTCCGGCACTGACTACCTACAGGCACCTGCTACTGAAAACTATTTTTATTCTTATCTTTAGGCTGGACTTAACTTGCTAGTACTTGGTAATCTGGCCCTTCCAACTCAAAACATGCTGACAGCATCTCGGTAGAGAGTCGTAGAGGGAGTGGAGGTAGGCAACAGTCAGTTAATTCCAGCAAGTGGTGAGGGTACAGTGCAGATCTGCGACAGTACTAATGCAGCGATTTTTTTTTTTTTTTTTTTTTTTTTTAAGGTGAATCCACGCATTCGGCGCAGGTGGAATATTTTGCCGACTGCGAACAAATGGTGCCATCACCGTGGCCACCAGCATCAGTCTGGCATCCAGAACTCGTGGTGGAAGGTGAGTTCTTTCCAAGATGCCGGCTTGTTGTTATTTTGTTCTCTCGTTGTGCAGATCTTGTCGACTCCATCAAGTGACTTTCTAGACAGGCTACAGCGGCACTTTTGAATGATTTCTTTTAGTTGATGTTTTTCTTGAGTGCCTCTTGATAACAGCAGCCACCATGGAATGTTGACATTTTCATAATTTCTTTATCAACCGTGCCGACGGTCGACGGTTTATCGGAGGTTGTCCGAATAACATCTGTAAGGCATTTACTTTAATCTCCTAAGGGCTCGATTGATGGATTTTTCAATATCTTTGGTGTTGTGGATATCCCAGTTGATGATGAACACTTTGATCTCGCCATTTTGATGTTTTCTTTCCCATCGTTAAAACTTCTGATGCTCACGTCGCCATCTTGATTACGTGTCAGGGCTGTAGAGGGATTTTTTTTAAGTATACCCCCAAAAGTATTTTTGCAAGGAACGCACAGTACAAACATAACTGCCTGCCTTCCCAGAAGAGTTCTCTACACAAAAAGCCACTGTTCCGTTTATTAATTATTTAATACCCTCTTTCTGAAATGGGGATGGGTAAAACACTGCCCACTATAAGAGTGTATGCATTCTAATGATAAACATGTAAGCATGCGCATTGTCTTTGGATATGTGAAACAAGCAGCCGTTCTTGTCAAATATGCTTTTATTTTGACAAATATTCCCAGTCCCACATTATTCTTAAAAGTCGAGAAACATTATGATGTTACATACAACAATCTTTCAGACCGTTCTACCTCGCCCATTGAATCACATGTATTTTTACGAATGACGTTGTATAGTAAACTCTCGTACTGATTACATTGATGACCGAACTTTTTTTTTCTAACGTGCAAACACACACGTTGACACAGTCTACTTTCTTTCAAGGTGTTTAGAAACATAAAAATGTTTGACAAATATACACCATAACGTTTTAGATACAGAAGACAAAGACACACCCTATCAAAAATCCATGAAAGTCTGTAAGATTTGTTCACACTGTTCAACCCACAATTTGTCTAGCTTGAGTGAATGGTAGTGAGCTGTTGCCAGCACGACCACATCGGTGTCTGACGTTCTGATCATCACATCACTGTGATTCATCTGAGCTACATTAAAACAGTGTACAATGAATCTTGTGTCCGCTTCCTCATGTGAACAAGGTGACAGCCGGGATTTCTGGTCTTCTGTAATGCCACTAGTACTGACAATGTCCACACCTTATGTTGCGATGACTATTTTCCCTTCTTCCTTGATAAGCTTGACATTTCCAGGCAAGAAGTGAAACAGCTCTGTTTTGTTTTGGCTATTTCGAAGGAACTCGAGCCAGTTGCGTGGTAGTGCAACATCTGCATTCACTCTTTCTCTGATGCCAGACCCGCATTTTTTTTTCCTCACTGACGATTTCAGACTGTTATCACAATAACATTCCAAGACAATGTAAGCACGATCCGCAGTAGCCAAGAACGTCAGGATGTGCGGCAGAAAAAAACAAGAGTCGCTGTACTCTTGGAAGGTCTGGGCTTGGCCTGGTTTCAGAAAGTGCACAAGGGCGGCACCATCAATGACAACAGCTGACACTTGTGGCTCACTGAGCACCGGGTCATGACTTCTCTCAAAGCACTGAAGGAGGTCTGATTTATTGCCCTGCCGCAGATCTCCAGAATCCGATATTGACGGTGGAAACGACTGATTTTCGTGCTACAAACAATAATTAAGATCACCTCCTCTAGCCTGACACCCGATGTACAGTCTTGCGAACAAGCCACAGTTGTTTTTGGCTGTCTTCAGCTTGGGATCTTTGGTCTTCTGTGAGGACTTATTCTGATTGCTGAACAAGGCAACTCTGTTAATTTGATTGACTCACTCTGATTGCTGAACAAGGCAACTCTGTTAATTTGATTGACTTATTCTGATTGCTGAACAAGGCAACTCTGTTAATGTGATTGACTTATTCTGATTGCTGAACAAGGCAACTCTGTTAATTTGATTGACTTATTCTGATTGCTGAACAAGACAACTCAATTAATTTGCGATGCGTCTTTGTTCTTTGCTGTAGTCTCTCATCAAGAAACGTCGGGCACTCTGCTTTGCCCATCTCTTTAGCATTCATCGTTTGCAACGTCTTTAGTAGACAGATACAGCAGTTCCTCACTCTCTTCTGCATTTGCATCGTCTTTGGTAGACAGAGACAGCAGTTCCTCACTCTCTTCTGCAAAAGGATTCCCCAGACGCGACAGTTTCTTTCTGAGTGAGTAAAGGTCGGTTTTGAGCCGTTTCTGAGTGAATCAAAGTCGGTTTTGAGCAGTTTCTGGATGAGTTGAGGTCGGTTTTGAGCCGTTTCTGAGTGAG
>CM065745.1:41189714-41284714 GCA_033310375.1 Conus canariensis
CTCTCTCTGTCGCTGTCTCTGTCTCTGTCTGTCTGTCTGTCTCTCGATCTCTTTCTCTTTCCTCTTTCTGTGTGTGTGTGTGTTGTGTGTGTGTGTGTGTGTGTGTGTGTGTGTGTGTGTGTTGTTTCATATATGTCTGGTCTTCATTTTACGCCAGTCCACGTTATTCAATACCAGACTCCCACAAACCTATATCCAAACACACATAACTAACTGTTAAGATTATGCAAATAAAACTGTTAGCTGGATGTAACATTACAACGAATGTATAACAATAAAACAATAGCGTCCAACTACAGATGACACATGATGCGGCTTCAACCCAATGCAAAAACAGTACGTACTGCAGACTGAAACTGGATTCTTGTCAACCGAATGCAAAAGCAGTATTGATCACCGACTGAAATTGGGTTCTTGACAACCCAATGCACAAGCAGTACCGCAAACTGAAATTGTGTTCTTGAAAACTTCATCCGGGGAAACCTCAATGAGAGCAGCCAAAAACAATTTCAGATGCCTGCAGTGGTGAAGTACGTGATATTTTTTCACCACTAACACAGTTGATGATTTATCAACATTTTGTTCTAAAAGCATTACGTTTAGGTCGATAAATCAATAAAGGTACTGACATGGACTATGACAGAATGTGACCATGATGACAGCTTAAAATATTGTCAGATGGGTTCGGTGTACTACATGAATTCTTGCAACATAGAAGTAAACTAGGTGTTTCTGTTTACATATTTATCAACCGACATTTTGTAATAAACTGTATCTCTCCATAAGAGAAACTGGGATGCTAAAATTGCATGCACGGTCCATGCAGTTAGCCCCATGTTCTGACAGTCTAATAACCATTTCATTGAAATGGATTTTACTGTGTTAAGACACCCCAAACAAGGTAACACTGTTACCACTCAATAGAAGGAAATGTACAAGGTGATTGATCTTAATATTGAGATCCTTGCCTCGTTTCAAAATTTGATTCACTTAGAAATCATGCAAAACTGACTACAATATACACAGAAGAGTATCTGATACAAGTCGGGAAGAAAATCAAGTATATGATAATACACAGTCGACATAACAGCAGTTAACTCTGGTGTAAACATTAATTTTTTTTTTCAAATATGAAAATCTTTCCACTTTTAAGAAAATAATTGATAAATGCTGCACCAACTTCCTGTTTATCCAAAGGGATCCATCAATATATATCTTAAAATGCTGGGTTGAATACATGTTCCTTTTCCCGTGTACTGAGAAGGTTAACAGTGTCCGTTTGTTGTTGTTTTTTGTTGTTGTTGTTGTTGTTGTTTTTTTAAGAGACGTACAAGAGATGTCATGGTGGACAAAGGTGAGATGGACCATTGGATGTCATCATGTCGCCTCGGGTTTATTTGTGATTGCTGGTGGAGACCTGATGTACGAGTTCTCATTGTTGTAACAGATGCTATAATGATTTGTTCTCTGCGGAAAACCTATGGCAGATCTTAAACTGACCTATTGCCAATGTTACTGTTATTCAATGGACAATGAAAGCAATGTTTTCACGTGCAAGTTGAACATACTCATCTAAAGGTAAACCTTATATTTCTTTTTTTTAAAATAAATTTTTAATCAAACATTTGGAGATTACAGGTGCGCAAAAAGAGGACAGTGCGCAGAGTCAACACATCAGCAGCATCTCCGTAAGTCGCACCCACAAATACCTGACTCACAAGACAAAACAAAAAACAAACAAACAAACAAACAAACAAACAAAAAAACATCGAAGCAAAAAAAAACATAAACAAATCAAGCCCAATACAGTTTCAACTAAATCTGTCCACGTAATTTTCTTTCTGATATAACGTAAGGCATACTATGCAGTACAGCACAATACAACACAGTACAATAAAAATACAGTCAATCCAAAATGATCCGTTCAGTGGAGTGCTCCTTTGTTAATACCATACCTTTTTTTTCAGAATGTCAATTTAATACATGCTTATTCATTCTACTTTATTGACCGACCTTAATCTACATCCTGACATGATTTCTTTACAGCCTTAAACTGACCTTAGTTTTATATTGAATCTCATCCTGTTCTTAATATGAATAAGGCCTAAAACTATATTTTGTTCTAAGTAAGTTTTTTTTTCTTCTTCTTTTTTTTCCTTGTTTTTTTTTTATAATTGTGACTCAGGATCATAATTACCCTTATTCAAAGTTCTAATAAGTGTGTATACATACTCCATTTTTGTTCAAAATCTAAGTGTTTCATTTCCAGATTATGAGAGTATTTTTCCATTTGATATCTTAATCTTACGTTTGCACTGATGGTCTTATTTTGTTCATTCTGCATTTATAGACGTAGAATTTTCCCAGTAAAATTATAAGGTCAAGAATTTCATCTGTTTTTGTGTTGTCTTCAATGCCAAAAAGAATCAGTTCGATGTTAAAAGACAGCCTGTGACAAGGTGCACAGTTTTCTCCCAGAATTAGTTGTAGCTCTATCCAAAAAGAACGAGAAAAGTCAGTTATATAGATAGTGTTGGATGGTATCTTTTTCCTGGTTACAAAAATTGCACATGTCACTGTTAACTATTCCCATCTTCTTTAAAACGGTATTTGTCACTAAAATTCTGTAACATATTCTAAGTTGAAACCACTTTAGTTTTATTTCCAATATTGTCTTAATTTTTTTAAAAACCTTTTCCCAATCAACTGGTATTCTAAGTTTTTCTTCCCAGTGCACAAAAGGCTTAATATTTAGAATTTCTATTTTATTAAGTAGGGTATTATAGTACATTTTAGTTCTTTTGGATACACAGATTATCGAACGTATTGCCTTTGTACAGGAGTCGCCTACATTATCGTTAATGACAATTTCTCTTGTTCTTTTTATACTGTTTAATTGTTTGTAAACAACTCATGTATTCTAAGAAATTTACTTTGCTATTGATCTTGTGTGAGAAAGCGCTGTAACTTAAGAATTCTCCATTGCTGTCTACAAGGTCTTTGATGAATACAACATTCCTCTGTGCCCAGTCTTCTTCTTTTTTTTTTTTTTTTTAAATTTGTTCCCCCTTTTTTTCTTCCTTTTTCACATTTCTCTCTCCTCTGAATATGTTATAACAAAAAGTTGTTAACATATCCAATTCACTGCACTTAGATTTCTTTCTGCTCATGAACTTCATCACTACTGCCAACAAACATGTGCACTGTAGTAATGGAACCAGCATCAGCAAAAGGGACACAACCACAAAGCTCTGACACCATTACTGTCAGAAATGAAATTGTGTCCCCCTTAGGATGGTGATGTTACCAGTTTTCCGTCAGGCAATTTCCGTCAGCATTGCATCAGTTTGGAACACACAGTTCTAAACCGTAGTCACAGGTTGATAACAACACTGAAAATAGTCCAGTAAAATAAGAAATTAAGAAAAGGCCAATGGTTTTTGAAAACTCTAACAGACATAAACTACACAAAAGACAAAAAAAATAGGACACCGTGTGTGTGTGTGTGTGTGTGTGTGTGTGTGTGTGTGTGTGTGTGTGTGTGGGTGTGTGTGCGCGCGCGCGCGCGCGCGCGCGTGCGTGCGTTGTGTTGTGTGTGTAAATTCATATCTACCTGTGTCAATATCTCTCCGTTATCCATCTTATCTACTTGATCAGCATCATTTTTTTTTTTTTTTTTTTTGATACATGAATATTTCCTACTACTGTGAAAAGTGGAACAAAAGATAATTGTAAAGTACACTTACACACAGACACATATGAACATATCTATCTATACATGTACTCATATTCATACACACACACACACACACACACACACACACACACCCCCACGCACGCACGCACGCACGCACGCACGGACGCACGCACGCACGCACGCACGCCACACACGCACGCACACACACACACACACACACACACACACACACATTACATTATTGTACAGAGTGAGACTGAGCCTTGAACAATGCAGCATGAAACAAACTGATCTAACCTTGTGTTACCATAATTGCACTCATAAAAAATGCACGCTCGGAGTGACATATTTGTATACAAGCATACATCCTTACATCATTATCTATCACTGTACATCATCAAGAATACACTGATAAGGGTACCACTTTTAAAGAAATCTGCAAGCTTCATTTCTTTTGAAAAGATGTATTTTTCAACTATATAATTGTGTTTCAAATCTCTCAAAAAATGTATTACATTTGGTTTGATCTTATTTATCCTGCATTTGTAAATAAAGTATTTTGCTAATAGATTAATCCGATCAAAAGTGTCGTCTGTTTTTGTTTGGTCATCATTCCCAAACAAAACAAGTTCTACGTTGAATTTTAACTGAAGACATTGTTCGCACTTCTCTCTTAAAATCTTCTCCAGGTCCCTCCAAAAACATTGTGAAACATCTCAGAACCATAAATAATATCTGGCTGAATCTTTCTCATTTCTACAAAAAGTGCATTTGTCACAATTTGTAATCTCATTTTCTTCCAAATATTGTTGTTAACTAAAATATTATAACACAATTTAATTTGGAACCACCTTAATCTGATTTTCTTTATTTGTTTATTTGTTTTAGTGTTCTATCCAGTCCACATATATATTTAGTATTTGCTCCCACTTTGCAAAAGCATTTATATCATATATAATGATTGGCTCTAGTAAAACATCATAGAAAGTTTTTGAACCTTTTTTAACATTTGCTATTATTTTTTGTGCGTTTGTTCTTTCATTGCATTTGCTATCTTTTATTTTGATATTCTTTGCAGCAAGGAAGCTTTTAACTGATTGAACACAACTCATGTATTCTAAATAGTTTACACTCATAGTATACTTTTCGCAGAAAGCTTTATAACTTAAAAAGCATCCCTTTTCGTCAACCACATCTCTTACTAGGAATATGCTTTTGTGTGTCCATTTTCTAAAGAAAAATGTACTATTATCAATTCTAAACTTGTCGTTGTCAAACAAAGGTTCTGTTAATACTTCTTGTGCTTCTTTTACAGCACGTGTTTGCAGAAATTCGCATACGCTGTGAACACATTCTTCCAAAATTTGTTACAATCATTTTAAAGTAATCTCAAAGGCGCACACAGTTCCAATGATTCTATCTCAGGACAATCCATAAACAGTATTTTTTTTCCATTTGGATGTTCCTGTGAGGATCTTTTTCATCCATGTCATTTTTAGGGCCTGTATAAACACTTGTATTTCGGGAATACCAAGGCCACCATTTTCAATGTGAGGAACTGAATATTTTCTTTTTATCTTATCTGGTTTATTATCCCATATGAATTTGAAACACAAGTTTTGTAGCTGTGTTATTATCTTTTCTGGAGGGTCTGGGAGGGAATCCATATGTATATAAGTTTTGAGAGTATGAGAGACTTAAGTACAGCGATTCTACCAAGGAGTGTGCAAATTCGTTTGGACCAAATTTTAAATAGATTTTTCACTTTACTAATTTGTCCGTTGTGTTAATTTCAGTTACTTTTGACAAGTCATTCGTGAACCATATACCTAAGAGTTTATATTTGGGGGGATTCCATTTCATTTTTTTTTCTTTTAAGTATTTGTTCTCTGAATATTTCTTTTGACCTAGCCACACATTAACAGTTTTTCCATAATGAAGTTTTAGTCCTGCAATTTCTTCAAACTCCTCAAGAGTTCTGAACAGATTTCATAGGATTCCCTATCTCTGTTCAGTGTAAATGACGTGTCATCTGCGAATTGATTTATTTTAAAAATAGAGTCATGGATAGGTATACCTTTTATGCTTTTATCTTCTCTTATTTTGTGAGCTAGAATTTCTGAACACAAAACAAAAAGGTAGGGTGAAATAGGGTCTCCTTGACGCCATCCTCTCTGTACTTCAAAGCTTCCAGATACCTGTCCTTTACGTTGATATATGATTTCATATTTTTATAAATGTGGTTATCAATTTACATATATCATCGCCAAAACCAAAAACATTCAGGACTTTATTCATGTATTTCCAATTTATTGAATCGAACGCTTTCTGGAAGTCTATTGACACTAATAAACCTGGAAGGTTATTTTTTTCTAAGTAATATATGATGTCGTATACTGTTCTTAAATTGTCTCCTATATAACTTCCTGGAATAAAATCTGTCTGATCTTCTTTTATCAGTTTATGTAGGATGTACTTTATTCGGTTGGCTATACATGTTGATCCTATTTTATACGACACATTTAATAGTGATATAGGTCTCCAATTTTGTAGATATTCTTTTGGCTTTTCTCCTTTTGGGTAGGTAAGTGATAATTCTTTCTCTCTGAGTAATGGACAGCTCTCTTCATTTAAAGATCGAACAACAAAGTCTCCTTGTCCTTCCAGAAAAAAAAAATTGAAAAAAATTACCGTCATCCCATCAGTACCAGGGCTCTTGTCATTTTGCATTCCTTTCAGTGCTTCTGAAGCTTCTTGTCTAGTTATTTGTCCCTCTAGTTGTTTGGATTCAGCTTCTTCATGCTTTGGTAAATTTCCAGCATATCTGCCAATGTCTATGTTTTTTGTACTTCTTTCTTTGTATAAGTCATAATAGGTCTTAGCTGCATCTAATATTTCGTCTGTTTCTGTTATTATATTTCCTTGGTCTGTTACTAATTTTAACATTTGTTTGCTGACAAAATGACGTTTCTCAAGATTGCAGAAATATTTAGTTATCTTTTCCCCCTCTGATGCCCATCTTGCTTTGGATGTGCCCAGTCTTTGTAATACAAAACTTCATTGGCAATCTTAAATTTTTCATTATAAAAGATTGGTTCAGCTAATAGCTCATTTCCGTCCTTAAGTTCAATTTGTCTACAAAATTTTACATACGCTGAGAAAACATTTGTCCAAAACTGGTTAGACATGTTCAGTTCAAATCGTATGGGTCCGTAACTTTGTATTAAATTCATTTCTGGACATAAAAGTCTTGTTATATGAATCCACTTTGGGGGTTGAACTATGATCTTTCTCAGCCAAGCTAATTTTAATGCCTCTATGTATGTCTTGATCTCAGGAATGCCAATGCCTCCTTCTTCAATATTGTGCACAGAGTACTTTCTCTCGATTTTATCCGTTTTTTCATCCCATACAAAGTTAAAACACATTTTCTGTATTTGTTTGATCTGACTGTCTGGCGGATTTGGAAGCAGTATCCAGAGATAAGTGAGTTTTGATAAAATTAAAGATTTAAGTACCGCCACTCTTACCTAATGGTGTAACAGTCCTTTGCAACCATATTTTGAACAGATGTTTTATCTCTAATAATTTGTCTTTCATATTTATTTATGTGACTCTTCTGATATCGTTAGTAAACCAGAGCCCTAATATTTTAAATCTAAGAGGATTCCATTCAATATATTTATTCACAATATATATATATTATATATATATATATATATATATATGAACAATAAAAAAAAGTCCTTAAAAAATCTGAAGGTGCTCAACCCCTTGGGGAGCAACATCTGTTAAAAAATATTTTTAAAAATGAAGTATTAAAATCTACAAGCTTGTTTCTAGCGTTGCTATCTTCAGGATGTCTTTTGGGGCACGCCAACGGTCTTTTATGGCGTGCGGGACTTGATTTCAACTCTGTGTATGCAGGCGGATCTCATTTGCTGCACGTGCGGCCTGTGGTTTTTATTGGGGCCTGTTCAGATGGAATGTGCTAGCAAAGATTTCCACTTGTGCCTTGCAATTGTTTACAATTTCTACTTTTGTGTTCAGAGTTGCTAAGTGTGGTTTGCATAATATTAACCATTTTTCTGTGGAGCATAGATTGCATCTTTTTGAGATATTGTTGTATGGTGTTGCTCTTTTTATGATTTTCCATGATATGTTGTAGTCTATTTTTTATCTTTGAGTCTCCAAATGTATTTACTCAGCTGTTTGATTTTTGTATTTTTCATTTTTGAATGACTGTTTGTGGTTTGCGTATCTGGTTTTGAAAGTGTTTTCAGTAATCCCTATATATGTTTCTTTTTCATTTTCTGATGTTACCGTAGCTTGGTATACAATGTTGCTGTGAAGACATTTATTGCTTAGGGGGCACTGTTCTTTTTTAGTGCAGTTGCAAGATGTCCTTTCGGCACCCTTCTCTTTTATGTTGCTTTTCATTTTGTTAGATGAGTCAATCATGTTTTTGAGGTTGGGCATACATGAGTATGATAGTTTAATGGTGTTTTTTGTGAATATTTTGGACAGTTTGTGTTCTTTTGGGAATGATGTTGCCAAGATTTTAAAGAATTCTTTTCCTACATTTGTTTTTACTTGTCCATCGTATGGTGGGTTGTACCATATGATCTTTCTTTTCCTATTTTTCTTATTTCTGTTCGTGCTGTTGTCTGGACTGTATTGTAGTTTGTAATTGTAACCACTTTTTTGTAATGCTTCTTGATATTCTGTTGCTGCATCATTGAATGCGTTTTCATTACATGACAGGTTGGATAGTCTCTTGTTTATACCATTGGGTATTGTTTTTAGTATAGATGGTGGGTGGTTGCTTTTGATGTTAACGTAGACTGGTATGTCATTGGGTTTTTTGTATGGTTTGTACACATGGTCATTGAGGTCTAATGTTATGTCTAGGTAATTCACTACTTTTTTGTTTGCTTCTATTGTGATTTTTAAGTTGTGGTTTTTAAAGATTTTACATAATTCTTTTTTCTTGTTTTCAATGGTTCTTGGATTATTGTTTAATGCAGCGTGGCCGTCATCTCTGTATAAACCGGCCCTGTTTTCCAAGTTGTTTTTGGATGTTGGATAGCATGAATAGTCCGACTAGTTCACATGTTTCGGCACCATCATACGATCCCATGGTTACATCAAATGTGGAGTTTTTGCTCGTTTTTTTAATCCAAGTTTCATTTCTGCTATGGAGTAAGGTTTTTTTGGTGTGGAAAATAATCTCCATTTCTGACTCTGTTATGTTTGTGTATTTGTTGGCAAATTTCAAAGCTTTGTTGAGTAGTTCTTCATCTATGGATGGATAGAAGTCTACTATGTCAAATGTAATGAACATTGTATTTCTCTGTTTGTTGAGTTTCTTAAACCATTGTATGACTTCATAGCTGTTTTTCCAAAGGTTGTATTCGGTGTTTGATTTTATATCTTCTATAGCCTTTTCCAAAACTCTCTTGCTTATTTTGCCCAGTTCGGATTTAGATGGGTTTATTAGTCTACATGTTGGGTTGTTTTGGAAGTTAGGCTTTGTGGTCTTTAAGCGTTATGAAGGCTTCTTTTGTTGCTGTTGCCTCTACCCTATCACTTAACTCCATGCGGTGTGCAAGCTCTTTTTCTTTTTTGCGGATGTTGCTATGTGTAGTTTTATCAGCTTTCTTGTAGTTTTTCTGGATGTTTTTGTTTAAGAGTTGAGAGTATTCGTTTGGTTCCATTTTGTAAAAATTGCTCGTTTCGTCAACCTTTACGAATATCTTTTTATCATTTTGGATTTGTTTTATATCATTTGCTAGTGATGTTTGAAAGTTGTTATTTGATTTTTTGAATTTAATATTGGCTATCAGTCCCTTCATTTTGTCTTCAAAAGGTTTCATTTCATCTATTGTCGGAGGTGATCGCCATGATTTGAATCCATATGTATTTTTGTCTTCATTCTTTGCATTTGGGTTTAGGAAGAAGAACGCCTTCCATCTCATGTTGCGCACAAATTTCTCAGTTTGTTCTATCAGTTTTTTAGTGTAAGTTTGTGGGTTTGAAAATGGTATGTTTTTAGTGGATTGCCTAAAGTTGATTTTCTCCATTTTAGATTTTGTCAGACCACAGTGCTCAACGTGAGGAGCTGACAAAACGAGCAATTTTTACAAAATGGAACCCAACGAATACTCTCAACTCTTAAACAAAAACATCCAGAAAAACTACAAGAAAGCTGATAAAACACACATAGCAACATCCGCAAAAAAGAAAAAGAGCTTGCACACCGCATGGAGTTAAGTGATAGGGTAGAGGCAACAGCAACAAAAGAAGCCTTCATAACGCTTAAAGACCACAAGCCTAACTTCCAAAACAACCCAACATGTAGACTAATAAACCCATCTAAATCCGAACTGGGCAAAATAAGCAAGAGAATTTTGGAAAAGGCTATAGAAGATATAAAATCAAACACCGAATACAACCTTTGGAAAAACAGCTATGAAGTCATACAATGGTTTAAGAAACTCAACAAACAGAGAAATACAATGTTCATTACATTGACATAGTAGACTTCTATCCATCCATAGATGAAGAACTACTCAACAAAGCTTTGAAATTTGCCAACAAATACACAAACATAACAGAGTCAGAAATGGAGATTATTTTCCACACCAAAAAAACCTTACTCCATAGCAGAAATGAAACTTGGATTAAAAAAACGAGCAAAAACTCCACATTTGATGTAACCATGGGATCGTATGATGGTGCCGAAACATGTGAACTAGTCGGACTATTCATGCTATCCAACATCCAAAAACAACTTGGAAAACAGGCTGGTTTATACAGAGATGACGGCCACGCTGCATTAAACAATAATCCAAGAACCATTGAAAACAAGAAAAAAGAATTATGTAAAATCTTTAAAAACCACAACTTAAAAATCACAATAGAAGCAAACAAAAAAGTAGTGAATTACCTAGACATAACATTAGACCTCAATGACCATGTGTACAAACCATACAAAAAACCCAATGACATACCAGTCTACGTTAACATCAAAAGCAACCACCCACCATCTATACTAAAAACAATACCCAATGGTATAAACAAGAGACTATCCAACCTGTCATGTAATGAAAACGCATTCAATGATGCAGCAACAGAATATCAAGAAGCATTACAAAAAAGTGGTTACAATTACAAACTACAATACAGTCCAGACAACAGCACGAACAGAAATAAGAAAAATAGGAAAAGAAAGATCATATGGTACAACCCACCATACGATGGACAAGTAAAAACAAATGTAGGAAAAGAATTCTTTAAAATCTTGGCAACATCATTCCCAAAAGAACACAAACTGTCCAAAATATTCAACAAAAACACCATTAAACTATCATACTCATGTATGCCCAACCTCAAAAACATGATTGACTCATCTAACAAAATGAAAAGCAACATAAAAGAGAAGGGTGCCGAAAGGACATCTTGCAACTGCACTAAAAAAGAACAGTGCCCCCTAAGCAATAAATGTCTTCACAGCAACATTGTATACCAAGCTACGGTAACATCAGAAAATGAAAAAGAAACATATATAGGGATTACTGAAAACACTTTCAAAACCAGATACGCAAACCACAAACAGTCATTCAAAAATGAAAAATACAAAAATCAAACAGAGCTGAGTAAATACATTTGGAGACTCAAAGATAAAAAAATAGACTACAACATATCATGGAAAATCATAAAAAGAGCAACACCATACAACAATATCTCAAAAAGATGCAATCTATGCTCCACAGAAAAATGGTTAATATTATGCACACCACACTTAGCAACTCTGAACACAAAAGTAGAAATTGTAAACAATTGCAGGCACAAGTGGAAATCTTTGCTAGCACATTCCATCTGAACAGGTCCCAATAAGAACCACAGGCCGCACGTGCAGCAAATGAGATCCGCCTGCACACACAGAGTTGAAATCAAGTCCCGCACGCCATAAAAGACCGTTGGCGTGCCCCAAAAGACATCCTGAAGATAGCAACACTAGAATCAAGCTTGTAGATTTTAATACTTCATTTTTAAAAAAGATTTTTTAACAATATATATATATATATATATAGTTTGTCTTGCTACCTAACCATACATTGAATGTTTTTGAGTAATTCAGTTTCAGTCCTGATATAATATCAAACTCATTAAGCCTTTGGAACAGCTTTTCATAAGAGTTTCTGTCACCTTCCAATGTAAAAGGTGTAACATCTGCAAACTGACAAATCTTAAATTCTGTGTCAGCCACTTTATTACCTTTGATATCTCTGTCATCTCTTATTTTACAAGCAAGTATTTCGGCACATAAAGCAAATAAATAGGGTGATATTGGATCTCCTTGCCTGCAACCTCTTTCTATTTTGAAATATGAGGACATTTTCCCATTTACTAACACATACGCTTTTATGTCTTTGTAAAAGACAGATACCCATTTACGTATTTCATCTCCAAAACCAAATCGTTTTAGTGTTTTATCCATATATGGCCAGCTAATGGAGTCGAATGCTTTCTCGAAGTCAACAGAGACTAATAAACCGGGTAATCGTTTTTCATCAAGGTAATGGATAATGTCATAAATAGTTCTGATGCTGTCCCCTATGTATCTTCCAGGAACGAACCCTGTCTGGTCTTCGTTTATGAGTTTAGTCAAGATCGATTTAATTCGACTGGGTATAGACGCTGATCCGATTTTATACACAACATTTAGGAGAGTTATTGGTCTCCAGTTCTTAAGGTATTCTTTGGGTTTATCTCCCTTATCTTTCCCTATATGATGCCATAGATGACGAGTGAAAAGGCACGCTTATGTCATGTTCAAAAGCCTTGCAATCAAAGCTTAGTGTTTTCTTTAATTGATACCCAGACCACAGAAGAAAATCGCTTGTTTGTATGTCATACTGGAACACCCGAGACACAGATCACTGTAGTGCCTTGGTGTCATGGGTTATTGCTTTTGAAAGATTAAAATTCCTCCAATCCTTCGTGAGGGACTATCCAATATAATTCCGTGTAAGTCTTGAAGTAAGTCAAACTGAAAAAAGAATTCTGCCATGTTTTTATATTTCAAAATATAACAACCAATCCGGAATGATGACAAAAAGTAGGTGAGTCAGCACCATTGTTAAACAGAACAAGATAAGTGTTTTCTGTGGAATGTGAGCAAACATTTTCAAAACGATAGTTGTTGAGCTGATCGAGTTCCGGTTGATATATGTTTTTATGAAAAATTAACTCTCCTTTAGTTATTTTCAGAGTTACATTCATCTTAATACACACATCGTCAGAATTCTTGGCAAAAACTGTATTGTTTGATTCTTTGGGAGGTAGCGAAATGGAATATTGAACAGAGGAGGTGCAATTACTGACCCTTGCAGAATATTCATTCTTGGAGATCTTGGTGTGGACCAAGATTTTCCCAGTTTTTTTTCTTTTTTTTTCTGAATATTGCTTTATGTAAAAACAATCTTTATGTAAGAAAAGTTATTTCCAGATGAGCCAATGCATTTAAATCAATAAAGCAATCTGTTATGGTAAACACCATCGTAAGCTTTTTCATGCAAAAGAAAGTGTAGCTAATACAGTCTTTCTTCGGGCAAATTGCTGTGTTATTTGTTAATTTCACCAAATGATCAATGGGTGACCTACAAGTTTTAATCCTGCCTGATGTATGGGGATTTTTTCGTTTATATTGCAGTAATATGTATTTCTGTGGAAGATTACTTTTCTCACACGTTTACCAGTATGAGAGCTGCAGGCAACTGGCTTTTAACTGTTTTTATCACTTTTGGCTTTCCTTGTTTTGATATTGGTAGGAATCTACTAGCCTTTTCTTTCCCTTTTTAGCTCATCTACCCTTCATCCTTCATCGTCGTATGACATACATTCACTGCATATAATGCTGAAAAATTAAGTAGTGGGGGAAAACAAGTGCAGGCTAACAATTCTTCAGTCAATATAGTAATGACTTGGCAAAGATTTGAACTTTTAGAAGAAAAAAAAATGAAAATGAAGAAATTGGGAGAATATATCATAAATATGAGAAACCCTTCACTAGCTGCCTGAGGGAACCATCGCAATCTCTCTTGAAGGCAGATCTATTTGTATTGCCTGCTCCTAGGCCTTTCGTCCGCTGGATCAGACTCATCAGGGAGATACGGCTGATTGTGTCTGCGCTCCTGGTGTCAAATAGAGACACACCACAGTCCATAATTCTGTGGTGTTTTCACCACCAAGGATTCAAAAAAGAATCCAACAGCACCCCCAAAGCAGCCAGCGAAGGATAGTAAATGGAATAAAACGAAAGTGTGGAGAGGAAAAAAGTTGCTGAAAAACTAAAAGCATTATGCAAATAGTATAAAATGTAGGGGACAATCTTTGAGCCTATGCCTGAGGATCCATTCAAGGATGCACGGGAGATCAAAAGATATGGAACAGTCTGAGTGGTCAGCTCTGCTGTTCAATAACTCAAGCATTGTCAGTGGCTAAGAATTGTGCAGGACAACCTATACTTGGATCTCCTAAGAGATGCAATCTCCCACTGATTGACCAAACAATATAATGCTGAAAAATTAAGTAGTGGGGGAAAACAAGTGCAGGCTAACAATTCTTCAGTCAATATAGTAATGACTTGGCAAAGATTTGAACTTTTAGAAGAAAAAAAAATGAAAATGAAGAAATTGGGAGAATATATCATAAATATGAGAAACCCTTCACTAGCTGCCTGAGGGAACCATCATTCACTGCATGTGAGTCACATGGGCAGAGCCTCTCTTGTCAAACATTTGTGAGTTTTGTGAGTTTGTCTCAATTCCATAAACGTCAACAGCATACCTTTTTCCCATGTCTGTGCACTCAGACCACTGTGGTTGATTAAGTGCTATTATCTTGACCCTCGTGGAGTGTGCATTCCAGATAATTTCCGTTGCCCTCTGCGAATTCGTACAACATCAGCCAGTTTACATTTGGCGGAATCTGACTTCAGTCCATTCAGTTCATCGTCGGCACAATCTTGTTTCAATTCCGTTTTCGTTTGAATTGGCAGATCTTTTTTTGTTTTCATTTACCAATAACTCGCGCTGCAACATGTGTAATTCCTTGTTATTTTGTTTTTCTCTGACTTTAGTTTTAGAGGAGGGCAAACAAGCATTTATTCTACCACAACGCAAGCAGTTCAACGAGCAGGCCCTTTATTGAAAATGTAATTCATTTGAACAACATGTTCATTCTGATCTCATTGAACAAATCATCAATGTCACGAGAGTAATGTTGTTCACATTAGTCCGAAGTGGCAATATCAAATCATGGGAGGGCTGGCACTTTTCCTGCACGTCGCTTCTATATTGCCAGACCACGAAGTATGCTGAACAAAACAGGAAAAAAACCACCAAAAAAAAACCGTTGTACACTTGCTTCAGGCTTAACATTGCCACCACAGATTCTCGCATTGCCACCACAGATTCTCACACAACATTCACATCACGAAAACCATTTTCTTTTGAGTTGTCTTTGATTTCTAACATTTCGGTTAAATAAATGACTGAAGTTTATGATCATAATTAATATATATATATATGAAGAAAAAGAAACACCCGAAGGTGCTGGGAGGACCAGAGAAGCACTGTCTTCACCTGCCTTTAGAGCAGTCCTGTACCACCCTTGGAGGCCTGCGCTGTGTTGACGATGGGTACAGGCACGCGCAGGACACTCCATATATATATATTTTTTTTTTTTTTTTTTTTTTTTTTTTCAAAGAAGGCTGCGTGAGCGGGTGCGTCCCATGTACAACTGGCGCACGTAGTTCCTTCTGTTTATTGACGTAAGCGTTTCAGACATTTCGCAGTTATTTCACATTGATGTGGAAGAAGTAGTAGTAGAGGTAGCAACTGTAGTGACACTAGTAGTAGTAGTAGTAGTAGTAGTAGTAGTAGTAGTAGTAGCAGTAGCAGTAGAAGAAAAGTAGTGGTGGTAATGTGCCGCACAAAACAATGTGACAAAGTCTCCTGGCTCTCACTGGCCTATAACAGTTTCTTTTCCGGTGTCCAATCTCTGCAGCCTCTCATCGGCTTACGAAGATACGCAAACTATGGTGGTAATGTTGATGGTGGTGGTGATAGTAGTAGTGGTAGTAGTTGTAAAAGTAATAGAGGTTGTAATAGTAGACAACGACGACGCGACGTCATCGTCATCGTCTTAGTAGTAGTAGTAGTAGTAGTAGTAGTAGTAGTAGTAGTAGCGCAGCAGCAGCAGTAGTAGTCGTGGTGGTGGTGGTGGTGGTGAATATCCATTTTAATGTGCTCTTTTCTTTCCTAAAGATTTTCAGGACTGAATGAATATCTCGTTGAGACAAGCCACTTCTCATGACCAATGGCTGAATAAGAAATAGAAAATTGTAACGACTTTTCATACTGAGTTCTTGTTTATATTATCTTTGTAGTGTTTCACCAAAATATGACTAGATGTACCTTCTGACAGATCTGGTTTCTTGTCACATATCAGTCCTCACAGGGATGTCTGTGGACCGACAAGCTGGTCAAATGGTATGACTGATATGCTGACTTGAAAACAAAGTTTACTTAACCATATTATATTCCATTTCGTTTGTGTAGGCCTAATTAATTGCTATCAAGTTCAAAGTCAGGTGACTGCAGGCGGTAATTGAAACAAATTTTGAAAGGAAACTGAAATACATCCGCCAGGTAACAGCGTCAAACAAATTACAAGACAAACTCGACGCGCTTTGATCTCTTAGGTCTTTTCCATGCAAAATAAACGACATCCAGGACAATGAAAACGAAAGGAGTTGAATTAACGCCCATCTTGCACCGAATTTGAGAATGTAAGTGATCGTTCGTTCTCCGTTTTCATTGTCCTAAATGCTGTTTATCTTGCCTGAAGAAGACCTATGGGGTCATAGGGCATCGTGGTTGTTTTGTAATTTGTTTTCCTGTTATCCGGCGGATTTACTTTAATTTCCTTTTAAAATTTGATTTCTATTATTTTGATTTTATTTCTTACAGCATTTTGATTGATGCAATTTGCTCTGTTATAACTGTATGTCCGAAAACCAAGATGAACGAGACTGAACAAGGATAAACCATCCCTTTTACTGATACACATGAACAGTGAAAAAGAATATAGTTAAAGTCATCAGCTTGTGGGTTTTGAGCATGCATTTTTGCCCCAACTGGAACGATGTTTCACAAAGAAACCTCCAGTGCAATTGTTTTGCCATTCTGTTTCATATAGCCCATATAGACATGAGTTTTAAAAGTTCCGTTCCTGGTTTTTTCCATTTCAAATTCTACGCAAATTTTAAACAGACCCGGCAGAGACGGATTAGCCTGTCGATTGTTTTATCGATGTTAGGCTTCAACGAGAAAGTTTCTTTATCGAACCCAGTATTGGTGATTCAGGATAAGAGGGCTCCCACTCAAAAGGCACGTAACCATATTATCAGAACATTTTAGACTCGTTTCTCACTTTTGCCGTTTGTTCAGTTACTCTCTCTCTCTCTCTCTCTCTCTCTCTCTCTCTCTCTCTCTCTCTCTCTCTCTCTCTCTCTCTCCATTAATCACATATGTGTACACAACTCCGTCCTAAATACCTGTTTTCCGCCCCCCCCCTCCCCCCTTCCTCTTCCTCCTCCGTCTACTGCATCAACATCTCTCTCTCTCTCTCTCTCTGTCACACACACACACACACACACACACACACACACACACACACACACACACACACACACACACGTGCGCTCGTGCACGCACACTTGCACATGCAGAGAGAGAGAGAGAGAGAGAGAGAGAGAGAAAGAGAGAGAGAGAGACGCACACACGCACGCACACACACACACACACACACACACACACACACACACACACACACACACACACACACACACACACGTTAGTGTGCAACCATCGTAAATTACAAACCTGAACACATCTTCTCACTTCACATCTGTTCTTTCTTTGTCTCCTATTCAAGACACTGCTGCTCCATAAATCACAGTTCCAATCAATGGTGTGCACGTGCCATATCATTGTGAAAGAAACTATGCTATTCTCTTTGAAGTAACAAAATGTTCAAAGGAAGCGCTTACTGTTTGAGAGTACCACGCGTCATGTGTGTGTGTGTGTGTGTGTGTGTGTGTGTGTGTGTGTGTGTGTGTGTTGTGTGTGTGTGTGGTGCGTGCGTGCGTGCGTGCGTGTGTGTATGTGCGTTCGTGCGTGCGTGCGTGCGTGTGTGTATGTGTGTGTGTGCGCGCGTGCGGTTGTGCGTGCGTGTGTGTGTGTGTGTGTGTGTGTGTGTGTGTGTGTGTGTGTGTGTGTGTGTGTGTGTGTGTGTGTGTGAAACAGTGGTCATTTAAAAATGAAAATGATTTCTCTGCTTTACGAGAATCATATCGTGAAAACAATGTTTTGTTTGACAGAGGGTAGCATCCCAAGTGTTTATCAGTCACGTGTGCGTAAGGACCTTAGTAGACTTGTACAAAATGATACTTAGCTGTACCTATGAAGCAAACAATCCACCAACACTTTTCGTTTTAGAGAGCTCTGAATACGGCCTCATGAATGAAGGTTACAAATGACATTAAGAAATGTACAAAGTCGTAGCCTTCTAGTAAGATCAATTCTGTTCAGTTCAGTCCATGTTGTTTATAGCTGAGCCGATGGCGAGGAGCCATATCAGGGCTGTCAACTCGTCAAGGTCAACTCCCTATACAGATGTTAAGAAATCCTCAACGTATTGAAATGAATGACATAAAACCCGCGTATACTGCTTAAAACTCTTTCTTCTTTATAAAACCGTACATCAGATGAAAAAATGTTTATCTCCTCCAGGAATACAACGACCGAAAGGGAGATTTTAAGATAGGGCTAAACAAATGGTATCACACAGTTTGTTGGGTGCATTTTCGTGTATAGGCCTATATGCGAACCACTGACATAGTGTGTCATGTAGAATTGTTAATGTATTATATGCATGTATTACTATCACCACCATCGTCATCATCATTGATAGTAGTAGTAGTAGTAGTAGTATGAGGAGGAGGAGGAGGAGGAGGAAGAGGTAGTAGCACCAGCAGTATTGTTGTTGTTGTTGTTGTTGTTGTTGTTGTTGTTTTCATTACCATTACTATTATTGGTTAATGGTCATTCTTATTGTTATAATTATTAATATCATTATTATTATCATTATTATCATTGTTACTAATTCTTAATCTATCATTATTGCCAATCCTCCTCCTCTTCCTTCTCCTCCTCCTCCTTACAACAACAATAACAACAAAACTACTATTACTACTACTACTACTACTACTACTGCTGCTGCTGCTGCTGCTGCTGCTGCTGCTGCTGTCGTGGCTGTTGTTGTTGATCATCATCATCATCATCATCATCATCATCATCATCATCATCGTTGTTGTTGTTGTTGTTGTTGTTGTTGTTGTTGATCATCATCATCATCATCGTCATCATCATCATCATCATCATCATCATTCTTTTTGCTATGTTTATTAGTCTAGAACTCCCAGAGCAGTTTTCTGGATCGTGTACCACTTTAGTATCCATTCTTTGAATCATCAAAATTGTCACTCCAGAAGTTCTTTTGTTTTCTCTTTTCCCCTTTGTATCGTTATTTCAGCGGCTTCGTGGAAGATGTTTCTAAAAATGCCATAGAATGTTGTTACATGGCCATACAAGCGTAGTGTTCTTTTTTTAATTTATGTCAGTTGATCCTCATACGGTCTGATATGTAGATTGATGGTTTGACGTACTTACTCTCTTGGTAATGGGATTAGTGTATTAGAGGTTCAACCAAAGTTACGTTCAGTGTTAGGAAATGAATAATCAGTATGGTCCTTCCTTCAATGCTGACTGTGCTGATATTCAAGTGCATCAACCATGCTGCTTTTCAGAAATATATTGTTTAGCATGGGAGATAGTAGGCAGTCCTGACGAACTCCAAGTCTTGAAGTGTTAAACTACTACCCTATAGCACCCTTTGCTTTGTAGTACAGTTGCTGGATGGATTTCACCAACTTTTACCCGATTTTAGAAGTTTTCTTTCAAAATGAGGTGAGTGCAGGCGAACATTGAAACAAACTGAAAAGAAAAAAAAATACTTCGACGGACGAAAGGCACAAACAAATTACAAAGGTTTTCATTGTGACAGGGACAACGAAAATACAAGACAAGAGAAGGTTTTATTCAGAAGCGTCTATTGTGTTCCATAGCACCTTTTGCCAGAGTCTGTCAAATGCCTTCTTGGGGCCTATAAAGAAATGACAGCACAAGATAACTATCTCTTTGATTGTACTTTCGCTTCTGGGCAGTTTGGCCTGTACCGCGGTGATCATGGTATCTGCTTGCAGCTGGTAAACTATCCAGTGTGCCTGTTATCTGTTTAGAATAACTGTGAGCAATACTTCTCTGGCATGGCCGATCATAGTGTGTACAGGAGATACGGAAGCCTTGGAGATTTTCTTTAAAGGATAGAGTGATGCTTGGTGATCGAAAATATATGGCGTGTTTCCTGTGTGCCAAGTATTGTTGCCGATGGCAGTGAGGTCGGTAGTGACTGCCTCTCCGCCATGTTTCTAGAGCTCTGCAGGATGTCATCGGCGCCTGCAGTATCCTCACATTTCATTAATTTTGCTTCTGTTACATTTTGAAAAGCCATCCTTCTTTGATAACTCTTGTAGTGCCGGTACACTTGGAACTCCATTGTTCTGTTTGTGGCAGAGTTCAGATCAGTTCACCTTTGTGTGATGTTTTCTTCCTGAGTGAGAAAGATGCAGTTTTTGGCTGGAATGGTGCTGACTATCCTTTGCGTCTGTTTGGTAAAATCTTTAACAACTTCAAAAGCTTCCTCTGTGTTGTTGTTGCCTTAGTTTTATTTCTGTTTTCACGTTGTTCTTGATATCCAGCTGTCCTTTGCCTTCTTCACTTTTGACCAGTTCTCTTGTTTAGAGCGCTATATTTCTCCACAACAGCCACGCCCCCCCCCCCCCCACACACACACACACACAAAACACTCGCACCCTTCCATTTCAGTCTTTTTTTTTTCAAACTCCTAGTGTCACCCAAGGACTCGATCAGCTTTTACCCGGTGTCAAATGTGTTTATATGGCCCATTGCACCTCCTGTCAGAAACAGTCTTGTGTTTTCTTGAGGTTTGCGAAGAACACGTGAAAGAATTCAGTGTGGCATTTGGGATGCTTTTCACAAAAGCCCAGCAGTTTTGTGCTTTCGGTATCTAGCCTGTTCTTCAATACTAGCGCTATCCGGTTATATCTGTGATCTGTTTATGACGCTTTTGAGCATTACTTTACCGGCATGGCATGTCGAACTAACAGTACAGTACAGTAGTTCTGGTACTATGAGACATTCCTTCCTAGGGAGGGGTGCCGACCAGTGACTCAGTCCATGGCATGGACCACACACCCTTGTGCCTGATTGTGTTGCAGCTGGCATTAAGGATATCAGCTATGGCCTCTCTGCTATGTTTGGAGAGTTCTGCAGGGGACTTGTAGCTGCCTTGCTATGTTTGGAGAGTTCTGCAGGGGACTTGTAGCTGCCTTGCTATGTTTGGAGAGTTCTGCAGGGGACTTGTAGCTGCCTTGCTATGTTTGGAGAGTTCTGCAGGGGACTTGTAACTGCCTTGCTATGTTTGAAGAGTTTTGCAGGGGACTTGTAATAATAATAATAATAATGAATATTTATATAGCGCCTATTCTCGGCTAGAGACCAAGCTATAAGCGCTTTACAATCAGCACTCGTTTACACAACGGGCTGCCTACCTGGGTAGTGCCGACTGAAGAGCTGCCAGCTGGCGCTTCATTCAGTCGTTTCCCGTGTCATCCAGTCAGTATCGTTCAATATCGATCACTCATTTTCCTTACTTCCTTCATTCTTTCCGTTTCTCACGCAGGGTGCATGCTATGTGTAACGTGTCATCCATACTAACGGCCAAACTGGCCTACTCTTCCGAAAGTTGGTGATGGGATTTTACGTGTGTGCAAGATGTTATGCGTGCGTTCACACACGGAACCTCAGTTTATAGTCTCATTCAAAGGACTGTACGGGGAACCAATGTTAACTCCGAGGGAAAAATCCCCCTGTACCGAAACGCCCTGGCGGAGGTTCGAACCCGCAACCCCAGGATCACCAAGATTACGAGTCCGGCGCTCTACCAACTGAGCTATTCTGTAGGTGCGTTGCTATGTTTGAAGATTTTTGCAGGGGACTTGTAACTGCCTTGCTATGTTTGAAGAGTTTTGCAGGGGACTTGTAGCTGCCTTGCTATGTTTGAAGAGTTTTGCAGGGGACTTGTAGCTGCCTTGCTATGTTTGAAGATTTTTGCAGGGGACTTGTAACTGCCTTGCTATGTTTGAAGAGTTTTGCAGGGAACTTGTAGCTGCCTTGCTATGTTTGAAGAGTTTTGCAGGGTACTTGTCGCTGCCTTGCTATGTTTGAAGAGTTCTGCAGGGGACTTGTAACTGCCTTGCTATGTTTTAAGAGTTCTGCGGGGGACTTGTCGCTGCCTTGCTATGTTTTAAGAGTTTTGCAGGGGACTTGTAGCTGCCTTGCTATGTTTGAAGAGTTCTGCAGGAGACTTGTCGCTGCCTGCAGCCTTCTCACACTGCAGTGATGTTAGGGCTAGCACAACTTCATGGAGTATTGAAAAGTCACCTCATTTGATATATTGTGCACTATTAGCTTGTGGATGTCATTTGCATTGTTTGTTGCCGAGCTCCGGTCAATATTCAGCTCACCTTTCAATGATGTTTTTTTCGTATGTAAGACAGTTATCATATTTGACCTAATAGTGCACTTTGCATCTGTTTGGTCAAGTCTGTTACAGTTTTCAACGTTTATTCGGATCGTATTTGTTCCAGATTTCTCTTTTTCAATGTCCTCATAGTGTTGTTCGATACAGCTTTCCTTTACAATCTTCAATTCTTGGCAAATTCTCTTGGGTACACCACTGTCTTTCCTCCCCTCAGTCTTCTTGAGCGGTATTACGTGTCACACGTCTTCAAAATATTGTGTCTACCCCTGGTTTCGACTTCCATTGGTTTATTGCTACAAAGTCGCTTGGTCTTTTAGTTTTCACTTGGTTGAAATTATCTGTGAGGGTTCCAATGTTGTTTTCAAACAGTGATAATCCGCCAGTTGTCCTGTTCAGCAATGCCAAGATCCTTAAGTGTGTCAGCATGGAACTTAAGACCCAATCACACCGCTGTCAGATTCCTGCAAACGAAGTGCTCAATCACTGGTGGTCTCATTAAACGAGAGGCCGCAGAAATTCCTCCAATCAAGATCAGTGATGGTCTCATTGAAGTAGGGGCCACAGAGAATCTCCTATTCTAGACAGATCAAAGGCAGCCTCATTGCAATAGGGGCCACAGAGATTCTCCTATTCGAGATAGATCACTGGTGGTCTCATTGAAATAGGGGCAACAGAGATTCTCCTATTCTAGATAGATCACTGGTGGTCTCATTGAAATAGGGGCCACAAGGATTTTCCTATTCTAGATAGATCACTGATGGTCTCATTGAAGTAAGGGTCAGAGAGATTCTCCTATTCTAGATAGATCACTCGTTGTCTCATTACAATAGGGGCCACATAAGTTCCTCCAATTTAGATCACTGATGGTCTTATTAAAATAGGGGTAACACACCATTTCCTTCGGTCCAGATCACTGGTGGCCTCGTTAAAAATAAGGGCCTAAGAAATCCCTCCAATATACCTTAGGTTCCATGCCAACCTTGGCATGCCAGTCACTATGAACGATTAGGATGTTTCGTCCGTCAAGCATGTTGATGACCGTTTGAAGTTGAGAGTAGAATTCTTTAGTCTGGTCATCATCATGGTCTGATGTGGGAGCATTTAGCTATAGCACTGTGATGCTGAATGGTTTTGCTCACAGGCAGGTGGTCATGATCCTGTTGGAAACAAGGTAGCATACCAGTACAGGCCTCCTGATATTCTTGTTAACTAAGAACTGCACTCCATGTACATGTTTGTCTTCTTCTCCACAATAGAATAGGGCACGTTCTTTTTCTGTTTGTAGGTCTTTGTTATTCTTGAATCCTATTTTGTAGAAGTTGAGAATGCACCACGTGAATCTGTCCATGTCACGGGTAAATGCTTTCAGTTTTCCCACCTTCTTGACTGACGTTATGTTTCAAGTGGCGAATATAATGATTCTTCTTCCACAGAAACTCTGTGGTTTCACCCAGTACCACACTTCTCTTGTCCGCCTTCGCCGTGCAGTTGTCTACAGTCTGCCCATTTGGCATTACCTTGTCCATACATTGAATTGTTTATTTACACTCTGATTAACAAGTGTTGCATTTTCAGTCAGCACATATTGACACACTAGCTGTTTGAAAGTACTATTTGTTGTAATAGGCTTGTATGGCGTTTTTACCCTTGCTGTTTTACAGAATTTTCATTGCTGATGTATGAACTGTTCAATGTCATGCTTCTTTGAAATGTAAATCTTCATTACGTGGACATCAGAAAATAATATACTGAAATAACAAGTGATTAAATCACATACGTTGTGCGTTGAACATGTTCCAGCAATTCACATAGCAATTCACCACAGCGCATTTGCAATTAATGTAGACAATACTAATGAAGAAAGGACGAGCTAACTCCAGTCTCAGTGAATCTAAAAACAATTTGTCAGATAAGACAAACGTGTCGTCAGACTCTCGCTCATGCAACGTCAACACAATCAGTCAGAAAAATAGGAAAGAGTACCCTTTTTAATTAATGACTAAATATTTACAGAGATTCAATAATGCCATCCCCAATCTACAAGAGACAAGAAACCCTGATGGCAGCTTCAGGGAGAAGGACTGGAGCCAGAGGAGCACTGCCTGTATGGCCTCGGATTGGATCTGTATGGCTTCAGATTCGCAGTGCAAAACTCTCCTATTCTCAGTTGAACCACTTTCCAAAGGACAGCACGAACCCCCCCCCCCCCTCTCTCTCTCTCTCTCTCTCTCTCTCTCTCTCTCTCTCTCCGACTCATGACCTCTTCTGGACCAACAAACATCCTTAGTGTCTAAGCCCCCCCCCCCTCTCTCTCTCTCTCTCTCTCTCTCTGCTCTGCTCTACAATCGATGAGTTCCATGAAGAGCTGGAAGCCAAGACCAAAGAGTACCTGAAAAGGAACGCTTGTTTTTGCTCGTGGACTTCAATGCCCAAACTGATGTGGATCACAGCTCCTGGCGCCATTGCATCGGTCACTTCAACATCGGTAAGCTCAACGAGAACGGATAATGGCTGCATGAGCTTTGTTCCTTCCACAACCTCTGTCTTATGAACAGCTTCTTCCCCACCGAGCCACACCACAGAGTGTCCTGGAGGCACCCCAAATCACTTCCCCACCGAGCCACACCACAGAGTGTCCTGGAGGCACCCCAAATCACTTCCCCACCGAGCCACACCACAGAGTGTCCTGGAGGCACCCCAAATCACTTCCCCACCGAGCCACACCACAGAGTGTCCTGGAGGCACCCCAAATCACTTCCCCACCGAGCCACACCACAGTGTCCTGGAGGCACCCCAAATCACTTCCCCACCGAGCCACACCACAGAGTGTCCTGGAGGCACCCCAAATCCCGTCACTGGCATCAGCGTGACTTCGTGACCACCCGAAATTCCTTGCTCAGCTATGTTCTCGTCACCTGCAGCTACCACAGTGCTGACTGCGATACTGACCACTACCGGGTCAGCAGCAAGGTGCGTCTTCAGCTTAAGCGATTCCACGGCTCCGAGCAGAAGGGACGTCCCTGAACCAACACAGCCATGACGTCAGTGCCCGAACTGCATGGACGCTTCGCCAGGAGCATTGACAAGTCTCTAGAGGATTGCCTGACGACAGTGCTTCATCACAGTGGAACCATATCCGCGATGCCACTTACCAATTCGCCTCAGACACCCATGGGAAGAGAGTGAGACAGAATGGGGACGGTTTTGAAGAAGGATTCATGGAAATGGAGCCTGCTATTGCTGCTAAGCAAGCCGCACTCCCAAATCACAAGACAGAGAGCTCTCAAAGAAGACGCTAGCTGCACTTTGTAAAGCTCGCTGCAACCCAGCTGATCGCCCGTAAATGCGCCAATCAGTACTGGCTGAACCTGTGCCAGGGCATCCAGATCTCCGCCAACTGTGGCAATATCTTCGCCATGTACGAAGGCATGAAGAAAGCGTTCGACTCTAGCGCCATAAAGACAAACCCTTCTAAAAATCTGCATCGAGCGAGGTCATCACCGACCGCAGTAAACAGATGCAGAGATGGGCGGAGCACTACTAGGAGCTATACTCCAGGGAGGACTTGGTCACCCACACAGGCATTGAGAACATAATCCTCCTGCCTGTCATGGAGGAGATCGACACCCTACCCATCACTGAGGAACTCAGCAAGGCCATCGAATTACTAGCCTGTGGTAAAGTGATGGCATTCTGGCAGAAACCATCAAAGCTGGCAAGGAGAGTTCTCTCCTCAATCACCTCCGTGAGCTTCTGCTGCAGTGTTGGTAGGAAGCGACCATACCCCAGGACATGCGCAATGCAAACATCATCACACTATACAAGAACAAATGGGACCGCAGTGACTGCAGTAACTATCGCTGAATATCCTCCTTAGCATTGTTGGCAAAGCCTCCACCTGCGAGGTCCTCAACAGGCTGCAGCTACTCATCAAACAAGTAAACCCAGAGGCACAGCGCGGCTTCAGAGCTGCAAGGGCGACGATCGACATGATATTCCTCCTAAGGCAACTACAAGAGAAGTGCCGCGAGCAGAAAAAAATAAAAAAAACCAATGATCATCGCCTTCATCGACCTGCCCAAGGCGTTCAACCTGTTCAGTAGGTCAGGCCTCTTCATCTTACTTCACCCGATTGGATGTCCACCAAAGCTCCTGAAGATGATCACATCCTTCCATGACAACATGAATGGCACTGCCCCGTACGACGGTTCGTGTTTGGACCCCCTCCCAATCACAAGCGGTGTCAAACAATGGTGAGTGCTCGCTCCAACACTCTTCGAATTCTTCCGCTCCGATGACATCTTCATCCACACTGGGAGTGACAGAAGCCTGTTCAACCTGGCACGCCTCAGAGCAACGACAAAGATGAGGAAAGTCATCATCAGGTAGATGCTCTTCGCAGACGCCGCCGCACTCATTGCCCACACCAAATAAGCACTGCAATGGCTCAGCACCTGCTTCGCTGGTGCCTGCACCTGTTTGGCCTCACCATCAGCTTGTTAAAAAAAAACAACAAAAAAAACCCTTCATAGGCCAAGACGTCAGCAGCACTTACTGCATCTCCATCGGCGATCTTACCCTCGAAGTGGTCGACAGTTTCACTTACCACCATCTCCAGCAGCCTCTCTTTGGAATCCAAGCTGAAAGTGCGGATCGGCAAGGCAACAACAGCGATGGCCTGTCTAGCGAAGAGAGTCTTGCACAGCACCATGCTAAGTCAAACACCAAGATGAAAGTGTACCAAGCCCGCGTACTGAGCACTCTTCTCTACGGACGGAAGCATGGACCCTGTACTCTTGACAAGAACGCAGACTGAACGCCTTGCACCTGAGCTGTCTCAGAAGATTCCCGGACATCACTTGGCAGGACCGCATCACCAACAAGGACGCCCTGGACCAGGCAGGGATGCTTAACATGTGTGCCATGCTGACACGGATGTCTGCGCTGGCTTTGGCCCACTCAGCCGCATGGACGACAGTCGCATCCCAAAGGACATGCTGTACGGCGAGCTGGCTACAGGCTCGAGACCCACAGGATTGCCCGCCCCACGCTACAAGGATATATGCAAGCGCAACCTGAGGACAGGCAGCCTCGACCCAGCAGACCTGGAGACAGCAGCTTAAGCTGGGTCAGCTGGCGGTCCATCATCAAACAAGCAGAGCAGAGGAGAGAGGCCTGGTGGGAAGAACGGAGGCGCCGTAGGCGGCAAGGAATTTCATCGGCACCCACAGACACTCATGACTTCACCTGCAGCAACGTCCACAGAGTCTGCCGCTCAAGTATCGGGCTCTTCAGCCACAGCAGGCGCTCCAACTCCACAACTGACTAATCCATGGCGCAACACCTATTGTCTTTCGAGACAGACGGATACCATATTAATATTTACGTTATTCACATAATAGTCTTCCTACAATGGTTTCACAATGGTTTCACTTCACATTCAATGCAAAACATTAACCAGGTCCTCAAGGACTCAAAACATCTGTTTTTCAAAGTTTGACTTAAACAGCCCACACACATATCTGCGTTTGACTTAAACAGCCCACACACATATCTGTGTTTGACTTAAACAGCCCACACACATATCTGTGCTAGCAAACATTCCCTGGTTCTCATACACCTATATACCTATAACATTTTCTGTCCTGGTCTTGGCCTCCTTGTTTGTTCTGGTTGCTCTGTGTTGGTCTTTCTGCTGGGGATTTAGTGTCGTACGCAGCAATCGTTCGGAGTTATGGGCGTGTCATTCATCTCATTATTGGCGCAAGAGTTACCTGGGTTATTCGTTATTTACTGTTTACTGATCCCTTTTTTTTTAGATTTAAGATTTCTTTCAACACCAGTGAAACCAGAATAATTATCTCTTTTTCAAAGTTTGGTCTCAAAGAGCCCACACAAATATCTGTTTTGCAAACAAACTTTTTCGGGTCGTCATGCACCTATGACATTTTCATTACTGGCGTTGGTCCCCTTTACTGTTTTGTTTGCTCTATATTAACATTTCTGCTGGGCGATTTGGTGTCGTAAGCAGCGATTGTTTGAAGTTATGGGCGTGTCATTTATCACATTATGGGAGTAAGAATTACCTTACTTATTCGTTATTTACTTTTTACTTTTCCCTTTTTAGATTTAAAATATCCTTTATACCAGAGAAACCAAGGTAACCTGTATTTGGTTCTGTTTGTCCCTTTGTTTGTTTGACTATATCAAGATCGAAAAGGTTGTGTCAGTCTTGAATAAATATTTATTTGTGTTCGTTCATTTCCCCAGTTGTTGCTATGCACAGAGTATATGAGCAAACTTAGAAGTATTTGTTTTAAGAATCTCTCCTTGTTTGTTCTGTGCGCTGTGTGTTGGCATTTCTACTAGGAAATATGATGTTGTAAGCAACAACCGTTTAGAGCTATGGGCGTGTAATTTATCTCATTATGTGAGCAAGAGCACCCTATTTATCTGCTATTTGCTGTTTACTGTCCCCTGCCTCGTTTAAGAATTCATAACATACCACTCAATCCGACATTACCTGCATTTGTTTCTGTTCGTCCGGGTGTTTGTTTTACTACATTTAAGATTGAAAATAATGTGCCAGTTTTGAAGAATATTAACTTGTGTTCGTTCATTTCTCCAGTTGTTGTTGCTGTGTATATGTATCGGGTATAGAATTTGAGTAAACCTGTAAGATGTTTTTAATATGTCGCCTTGTTTGTTCTCTATACTCGGTGTTGGCATTTCTGCTCAGAGATATATATTGTAAGCAGCAATGCTTTCGAGTTACAGAAGTGCAATTCATCTCATTATGGTAGCAAGGGTTGCCTTGTTATTCGTTTTTTCACAGTTTACTATTCGCTGTTTCGTTTAAGATTTCCTTTGATACAAGTAAACTCTGGTTACCTGTATTTGTTTCTGTTCGTCCCTGTGTTTTGGGACTCCATTTCAGATCGAAAAGATTGTGCCAGTCATGAAAGAAATCTTAATTTGTGTTCTTTCACATTTCTGCAGTTGTTGGTGTTGTGTACATGTGTCAGGTACAGAGTACATGGGCAAGTATGGAAGATCCTCTTTTTGAGGAGGTCTCCTTGTTTGTTCTGCGTGCTCTGTGTTGGCACTCCCGTAGGGCGATTCAGCGTTGTAACCAGCTATTGTTTGAAGTTATGGGCGTGTCATTTATCTCATTATGTGAGCAAGTTATACCTATACGTTCGATATTTCATAGATTATGTCAATGGCATATACTTTATTTTTTGAGTCAAATATTGATAATACTTTACTAAGCACAGAACCACTTTAAGCACAAGAAAGGTAAAAAAAAAATCAGACACAGGTGCATTTCCTTCAAACAGCATTCTACCATTTTTTTCTAGAAAAGCGACAGGAACTGTGTCCAGGTTTCTTGTGGTTCGATGTATGTTTGTAGGAGGAGTGTGTTAATGGAAAACATAGATGACGTGTGAGGGTTTCGAAAAAAAAATAAGGAAGGATTTAACGTCTTGTTTACCTTCATGTGCCTTGGCCCGCCTAGTCATGGAAACATGGCAAGCAGTGAGCGAAGGATACAGGGAGATATCTTTGCCGCTTATAGAATGGTCAGTTGAATCAGATAACAGACTGGTCGATGGAGTCGTATGGAGAGGCGTTGGCGTGGGCGCATGCCTCATAGTTTTTTGTTTTTGTTTTTGTAATGACATGGGAGATGTCAGCAGCAGATGTAAAAAGTAAAGACCCGATAAGCCTATGACAGGCTCAGCATATCTCCAGCAATTTTTGCCTGGACAGAAGAGGACGTGCAGCTTATGTTTAACTGAGAGGGGCACAGGGACAGTTTGTGTCTTTGTAAGTCGACGTGAGGTCGTGGAGATAGAAACAAAACGGTATGCGGAGGTCAAAACCAGGAAAGAAAATGTTACAGATCAATCAGGACCCGTTAGTTTTGTTTGCAAAATCAGATATCTGTGTGGTACTGTTTAAGGTCAGACTTTGAAAAGAAAAGGTCATTTGAGAAAATGAGGAACTGGTTATTGTTTTGAACTGAAATATGTACGTATGATTATGTCAAACCATAGTAGAATGTCAGGTAAATAATGTAAAACTTCAGGCTATAATCAAAATGGAGAAACTCTTTTGTATTTGTCCGACTGGTTGTATGTTGACATTGCATGAGCGAGAATTCGAAACATGCTTTCTTATCAGAACCTTACTTCCATGTACTAGTATTGAAATTAGGTTGCCCATCCTTTATGTCCATTCTCTACATTCATCGCAAATGCAATTGTGCTGAATTGTTATGTGCATTTTTAGAACACGGTCAATGCATACTTCATGTAATTTGACTACTAGTTATTTTAGTATGTTGTTTTCTGGTGTCATTATAGTGAAGATTCACATTTCAAAGAAGCATGACGTTGAACATTTCATATATAGACAAGTGAAAATTTGGTAAAACAGCAAGAGTAAAAACACCCGTTGTTAAACATACAGGCCTACTACGGAAAGTAGTATTAATATTTTCAAATGGCTGGTGTCCATATGCGCCTAGGACTAAAACAATGCAATATTTGTTAATCAGAGAGTTAATGAACATCTAGGGGCACAATTATCCCAAATTGCAGATATATGACAACAGTTTCATGAAAGCAGACACTAACAGTGTGGTATTGGGGATAAGCCACAGAGTTTCATGGAAGGAGCATCATTATAGTCACCACATAAAACATAACATCACCTAGCCAGGCTGAAAAACTGAAAGAAATTACCCGTGAGATAGACATTCATTTAGTCTCAGCTTCTGCATAGTAGGATGAAAGTAAAACTACAGACAGCAGAAGAACGCGTCCTATTCCATAGTGAAGAAGAAGACAAACATATACATGGAGTGGGATTCTAAGTTAACAAGAACACAAGGAAGCTATACTGATAAGCGACCATGTTTCAAATCAGGATCATGACCATCTGCCGACAGCGAAATCATTCAACATCACGGTACTGCAGACATGTGCTCCCACATCAGACTATGATGATGACCAGACTAAAGAAATATATTCCCAACTTCAAACGTCATCAATAAGGTTGACAATGAAACGTTCGTAATCGTTCATAGTGACTGGCATGCCAAGGCTGGCATGGTTCCTGGAGTTGATTGGAGGGATTTCTGTGGCCTCTCCTATAATGAGACCCACAATGATTGGGGACGTCTGCGGGAAAATTGGACAGTGGTGTGATCTGATCCATGACTTCGCCTTCGTTGAGCTTAAAGTGTCTCAGTTATAAACATGACGCTCCACTAATAGTAGTATCACAGTCAGATAGGCTTTATTGAAATGAAGAATCACAGCAGATCTGACATCAACGGAGCTAAAACAAGAACGCTTCCAGGAGCTAATCCTGGTCCCAACCACAACATTGTCATGATGGTCAGCACAATCTTACAGTACAGTTAGCGAAGAACAAAAGAATGAAAAACAGACGTCTCAAATTTCATTCTGACATACTGAAAGATCTGGGCATTTCTGAACAATTCCAAGCTGCAATAGGACAAAAACGCGCAGATTAATACTATGTAAAACCCTTACAGATAATTTCAACCAAGTGAAAACTTCAGCAGCAATGTTACTTCCAAGCAATAGGCCGATGTACGTGGAAGCCATAGATTTACCACTGCTGGCGAAATCCGATGACGGGAACAAATGCAGGATGTAACCAAGAGAATTGGCCAAGAAATGAAGACTGCAAAGGAAAGCTTGATCAAACAACAGTATGAAGAGATTGTTAAACAAAAAGGGGAAAAGAACGACTCAAAATTGTAGCAGGCTTGACTAAACTGATGCAACGTATATTTAGCACTCTAAGGACAAAGATGATAACCGTCTCACAAACGAAGAAGACATCATTAAAAGATGAACTGAATATTGATCTGAACTCCAAAACAACAATGCATACAAGATCTAAAAGCTAAAAGTGCGTAATATGCCAAATGAGAATGACTTGTTAATACTCCATGAGAATGTCGTGGTGGGATTAAAATCACCACAATGTGAGAAGGTGGCAGGCATCAACAACACCCCTGCAGAATTCTTCAAACATGACAGACTGGTGGTAACTGATTTCTTAATGCCGCTTCCAACAAAATGTGAAAAGGGCGTGTCGTCCCTATCATAGACTCAATCACCAATCGCCACAATTCCCTTGGACGGAATCTCTAAACACTGCCAGAACTACCATAGCACCAGTTTAATCTCTAACACTGCCAGAACTACCATAGTACCAGTTTGATCTCTAACAATGCCAGAACTACCATAGTACCAGTTTGATTTGCCATGCTGGCAAAGTAATGCTCAAAATCATTCTGAATTGATTACAGCCTCAGGCATGCAAGGTTAGTGCTGAAGAACAGGCTACATTCTGGAGGGCAAGACCACAAAATCTTTGCAAAAAGCATCCCAAATGCTGCCGCGAGTTTGAACTCTTCTCCACATACTCCAAGAATCCATTAAAACGAGTTCGGCCGGATGTACTGTAGGTCCCAATGAAGAAAGATAGCATCAGATAGAAGCTGTTCAAGCCCATGTGTGCCACTATAAGAAACTTAAGACTGCACAAAGAGACTGAGGGTGGAGGGTTAGAATTAAGGTGGGCGACTGGCTGAAGGGGAAAACTGTAGCGCTATAAGCAAGGGAATCTGTCACAAAATGAAGAATGCAAAAGAAAGCTGAGTTACAAAAGAACAGTGTGAAGTCATTTAAAAAGTCATATACAATAACAATACACAGAAGGTAAACGATTTGACCAAACACACACAAAGTTAGCACTATTCAGGACAAAGACCGCAATTGTCTCACAAAGGGAGAAAGTATCATCTGAATTCTACAACAAACAGAACGAATGAGATCCAAGTACGCTGACACTACAGGATTCGTCAAATAAGGAGGACTTTTCAAAACTCCGTGAACTCATGACAGAAATGAAGGTAAAGAAACGTGGAAATGCTGCAGGCGTTGACAGCACCTCTACAGAAATCTTGAAACATGGCAGTAGGCAGCCATTGGGAACAATATTTGGCACACTGGACAGTGGTCCACATCATGTACGTGATCATCACTCATCTTTCCCTTGAAAGAGAATCTTCACAACTATCAGAACTGCTGTACTATCAGTTTGATCAGCCATGCCAGTCAAGTATTGCTCACAATCATTCTAAACAGATAGCAGGCACTCTGAATAGCTTGCAACTGGCGACAGATACCATTACTGCTGAAGTATGGGCCAGATTCCGTAGAGGCAGAAGAAGTACATTTGAACGGATATTTATCCTGTGCTACCATTTATGTTCTAAACTCAAAGAAGGCATCCGACAAAGACTAGCATGAGGCTCAATGGGCCACAACGGAGAAATCGAAAGTCGGGTAAAAGCTGAAAATGTCGATCCAGCGACTGTTCTACAAAGCTATCTGTGCAGCGTTCATATGGAGTAATACTGGATAGTCGTTCCATTCTTCCATCGGAACATGTCAGGACTGCCTGCTGTCTCCCACGTGATACAACATATTCCTGAAAAGCAGCATGGCTGATGTTGTTTTTTTTTTTTTACTGCAGAACCAACCGATAATCCACGCAGTGAATGAATGCTGGACTCATCAAAAAATATTAAACAGCACTGATTATGTATCTGGTGACTTGAGAGACATGATATATTCAGAATGAACATGTTTCAAAATGAGTTACAGACAGTGAAAAAAGTCAGCCCAGAAATACACAACACGTGAACATGTGTCAACCAAACGACTGTGGCAGTCATCAGCAGCAAAACTCTCCAAAAGGCTAAGGGAACGGTCAAACTTTTGCAAAACAGTGGGGATAATTTTTTTAATAGACCATGCCCAGCAAATAGAAGGAGACATGGATTCGGACAGGTTCGATCTCCTTGTATCAGAGATGGGATCAATAAAGCTGAGATGTCTCTGTCCAGGAAGAGAAATGCAAAGTATTTGTGAACATGCTCACAGGTATAGTGGGGAATAAATTTGAAAGAAAAATGGATAAACACCTCATGCCTTAAAACTAAATACAGATCAAAGCCTCAAAACTGGATGAAGAGGCTGACAGTGAATAAAACTGGCAGCAGACAGCGGTATGTACAGAAACTGGTGGCAGAGATGACTTGGGCCTTGCTCACTCTGGTAGACAAACTGTATGCAACAGTGAGACAGCAAGGCCGAAGGACCAGGCAATCTGCACGTTACCTGTTTGGTACAGTCAGCTAGTGGAGTGCTTGGGTATAACGCGACGTCATCATCATTCTGCTGCGTATACATTCAGCCCTATTGTTACGGATGGAATGGGTCGTGTCTGCGGGTGTCTGACTGTCTGACTCTCGCACAGAAATTATGGATGCATGCACGACTTTTCCAATGCACATACACACACCCACTCACCCGAACACTGACAGCCAGGCAACAGAACAACACCTTTTTTGTTTTATTCTGCCTGAGCCATCAGACAAACATATATAATAAATGCAAGAACATCAGTAGGTCGGCACGCCAACCATAAGGCGTACACACAAAATATATCTATATTTAACTGGCTATCTACCAGCGCTGCTGGTTAACAACAACGACGTAGACGATGACGACGACGAAAACGATGAAGAGGACGAAGACGACGAAGGCGATGAAGACGACGTCTACAGCGTCAAGTCCAACACAGGACTATTGGAATTTCACAGAGCTGTGGCTCAAAAACACTACCACACTCACGTTGTCTCTGCCGACGACAAGGCGAAAGTCTCACACAGGACCTGTGGCTCACACACAAAACAGAACGCAGCGACGGCCTAGCGAACAGGTCGCTGGTTCGAATCTCGGGCGCGGCGCTCTGGCTTGGCAGCAGTGGCGTCTCCGGCCCAACTGGCTCAGCAGGTAGTCGGTCCCGGGTGCAGTGGCAGGTAGGGTAGTTGTCGGCACTCAGGCCGGCCTCTCAACACCAACACAGGGCGGAGAACAAGGGGGTAGAACTCAGCTACGGCCCTGACCCTCAGACAGTGGCAGCGCCACATCACATTCCACTAGAACTTGGGACAAACATCAGCATATTCTTTCTTCAACACTACAACATTCCCTTTTCCGGAATCATAACACTACAACATTCCCTTTTCCGGAATAACAACACTACACAGGAAAGGATTTCAATATAAACCTTTCAAAATCTAGTGTTCCAAATTGGGGAAAGGATTTCCACCTGGACCCTCTTCAATAAACCATGAATACAACAATTACATACAATTAATGATTACTTTTCATCAAACTATAAATGTCTTTCGTCATGACAAAATTGTTCATTTCATTTCATATAATCACCACTTTTTTTCTCAAAAGATTCATCTACTTCAATATTATGTAAGGGAAAGATTTCCACACACTCTTGTTTACAAACACACAACTATTCAATATTCATATCAAGAGTGAGTTAAATACTCATCCACATCAAAAATCAAAACCAACATATATAAAGTCTCTGTCGCTCACACTGGGAGCTTATTATCCATAGCACCAAAACTCTACCTCTTCTCGCAAACCACATTGAATAAACACCTTTTTTTTTCATCATGAAGTTCATAACCAGTTAAGTCACAGAATAAACAAAATCTTTTTTTTCCCCTGAAGACCACTTCCTTTAACACACTTCATCTATTCATGTTTTCCGAAATAATTTCGTTTTGCTACCCTATCAAGTCATAGGGTAACAGAACACAACAAATACTTTTGTTTTCTAAACAAAACTTTCACAGTGCGCTGAGGAAGTTTCAGTCGCTCCTAAACGGGAATACGGTTTCGGTTTGCTAATAAATAAACATTGACTGATAAATACCTGACTGCCACCAAAAAGACATGGGAGTCCCTCTTCGGCTTCTGGGTAGTTGCGTTGCCGGAATCACTGCAGAGACTGCTTAACCGTTTCAGCTCACCCGGCTTTAACAGTGCGCAGGTGAGCAGCAGTCAGGTAAACTTTTTTTAACTGGCTTCCGGACGACTACCTTTCGTTTAGCCCGGTTGCACAAAAATTTGTGACTGGACGGGAAACGGTCCGTCACAATACTCCCCTTCCTAAAAAAAAACCCCAAACAAACAATGTTCGAATTGTTTTTACTATGAGGAAGTAAACAACTACAGGTCACAAAATTCCAGAAAAAGTACATGAAAAGGTCATCAAAACTGGGATGTACACAAACCAATGTCTAAGGAACAGACTGGTTCTCAAAAGAACATGAAAGAAGATCAGCGAAAATGTTCGATGATCCTGGAACTGGTTCCACTTCGAACGAGAATTCCTGCAGAGATAACGCCCAACACATAATTCGAGAATTCTTAAAATTTGACGTTCGAAGGTACGTCAAAGGTCGATGATCTGTTTGTAGGATAAACCTGACTCCCCAAAGGTATCGAACGAACTTCTGAACAGCCCAGACAATGGCTAAACACTCTCGTTCGATGGTACTGTATGACTTTTAACGATCCAACAACTTGCGACTCCCAAACACAACTGGGTGAAATATATCATCATCCTCTTGTAGTAGTACAGCACCTAGCCCAACAGAACTAGCATCAGCTCTAAGAACAAAGGGCTAACCTAACTGAGGTAACAGTAATACAGGTGCTGACGACAAAATACTCTGAATCTTCTGTAACACTACTGCACATTCAGGGGTCCAAGAAATAGATATCTTCCAGCTCGATCAGCATCCTTGATTAAATCAGAGAGTGGAGCACTCAAAGTGGAAAAACTGGGAACATATCTCCTGTAAAAGCTAAGCAAACCTAGCAAAGATCTAACTTGCTTTCTGGTAGTAGGGGTGGGAATTCTCAGAATCTTATTTATCTTTTTTCTGTTCAGGACGCATAGTACCACCTCCAACGATATGTCTGAGAAATTCCAGAGAATGGAAGCCTGCCTCGATTTTCGAGGGACGAGCTGTGAGGTTGAAAGACCTCAGACATGAAAGAACACCTTTCACATGACGAATATGTGCATCCCATGAAACACTATGAACCAGAATATCATCAAAGAAACTGACAGCTGAGAACTGATCCAAAGCTAGCATGCGCATCATGCGTACGAAAACTGCAGGTGCTGACACAAGACTGAAGGGCATCCTTACAAACTGAAAAAGACCCATATGCGTTGTAAAAAACCGTCTTTGGTCGGTCCTCGGGCTTAACAACTATCTGCCAATATCCCTTTGCAAGATCTAACTTTGTAAAGAACTTTGCATCAGATAATCTTGCAAATAAACTTTCCATGTCAGGAATGGGCTCAGCATCAAAGACGGTAATCTTATTCAGAGAACGGAAATCAATGCAAAAGCGACATGTACCATCTTTTTTTCCTGACTGGTACAACTGGGGAGGCATAGGGACTATTTGAAGGTTCAATGATACCGAGTTCCAACATGATACCAACTTCTCTCTCAACAACCTCTCTAGCAGAGAAGGGGATGTCATAATACATTTCCCTAACTGGAACATCTGTTGGTAGAGGAATCTCTAATAGTACGTTGCCAGAAAAGGAGCCTGGTTTCGGAGTCAGAATATCCTGAAAATCCTCAAACACTGTACGTAACTCCTTAGCATTACTGTCAGACAAAGTACTATCAAACTGTACTGAATCGATATCTTCATCTGACATAGAAGATGCCATGGGAACAGGTAAAGTGTGTATTGGTAGTGCGTCATCGCAGTCCTGAACAACACCGACTGTGTACGCGACTACAGGATCACGAGAATTTGGAGCAGGGTTCGAACAAGGGACAATTCCTGGAGAACTCTTGAACGAAACATCTTTCTTGCCAGAACTGAGAGGCGCTATCTCTGACCATGGTACGGACTTTCCCTGTGAGGTAACTGTTGGGATACTCTGAGACACAGACACAGCAGAACGGCGAATATACCTCTTCAACATATTGGTATGAAAAACCTTTTCTTTTCCTTTGATGAGAACTTTGTAGTCAGGATGCAAGATCTTGGTAACTGGGAATGGTCCTGACCAACTAGCTAGTAACTTGTTTGAATCCGTAGGGAGCAGAACAAGGACTTCGTCGTCAACCTGGAAATGACGTTCTCTAGCCTTACGATCAAAATACGTTTTTCCCTTAGCAGCGGAATCGACAGAATGATCCATAGCCAACTTGCATGTGTCAGCAATGACATTTTTAAGCTCGAATAAGTAGGAATAAAGGGGTTTTGCTTCAGCATCATGACCATCAGACTGGGTCCAAGACTCCTGCAATGGAGTGATAGGGCCACGAACTTGTCGACCAAACAACAACTGAAATGGGGAAAAACCTGTACTTTCTGAAGGCAACTCTCTGCATGCAAAAAGCAGTGCAGGTAGATATCGATGTCATGCATTTCGGTAAGAACGCACAGTTTTCTTCAGCATCGATTTTAGAGTGCCATGAAAACGCTCAACATGGCCATTTGCCTGAGGATGGTATGGTGATGTGCGAATGCCCTTGGTACCACATAACACATGAAACTGTTTCATGAGGTCTGAATTAAACTGGATGCCTTGATCTGAACGAATCTCTTTTGGGAATCCTAGACGAGAAAACGATTCCCAGTAGTGCTTCTGCTACACTGACAGAAGAGATATTCTTCAAGGGAACAGCCTCTGGGTAACGGGTGGCTATGTCAATCAAGGTGAGAATGTATCTATGACCTTGCTCCGAAGGAGGAGACAGCGGACCCACAAGGTCAACAGCCACATGGTCAAATGGAGTACCAATGAATGGAACAGTAGAAAGGGGTACTGGACAAACGTTTCCCTTAGGTACTGTCTTCTGACAAATGTCACATGAAGCTACATACTTGGCCGCATCTACAGTTATACCAGGCCAAAAGAACCTGTTGAGGACTCTAGCCAGAGTTCGACGAGAACCACAATGACCTGACAGGATAAGATCGTGTGCTACAGATAGCACTGTAGGTCGGAGATCAGAGGGAACAACAACCTGATCAAAAGGAATGCCATTTTTCTTTAAATGCCTGCACAGAACACCGTCTGACAAATAGTAGTAGAAGGTAGCTGTACCTGACTTCTTCACTTCACCAGAAAATGCTAACTGGAAACATGTCTTCAACCACTCATCCTCCTTTTGTTTCCGAATCAGATCAGAACGAGAAATATTCAAATCATCAGGGATCTGACACAGGGGTTTCTTCTCTACCACATGTTTAGCTCTAGCCCTGGTAACGGCAGCTAAAGAAAAGGTTCATCACTCACATTACTGGAAGCACTGCCTTCACAGACACAAGGAACATTACCTATGATGAGATCTGCGACAGGACTGTCTAGGACACAGCAGGTTAGATCGCCCTCAAAGTAGGGACAACTGACAGGAACTGTAGCTAGTGGGAATTCATCCACACGTCCTCCAAAAGAAACACAGCTCACTGTAGTACCTAGCATCTGGCTATCGGAAACTAGTCGCTTGCGAACATCACAGATGGTAGCACCAGTGTCACGCAATACAGAACTTAGAGTGCCATTGACAGAACCAGATTCCAAGTTCAACTTCCCTGTGAATTCACCTGCAGCTAAACAAGCAAATGGGAAGTGAATAATTGAGCAAGCAGCAGTAGAGTGATTGTCAGCTGACTTGTCGACGACAGGCGAACTGCCAACAACAAAGGGGCACTTATCCGGATGACTAAGAGTACAAAACTTGCATGGGTTTCTACCTGACTTCCATGAACATTTGGAAGCCCCATGCCCTGTCTTTTTACAAAGAAAACAGACAATGTTGGAAGACTAATTAAATGCATTTTCTGATGAACCTCTATTGACAGAATAGGGGCAAGTGCCACGACCACGGTAACGGTTACCACCACCTCGATTAGATGGGGTGCTGGGATTCTGAACAGGATGAGGGGCAAAATACCTGCGACCTGTATCTGACTGACCACGGAATGGGGGTCTATCTGACTGTCCAGAAGTATTATGGGAAATAGAGGCAAAAATATTTACATCAGCCTTTCTGGAAAGGCGCTTAGTGGGATGGGCACGCCTGTATGACTCAGCAGATTTGTTCATAGCATCAATTTTTTTTTCATCTTTTTAACACAGAAAAGTAGCCAAATCCTTAGAAACACATTCTAAAAACTGCTCTCTCAGAATAAGATCAACAAGAACCTGAAAAGATTTCTCAGTCTTGGACAACGAAATCCAACGATCAAGAAGGCGTCTAAGTTCCACTGAAACAGTTTCAAAGGGTTCGTCTGCACTAGGTTTTGACTCACGAAAACGCTCACAAAAACCATCTGGAGTACACTGAAATTTCTTCAACAAACTTTCTTTCAACAGCTCATAAGAAACCACATTATTTTCTGCCAAACTGTATTAAAGCGTGAGAGCTGAACCTTCAAGTAATGCAGAGAGATAAATAATCCACAGACTTTCTGACCAGCCTAGAGAGCGAGCATGGGTTTCGAACCTGAACAGATAGCTGTCAATGTCATCTGTTCTTTCTTTAAAGTGAGGCAATTTGGGAAAGGTAGGATGAGGGGCGTTAGACCTGGGTACGCTAGTACTTTGACTTTGACTGTCCTCACCTGAAATTACTCCCTGACGAGAAATTTCTAACTGTATTCTTTTAGTTTCTTCCATCTCTCTTGTGCTCGTTTAATTTCTTCTATCTCATGTGTTCTTTTGGTTTCCTCTATCTCTTTTACTTTTAACTCCTCTCTTTTAGTTTCCTCCTGCATTTGTCTCACTTTCAGTCTTTCTTCTCTTTCCAAATCTTGCCTAACACATTTATCAAGATAGGCTAATAAAACCTGTCCTTCAAGACCAAATGCCTTACGACGTTGTAAGTATTTAGTGTAAATTTTATCTTCGTCCACTGACGTCATATTGAAACACCAAGTCAGTGGATCAAATACAATGAAAAAAAAAACTTAGACACTATGTCCACTGACATATATTTAAAAGAGAGTTATTAATTTTATTATATTATTTTTGTGCTTTGTTTTCACACAAACATTTATATCTATCACACTTAAAAAAAAAAAAAAAACCTACGACTAATTTTGAAAGGGAACGAAACGACAGCAATAACTAATAACAGAAAATTACGGGTTTGGGAAATGCACTTAGCAATCAATGATATGTAATAAACAAATGCATCAATCAATAACAGCAATAAAGAATAAACATAGGTGAACACTGTTAACCGGATGTGTCGGACGTCTTTTTGACAGCTGTGTACTTGATTAACTTATTTTAGTTAATTAAACTAACGATCGGACACCAAGAATGCCACGAAGTTAACAGTGTATCTACTGCCCACCTCCATCCGAGTTTTTGGAACTTTTGGTGAGCGTGATGTGGAGAAATCGGCGCTGAAATGACTGTCCATGTTGTTGACAGTGTGCAGTGTTATGGCCCGCCATAAGAGGAGAAAGCAGCGTACGCAGACTGGTGCAGGTTCAGGCTCTAGTTCCTCCAACAACTCGAGTGTTAACAGTGGCAAAGACACCCCGAAAAAACAGAAGGTGGAAACTAGTACACCACTGTCCGGGCCAGTGAAAGAGACTCTTTCGAAATTTGTTTTTCAACCGCGAGAGAACAAAATGGAGGACAAGGGGAACGACTCACTCCCAAACTAGTCAAACGAGTTGGACGTTGTTTTCTCCCCTACTCGCGATTCTCACCGGCAAGAAGAACCCCAGCAATGTACGAATGCCGATCTGATGGCAAAACTCTGCGCCAACGGGGCTGAACTTGCCAAGCTGGCTCTGACGGTGGAGGAACTGAAGGCTGCCCTTTTCTCAGTCCAGACTGAGAACGATAAGCTTCGTCGAGAGCTGACCGACGCCCGGAAGCGAGAGCAGCAGACGGCCACCCAGCTAGCTGAAATACGCACCTAGCAGAGCTGGCCGATCGTCGTTCCGAGGACGTTTCCGCCTACGTACGGAGGAACAACCTGCGCATCTACGGGGTGCAGGAAGGGGAGAGCGGGGCCGTCGAGACGGGGGTACAGTGCGAGGAGAAGGTGCTTTCTCTGTTCAACCGGAAACTGAACGTCGAGGTGAAGAGAGAAGACTTTGAGGCAGTGCATAGGGTCGGCTCCAAACAGGGTTCCAGTGCTTCCAAAAACTCTTGCCGCGGGATTATTGTTCGTTTTGTCTCCCGTCGGGTTAGGGACTCCGTGCTCTACGCGCGCAAGAAGTTGAAAGGAACCGGGGTCACTATGGTGGAAGATCTGACCCCACGGGCCTATCAGCTGCTATGTTCAGTGCGGAACGAGAGGGACATTTGCCAGCAGGCGTGGACGAAGAACGGTGCAGTGGTGGTGAAGACTGTGACCGGACGAATTTCGACTGTGAAATCTCTTGCCGAATTTAGGGAACTGCGTTAGATTTGTTTCTTTCTTCTTTTGTGTGTCACGCCGTCACTTTCACCTTTGCTTTGACATTGTGTCGTCTGCTCGAACTGTAAGTAGACCAAATTAATTTAACCAGCGTGCGATTGTTTTCTGTTCAAAATTGTAAGTGTGAAGGGTTGAGAATTCTTAAAGGTTTGTAATTTAGAAGCCACTTGTAATTTCTGTATATGTGAGCTTTTCTTGTAACGACCTTGGCGGTTTTTTGTTTTGTTTTGTTTTTCCCCCACTTGACTTTGTTTACATCTGGGGGTGAAGGTCTTTTGGGATTGGCAAGTCGGGGGAGCAGTCCTTGCGTTAAGGGTAGTTGGGGGCAAAAGTAAGGAAAGAAAACGCAGTCTTGTGGTACTTTTTTTTTTCTTTCCTTCCATGTGTTAGTATTTGGTCTTTGCTCACAGATAATGTGATTGTACGAAGGGATAGTAAGTATTTGATCACGGGATAGTAAGTATTTGATCACGTGTTAGACAGTCATACAAGATGATTATGACATGAGTTGTTCGACGGCGGTTTTTTTTTTTTTTTTTTTTTTTTTTTTGGTCATCGCGCTAGATATTGTAGTAGTAGTTGTAGTAGTAGTAGGCTTCCATGCTCGTTTGGAGTAGGGTGGTGGACCCTTATATAACAGGTTGGTGTTGTGTGTGTGTGTGTGTGTGTGTGTGTGTGTGTGTGTGTGTGTGTGGCAGTTTTATGTCATTGCTTTGTAAGTAGGTCTTTATGTTGTACATTACCTTTTCATTTTCTTCATATCAAGGTGGTGGGGGTGTGTGTGAGAGTGAGATTGTAACTGGGTCATGTACACTTTATTTGTGCATTTATAAGATGTTGATATTAATGATGGGTGTGAAAACTTGCTTATTATTACATTGGAAGGTTGAGGCTGAGGTAGCTTCTGTATTTATATGGGATGTGCGACATCACTGTATTTCAAAGGGTGTGTCTCTAGTGTTAGCAACACTTTTGGAGTATTTCTTACTTTTTTTCTTTTGTAGACCTTTTTTTTTATTTGCTATTATCTGTTTACTACTTTAACCTTTCTTGCCAAACTCAAAATGGCACAGGATAGTTCATTTAAAATTTGTTCTTTGAATTGTAATGGTCTAAATAATAGTAAAAAAAAGGAAAGATGTATTTGATTTTTTGAGAAAAAAAAAACAGCTTATGTTTACTGTCTTCAAGAGACACACTTAAAGGAAGGCTCTGAGAATTTTATCCAAGCCAGCTGGGGATATAATGTATGGCTGTGTGGTACGGAAACTATCAAAAATGGTGTGGCTGTTCTTCTTAATAATAGCTTTGAGAATAAGATACATGATGTTATAAGAGACCAACATGGGTGTTACACTGTTATGAATGTTCAATTCTTAAATATAATGAAAATAGCCAGAAGTTTAAAATGTTCTTAGCGAGTCTAAAGGAACATTTGATTAGTAAGCAGACTAACAATACAACATAATGGAACAAAAAACAAGTAGTAACAATATAATAACAATTTCTTCATTAAACTGTCAGGGGCTTGGAAATAAACAGAAAAGGAGAGATGTCTTTCACTATTTGAGGGAAAAAAATATTCTATTTACTGTCTACAAGACACACATTTTGAAAAACAAATGGAAAACTATATACAATCAGAATGGGGATATACTTGTGTCTTTTCTTCACTTACTTCAAATGCCAGGGGAATAGCAGTGCTATTTAATAATAACCTTGAATTTAAGATCAATAAAGTTGAATCAGATATAAATGGTAATTTCATTATTATATCCTTTACAGCTATGGAAAAAGAACTATTATTAGTAAGTGTATATGGTCCCAATAAAGATGACCCTATGTTTTATGAAGATCTAATACAGAGAATAAAAAGATACAAAAACAACAATGTTATAATAGTTGGAGGCTTTAATATTGCCTTAGAACAGGAAATAGATTGTTTTAACTATAAACATGTTAATAACCCCAAAGCTAAGAAAGCAGTAGAAGAAATGATGTCAGAGCTTGTTTTAACAGATATATGTAGAGAGAACAATCCAGACAGTAGGAGATATACATGGAGAAGACCAACCCCCTTTCAGCAAAGTAGAATAGATTTCTTTCTACTATCAGATTACCTGATATGGTACTTTGATGATACAGATATAATTCCAGGCTATAGAACTGATCATTCATTAATAACTCTAAAACTTAAATTTGGAAAAGATGTCAAACAAAATACTTTTTGGAAGTTTAATACCTCCCTACTTAAAGATAAAAAATATGTTGATGAAATTAATGAAGAAATACAAAACGTAATAAAAGAATATACAGAAACCCAGGAAGAACCCAACCAAACTAAGGATGAAGGTAACTCAGAAATAAAATTTAAAGTATCTGATAGGACCTTTCTGGACTTTTTGCTGATGAAAATTAGAACAAAAACAATTTCATATGCAACGATGAAAAAAAGAGAATCAAAGCAGAAAGAAGAAAAATTGACACATGACATAAAAGAAATTGAGAAAAAAGAACACAAAACAGAACAAGACAGGAAGGTACTTGAAGAATACAATCAAGAGTTGACTTTATTAAGAGAAAAAATCATGAATGGGGTACTACTAAGATCTAAAGCAAGATGGGTAGCAGAAGGAGAAAAAATTACAAAGTATTTCTGTAATCTTGAAAAACGTAACTTTGTTAGCAAGCAAATAACAAAACTGATAAACAGTCAAGGGAAAATAATAGAACATACAGATGGAATAAAAGAAGAAGTTAAAGACTTCTATGACAAATTATTTAAAAAAAAGAGATTTGGAACAACTCGATATTGAAGATTTAGTTAAAGATGTACCAAAAATAACAATGGAAGAAAGCAGATCTTTAGAAGGTAAAATAACACTGGAGGAAGCGGGCACGGCATTGAAAAATATGAAGGATGGAAAAAGCCCAGGAACAGATGGGTTTGGAGCTGAGTTTTTTTAAGTTCTTTTGGAAACAGATTGGCTTTCTAGTTGTAAGAGCCTTGAATGAGAGTTTTAAAGAGGGAGAGCTTTCTAATGTACAGAAAGAAGGTATAATTATCTGTATACCAAAACCAGGTAAACCCAAAGAACACATTAAGAACTGGAGACCTATTTCCTTGCTAAATGTTATCTATAAAATAGGATCAACATGCATAGCAAATAGATTAAAAAGAATACTCCCAACTGTATTTAGCGAAGATCAGACCGGATTTATTCCAAACAGATACATGGGAAACAATATCAGACTCATTTATGATATAATCAATCAACTGAACACACAACACAAACCAGGAATGTTGATAAATCTAGATTTTGAAAAAGCGTTTGACTCGTTAGATTGGAATTTTATGTTCAACGTATTAAAAGCCTTTGGACTTGGCAAGGATATGTGCAGATGGATTAGTGTTTTTTTTTTATAAAAAATATTAAATCAATAGTTTTTGCCAATGGACAAAGCACACCATGGTTTTATATAGAGAGAGGGTGTCGTCAAGGCGACCCAATGTCACCATACATGTTTGTACTATGTGCAGAAATATTATCTATTATGATCAAAGAAGAAAACAAACATAAAAGGAATCCAAATAGGTGAGAGTGAATATAAAATATCACAATTTGCAGATGACACTCAACTAATGAATAGTGGAGACAGAATATCCTTTGAAAAGTCAACTCAAATTTTAGAAAAGTTTGGTAAAACGTCTGGACTGTTTCTGAATAAAGAAAAAACGCAGATCATATGGTTGGGGAGTAATAAAAATAGCACAATAAAATATATGCAACACCTAAACATGATATGGAATCCTAAAGAATTCAAAATACTAGGAATATGGTTTACTAATGATCTAAAAGACATAGAAAAAAGAAACTACAAAGAAAAGATGATTGAAGTGAAAGCATTATTCAAAACCTGGCTAAAAAGAATTATCACCCCTCTCGGGAGAATCGCAGTACTGAAATCGCTAATCTTGTCCAAATTAACACATCTCTGGCTTCTTTTGCCAAACCCTCCGGATGCATATAAAAAAGAATTGCAAAGACTATGTTTTTGGTTTGTGTGGAACAAGAAGCAAGACAAGATTAGCCGTAAAACAGCTGTTAAGGATATAAGAGATGGAGGACTGAACATACCAGATGTACAAGCATTTATCACATCACTAAAACTAACATGGGTAAGACGAATTAAAAGTACTACACACAGATGGAAAGAATTGTTGGTGCATAATTGCTCGTTTATTGAACACATTGAAGAGTACTCTCCAAACTATCTGTGTATAAGAAATAAAGAAAATATGTTTTGGCAACATGTATTCACCTCCTATAGACAATTTTTTTTAGAAAGTAAAACCAGAAACCACTCAGGAAGTACTAGCCGAACCAATTCTTTATAATGATAACATTAGAATAGGGAATAAAACTGTTGAGTTTAAAGGGTGGCATGAAAAAACAGTAAACAGAATTTCTGATTTAATAAAGAATAATGGAGAAATACTCACATTTAATGAATTCAGATCAAGATACAACATACAGATTAACTTTCTGTCATACATGGGATGTATAGCATCAATAAAGAATTATTTAAGAAAAGTTGGACTTACTATTCAAGATCGCAATATGGCAGAGCACAACACAGCTTTGGGAAGGATATGCTCTATATCAAAAGGCACCCAGATACATTATAAAACATTATTCAAGGATAACCGGAAACCAAAATGCATCACAAAATGGTCTGAAAAGCTCAACCGAGACATACCTTGGAAACGTTGTTTCTCAAAGATTCAGCAGATTAAAGATATAAAACTTAAATGGTTACAGATAAGAATAGTACATAGAATAATAGGAACTAACGTGGTGTTGAAAGAAATAGGAGTTGTACAAAATCAAAACTGCAATTTCTGCAGTAATGAGAAAGATACTATAGAGCATGTCTTCTGGAGATGCAAATATGTTCATGAATTTTGGAAAACACTAGAAAATCTGCTGAAAGAGAAATGTTCAAATGTAGATAACTCATATTTCACAGAAAGTATAGTACTATTTGGTACAGACTTTAACTTCAACAGCGATACTGTAGTTGATCTGATAATTCTTTTGGCTAAAAATTATATATACAGATGCAAGATAACAAAGTGCCAGATCCTCACTTCAGTATTCATTAAAATACTCAAGGCACGGTATCAAATAGAAAGATACGTAGCAACAGTGAACTCTGAACTTCAAAAACTCGAAAATAACTGGATTCATTATAAACCTTTATTTGAAGATTCGCATGAGTAATGGTCTTTTAGTAAATGATCTGTGAGTGGGGAAGTTACAACTTTGAAAGTGAAAAGAATTGTCAACTATTTCAAATACACTGTACGTGAAAAACAAACAGTGGAGCATGTCCTAAGCTCATGTAAAGTAGCCCTGGCTCAAGGAAGGTACACATGGAGGCACAACCAAGTGCTCAAAGAGATTGTACAAGTAGTCTGGGCTAGTACCAACACCACAAAAGGGAAAATCAGGACTCCAAAAGCACCCGCAACATTCTTCACGGCAGGAGGCAGCAAATCATGGCCAAGAACAACAGTGCCACTCGAAACATGCAGGCAGAGTCTGCTGGACGGGGCAGATGACTGGGAGTGCACTGCAGACCTCCCAGAATGGAAGAGTCACCCAGAGATCATCAGCAAGAGTGGCATGAGACCAGACATAGTAGTCCACTCTAAGTCAACCAAGCAGCTGATCATGATCGAGCTCACGGTGCCATATGAGAACAGAATGGAGGCAGCTCAAATCTACAAGACTGAAAAGTATGCTGATCTGGCAAACAGCCTGAGGAGAGAAGGCTATCAGGTCAAAGTCCTCACTGCAGAAATTGGAGCTAGGGGGTTTGTAGGAACGTCTGCATACAGCCTCATGAAACAGCTCTCAGTTGCAGGGAAGGAAAAAACCAGAGCCCTGAAAGCAATGGCAGAAGCGGCAGAGAGGTGTTCAAGCTGGATCTGGTCAAGGAGGAACAAAAGTGAACTTCATAAGGCTTAATTTCCCTACAAATATCAGGTGTCCCTGTGGCTCAGTGGTTAAAGCGCGAGTCATTAAGTGGAAAATGAGCATGTCCAGAGGGTCATGGGTTCGAATCCCAGCCATGGCTCGTCCCAAGATGGGAAAAAAAAAGGGGCAGCAGAGGGACATCCGGAGTCATGAACCGGGTGTGGCCCAACCCCCCTAGAGTGTCAGGAGATAAGGGCCGAAACACTTGCTTGAAGGGGGCTTCTCTTCTGAGGACTCTCTGCTGCCACGCTCTCCACGAGTTTCTTTCTACTACGTTGATTGCTTATCTCGATTCCCATGAATATTATTGTCATTGTGATAACTACTAATTTTGAAGGATTTTAATTCTTATAAGCGACATATGTATATATGTGTGTATGTATATGTATGTATATGCATATGCGTGTGTATATATATGTATATATATATATATATATATATGTGTGTGTGTGTGTGTGTGTGTGTGTGTATGGGTATACATATGATCATGGGTATATAATATATATATATATATATATATATATATATATATATGTCGCATTTGAGGGGAGATATGTCAGGGAGCTTCTTTTTTTTCTTTTTTTTAATAGAATAAGCTTACACAGTAGGGAGGTATTTGCCATAATATACGAGGCATACGTAGATGCCATGGTCTCAGTAGGATGAATATGACTTGAGTGTAAAAGAGCTAATGCATAGGACTACGTATGTGTATCGTCGCTGGCGAGCTCTGGCCATGTGTCTGCAAACAATTTCATCGAGTGTGCATGGAGGGAGCATGGGGGGGGAAGGGATGAGATCTATGTGTGCAATGTGAATATTTGGGTGTGTGGATATAGTACATGTTTGTGTTTGGGATGATGCTTACCTATAGATGGATTGGATGACATGGAATATCCAATGTTCAGCCTGTTACTTTTTTTTTTATCTTGGATGGCTCTATATAGAGTGGAAGGTTCCATTCTAATGTATTGATGTGACCCTTGCTGGCTGGTCCTGTTGCTGTTCTTGGGAACTTTCGACCTTTCTTTCGTCCCAAGGATAGTATGGGAGGGATTTAGTCACCGGAGGATCGCATACAGTTGTGCATAGAATATGTGTTATATATTATTTAAAAAAACTAAAATAATCTCAGGAAATAGATATTTTGATTGCAACATGGATTACTTTCAACCCAGAGATTCTTGTCTCTGCATCATGTTGTACTTTTTATATAAATTTTGTGAGCAAGAAGAGCAGACATTTTTCAATATGCTGTTTAAACTGTCATACTAATATGTACCGATTTTGGACGAATGTCCAGCAGTTGTTGACATGAAAATATTCACATTGTCATGATTTTATGATTGACAAGGAACTTGTATTGTTTGATGTTAAGCAGAATACACAGACAGACGCTCTTTTTTGAATCCATCACTTTATTTGCAAAATTTTACATCTACATATAAATGCCAAATGCACAGCTACATGTACATACCTTTGTTATATCATTGAGTGACAGATATTACTTAGAGCATTACATGGCAATTACAAATATAACTTGTGCAAGTTTAAACAAACTTGGTTTCTGTACAATTCAGTTCTCGATTAGTTTGAACGTTAGAATTCAAAATAAAATATATGTATTTTATCTGTAAACCACCACATTCAGCAAGATCTACTTCAGCTGTATGTTTTCAAAAATGGTTGAATATTTGTATATAATCAAGTTTGATTTGTGTTTGACATGAAAATGTCAATGGACCTCCCCTGTCCCTTACCCTCAGCCCCCCCCAACCCCCCCCAACCAATCCCCCCCCCCCCACCCCCACCCCCCCCCCCCCCCCCCCCCCGACCCCGCTCCCCCTTTTCTTTTGTGTACAAGGATGTTTGATTGTTCAATGGCCTTTGTGTGTGTGTGTGTGTGTGTGTGTGTTTGTGTGCCCCCCCCCCCCCCCCCCCCATTTTTTTTCGTTTTGAAATGTTATGATATTCATTTGTAATGTATTGTTTGAAAAATGATTTTAAAAAAGAGAGGGAAAAAAAAAGAATAAACATATGCAGAAATCAATCAACAATAAATAAACATATGCATAACTCAATCAACAATGAATAAACATATGCATAAATCAATCAGTGATCAATACACAAATGCATATATGAATCAATACAATCTTGTGTTTTCTTCTTCTTTTTTTTTTTTTTTTTTTTTGGGGGGGGGGGGGGGGGGGGGGGGGGGGGGGGGTGGAGGGGGGGGAGCGGGACAACCAACTTAACCAGGAACAGTCATTCAACAACACAAAACAATCAATTCTCTCAAAAGGAAAGTCTGTAAATGTGTCCTACCTTAATAACTGGGACACTACAAGGGGTCACAAAAGAAATCCTAACGCTAGCACAATTTCGAAGGTAAATGCGAAAAGTTCTACGGGGTCACCAGATGTTACGGATGGAATGAGTCGTGTCTGCAGGTGTCTGACTGTCACACAGAAATTATGGATGCATGCACGACTTTTCCAATGCACATGCACACACCCACTCACCCAAACATTGACAGCCAGGCAACAGAACAACACCTTTTTAGTTTTATGAAGTTCATAACTAGTTAAGTCACAGAATAAACAAAATCTTTTTTTTTTTCCCCTGAAGACCACTTCCTTTAACACTCACTTCATCTATTCATGTTTTAACGAAATAATTTCGTTTTGCTACCCTATCAAGTCATAGGATAACAGAACACCACAAATACTTTTGTTTTCTAAACAAAACGTTCACAGTGCGCTGAGGAAGTTTCGGTCGCTCCTAAACGGGAATACGGTTTCGGTTTGCTAATAAATAAACATTGAATGATAAATACCTGACTGCCACCAAACAGACATGGGAGTCCCTCTTCGGCTTCTGGGTAGTTGCGTTGCCGGAATCACTGCAGAGACTGCCTAACCGTTTCAGCTCACCCGGCTTTAACAGTGTGCAGGTGAGCAGCAGTCAGGTAAACTTTTCAACCGGCTTTCCGGACGACTACCTTCCGGTTAGCCCGGTTGCAACAAAAATTTGTGACTGGACGGGAAACGGTCCGTCACACACCTATACTATTTCAAAATAGACGACACCAGATTCAAGCAGTCTTCTGAGAGATATTTCATCTAAAGGCTCCACTCAGATGTTGCCCTCAAACACTTTGTTTGGTGATGACATTGAAACGGCAAAAGTATGGCACCATGTGACACAAACATAATTCAGCTCGAGGTCAAGTTTCCATTCGTGTCATGGAAGTGGTCAAGGTACCAGGCCTTTTTTTCGGATTGCATAACCCCAGGCCTCCAATCAGAACGAGATTTATCAGAAGAGCAGGGCGACGTTGTAAGGTCAGAGGCTACAACTATGGAAAATTAAAAAAACAAAAAACAAAAAAAAACATACACAATGGATTTGGGGATCAGGAAGTGGAGCGATTCTATGAAAGATGAACACTTTAGAGCATGAATTAAATAAAAATCTAAACGTTTTCAACACAGGGCATCTAGGGATTATCCAATGAATGGGAGACACAAGCAACAGATTCAATCATCCTTAACATGATAAGCTGACTGAGTATTGATTTCACTGAAGTTTTTGAACAATACATACCTATCACCATCCTTGTTTTTCTTCAGAACAGGATGAAACACATTGACTGGAATTTGAACAGTTCATTGTGAAAGGAGTAGCAGAGGAATGTGAACACGCAGAAGTGGATTTTGTTTCCCCCATCTTTGTGATACCAAATATAGATGATAAACTCGGGATGATCTTCAACTGAAAACAACTGAATCCATGTGTGGATTATCATCATTTTAAGGTGGGAACTGAGTGGGACGCGTTTGAGTGCAGTAACTCAACACTGCTGGTTTGACACAGTAACTCCACAATACTGGTTTGACACAGTAACTCCACAATACTGGTTTGACACAGTAACTCCACAATGCTGGTTTGCATATTTAGAATTAAAGGACGTTTGTTACCCACTTCATGTTGTTGAGCACTAGCAACATTTATTGCATTTCGAACTAGCGAGAAAGATTGTTTAAATTCACTGTTCCTTTTTTCATCAAATGGTTTAGCCCGGTCTAATAATGTTCACAAAGGTAATGAAGCCTATTGTGACATACTATTTCAACTAGGGCACCATTCTACCATTTTCATAAATGATACAATGCTTATGGGATGACATTTGTTGCAGTGGGTTCAGAATGTAAATGCCTTACTGTTTCAAAGACTGAGATTTAAAAGACATGCACCAATGTCTGTACTTGCACCTTCTCAAGAAGTCACATACCTAATACTTATCTGTACTGTTACAATGACTGTTACATTCACGACAGGAAATAACAACTCTGACAATGGTTTCACACCTCCTCTACAAGCATTGTCCTCATTTAGAGACAGTTCCTACCTTCTAAGGATAATTGTTGCTAGTTCTCATGATGTATGAGTTATTGTGATACATGTGCATAGAGAGGGACAACATTGCAGCACTTAGAGGTCATGGGGTGATAATGAAAGCACTGGTCAATTTCGCCATAATGCTAAACAAGACATAATTATTTGGAGGGGAACAAGATGTTATGGTTTCATTCAACGTAAGCTCCTTGGGAAACCTGATTTTGTTTGCTTTTCTGATGCATCACATACTGAATGGGGATTCCTATGTAATCTAGGTAGGATAGTTGGACACCGGTGTGAAGGAGAACCAAAACAACAACAGTCCCAACAACACCAAAAGAAGAATCCTGGCCTGCCAACACACTGATGAATGCAAAACCTTATTGACCACTGGAGGGCCTTCACCATACAGAAGCCCTTGCCAGTACCTCCACCATTCCTGCCTAAGGGAACGGAGAAGAATCTCTTCCTACACTACCGTTGATCTCATATGATCATCACCCATCAGTGACTGATTAATGATAATAATTTTTACCCTTTTTGTGTGCGTGTGTGTGTGTGTGTGTGTGTGTGTGTGTGTGTGTGTGTGTGTGTGTGTGTTTAAAACTTTCCACAGTTAGTCTCATTATGATCACATGATCTTAACTCACCCAGAACATTGTTTACATGTGCTCCCCCCCCCCCCCTTTGTGTGTGTGTGTGTGTGTGTGTGTGTGTGTGTGTGTGTGTGTGTGTGTGTGTGTGTGTGTGTGTTGTGTGTATGTGCAACACAGATACCTGTTTTTCATTGATCACTGCTATCTTCTCTCAACAACATCAGCATATTGATGCCAACACATTATTTCACCTGTTACAATGAACATCATCCCACAGCATTGTTTACTTTTTAAAACAACACTATTAATATGAACCTCCCAACCTCCCACCCCCACCCCCCACCCCCACCCCCCACCCCATAGTGGATGAAGAGATATGAGCTCTCCTTTCTCTTCCCCCCTTCCCCCCCCCCCCCCCCCCCCCACACACACACACATATTACCCTCCTCCTTCCTTTTTTTTTTCCTCAAACCCCCCCCCCTCCTCCCAATCATACGTTATCACCCATTTATCTTCCATCCCCTTCCCTCCCTTATTAACATTACCCACACACCTTTCACAACTACCCACGCATAACTACCACCATCTCTTTCATCACCCAGCGAAATCATTTATTTTATTCACCTAAACTTTCTTCTTCTTCTTTTTTTTTTTTTTTTTTTTAAACAGTTTCTTCTGTTCATGTACATATTTACCCCTTCTATATACATTTTTTTTTCTCTCCAGTTTGCCTCCCCCCCCCCCCCTTACCATTATTATCAATCCACCATTACCACAACCGTCACAAAGATATCACACCACCCCACTAAACTAGACACACAACCCTATCGTATCACACAACCCCACCCCCCCCCCCCCCCCCCCCCCCCCCCCCCTCCTTTTCCTCTCCCATAATCCCCCTTGTCATTTCCGCATAGCGGCTATTCTCCCCACCACATGGACAACAACAGATGAGTCATTTTCGTTCTTTGTTTGTACTGTCTTAAATGTTAAATGTGATTTATTTTTTCGCCTGAAGAAGACCCAAGAGGTTGAAATGCATCGTGTCTTGTCATGTGCTTTGTTTGTCAATGTCATTGGCGGTAACTAACACCCTCTCTTTCTAAATTTTGCTTCGTTCTCCGCCGTCTGTCACTCCATTTTGAAACACATTGATATATTAGAACTGACCAGGACTACCGCTGCTGATAAACAAACTACTCACTTTAGTAAGATGACATAAAACTCTACGGCTGTTGCTTGCAATCTTAACTTTGGGTCATTTAATTCACAAGGCTGTAATCCTGTTGGGCCGAACATTTGTTGGGGTGGTGGTGGTCGTGCTGAAATAAACAGTTAGCTATGGGCAGTGCATCGCCATGAAAACAAAACATGATAATTGATGGAGGTTCTAAAAGGACAAACCTTGACGTTGTATGGAAACTAATGTTAATGTGTCTAAACCGACTCTACCTATTATGGAATTTGACCCAGGTATTGACTTGTTTGCTTCAAGAGTTTAACATGAGTTTCTCAGATAACGAGTTTAACATCAGTTTTTTTTCATATGACATGTTTGCTTCAAGCGTTTAACATCAGTTTCTCAGATGACTTGTTTGCCTCAAGAGTTTAACCCATATATGCCTGAATTTTCATTGGTTTTCATGTATTCAGGGGTCTACTATATTGCAAGTATTGAGGTTTGAAGGCTGGTTTTACTCTTTTTTTTTATCGGTTTGTGTTTTAGACATATAAAACCTACCGTCCCACTATAGGGACGTTAGGAACGAGAGGGTACATGTTTTTATGATACATACAAAGACACAGAACTCATTTGAAATCATAGTTCAGCCAAATGTATTCTTGAATTTTGCATCAAAACATGGAATAGCATTATCGACTAGATTGTTGACAGATTAATTGTACATAACTGAACACAAAAAGAACAAAAAGAGCATTTTACTCATAGTGGAGTCACAGCAGATTGACGTAGTTCACTCATCGTCTCTTCGTAAGCATACTGTCATTGATCAGCCATCTGTGTGAAAGGCTGCAAAACGTTTGGCATGAAGCACACATTGCACTTGGTGCACTTGTCACTGCTCTTCTTGCCACAGGAAACACACCTGAGTCGCTTCTGGACACGCTCCACAAGATGATCTCTGCCGTCAAAGCGAAGGGCCGGTGCAACTCACTTGTCAAGCTGGGCATGGCGACCAAGTGGACGTCCCACGCGAAGCTGCTTCACTGATCTAGACAGATAGACAGCAGCAATGGCTCGTCGCACAGCAAGAAGATCGGGGGGGGGGGGGGGGGGGGGGGGGTTCTTCTCCAGTGGGCGTGGCCCGGTACAAGTGCCAGGTTTGCTAAACGGCCAAATTCAGGCAAAATGAGAAAATGGACCACCACCATTTCTTCGATCGGATGGAGACGCGGTACTTGTCAATGTTCTGGTCCATCCTATCAATCCCTCCCATGGTCTTGTTGTAGTGGTTGATGAGAGCTGGCTGATCAATGTTGACGTGCTGCCTGGCTTGCCTGGAAAACCTTCGTGTTTTCTGTGTAGGATTCATGCCCACCTTGTTGGGATTACATTGACAACGTTGATGTCATTCCAACGAACCACGATTATTGCATTGCTTGTGTCAGTGTAGTAGTCGAAGGTGCCCCTTGGAGTTTTATTCATCTCCTGTACTGATCGCAGCGCACAATCTTCAACCCGATTTGCACGAATGGTTCCTGTGCATGCAATGCCTTTGGAAGAGAGGTAGTCCACGAGTTTTTCAGTGACGTGAAGAGGTTGTCAAACGTGAGGTGGAAAGCATATTGTCCTTGGATTTCAGATACAAGATCGATGACAACTGATCCTCCCATTCCCACACCAGGGCAGGCCGCAACAGCTTGCCATCCTTTCGCCCCTTGGTAGGGCTCAAATTGGACGGTGTATCCCAAGGGGGTAGCAAGGACCCACATCTTGAATCCAAATCGGATGGGTTTGCCTCTTATAAATTGTTCTGAGCCATGCCGACTATAGTACGGGACCATGCTCTCATCAATGCTGAGATTCTGTTGTCTTAGAAAGTAATGAAGGCTTCTTTCATTCAGCATGGTCAGCAGTGGTCTGACTTTGGCCATCTTGTCATCAGCTTCAAGGTTGGTGTTGTCACTCACATGGAGGTATCTCATGATCTCCTCGAATCTGTCTCGGCTCATGGCTGAGGTGACAGCTGTATTATGAATGTCCATGTCATTGGACCAGTACATTCTGCGTCGGGGAAGTGTGCAGTAACCAGATAGAATTAGGATGGCCAGAAAGGTGCGAACCTTTCTGAGTCAGCTTTGCGTTTTTGCCACGTTGTGAAGAGATGGCACTGTGCTCTGCATTCCACAGTTCAGAAACGTGTTCGTCTGAATCCTGCACACGCACACACCACACACACACACACACACACACACACACACACACACACACACACACACACACACACGCGCGCGCGCGGGAGCGCGCACGCGCGCGTTTTAGATATTGAATTATAGTATGTTATCTTTCTTTCTTGATTCTCTCTCTCTCTCTCTCTCTCTCTCTCTCTCTCTCTCTCTCTCTCTCTCTCTCGGGAGGGAGGAGGGAGGGAGGGAGGGAGGGGAGGGAGGAAGAGGGAATAGAGGGAGGTAGATATGTGAGAAAAAATAACTATAAAAACTGACCATGTCCTTCGCTTTGGGAGTAGACTGAGTGCTATCACCACCGGTGATCTGTCTTCCGTCAGCATAAATGACTGTTGCTGAAGCAGATGACTGAAGTTGTCGCCCACTTAGATTGTGAATTTCAGTATCTTCATCTCCACTGTCCTCGTCTGTCGATTCATCAGTAGGTGGGGGATCAATTAGATATTGGCAGTTTGGAAAGCAGTGTCCGCTTCAAGGATATCCAGTACTTCATTTACATTGTATCGTCTGCAAAACAGAGATCGTGTTGATAAAGTAAGCACCAAGGAAGTCGAGCATGCACATATTGACTGTTGGTTGTTTTGGTGCTTTACGTCTCAGCCACTTTCGCGGATCAGAGACAGCTGGTCCTGACACCAGCGAACCAATTTCAGTAATGCCGGGATTCAAACCCTTGACCTTTGGAATAAGAGTCGAACCCTCTACTGACTGAGCTGTCCAGCTCTTCGATTAGTTTGACTTTATTTCATCTTTAGAGATAAGCTGTAATAAAAAGAAACACATGATGTGTCGTGTTGTTTTTCTTTTCGTTTCTCCTGTGCCTGTTTATCAATCCTGTAGCTATTAACATTGACGTAACGAAATATAAAAAAAATATGATATACATCAAAATTATAACATATCATGAAACAAAATAATAATGTAACATAAATATTTCAGCACTGTTACAATTTAGACTGATTTCAAACACAACCAAAAAAAAATGTCACTACCATGAAATGAAAAACCTGTACCCGCTCGTGCCTAGCGTCCCTATAGTGGAACGCCTATAAAACGCAACCAATGTTACCTATTATAAACAATAAGCTTATATCATCGCACACCGTTTTAGTTTATATCCTACTTATCACATTTACATCAATAATATCATTAAAAATGTGTTTGACAAAAGAGATATTGACTTACCTTCTGCTTTGATCCATCTTGACTGTTTACAACCATGTGGTTCATCACAAATGGCCGACAACCGGAAATACATTCCAAGGGAGATAACGCGTGTGTGTATTAGAGTTATAGAAGTTGCTTCCCTTTAACTAATTATCACAATTTAGTTGCCTTATCTTTAACATTAAGCCAATAAAGGGCAAACAACTATAGCGTTCCACTATAGGGACGCTAGGCATAAATGGGTTAACGTGTGTGTGTGTGTGTGTGTGTGTGTGTGTGTGTGTGTGTGTGTGTGTGTGTGTGTGTGTGTGTGTTTTTCAGATGACTTGTTTGCTTCAAGAATTTAACATCAGGTTTTTGTTGTTGTTGTTGTTGTTGTTGTTGTTGTTGTTGTTGTTGTTTTCAGATGACTTGTTTGCTTCACGAGTTTAACGTCAGTTTTTCAGATGACTTGTTAGCTTCAAGAGTTTAACATCAGTTTTTCAGATGACTTGTTAGCTTCAAGAGTTTAACATCAGTTCCTCAGGTGCTTCAAGAGTTTAACATATGTTTTTCAGATGATGCATACAGAGCAGACCCCGGGGCTTTTGCCAATAATGCTTTCAACATTTTAATGTGAGGTTTCTTGTTTCCCCCATTTTACCAGTAATGCTTTCGACATGTTACTGTTAAATTTCATGTTTCCCCCATTTTACCAGTAATGCTTTCGACATGTTACTGTTAAATTTCATGTTTCCCCCATTTTACCAGTAATGCTTTCGACATGTTACTGTTAAATTTCATGTTTCCCCCATTTTACCAGTAATGCTTTCGACATGTTACTGTTAAATTTCATGTTTCCCCCATTTTACCAGTAATGCTTTCGACATGTTACTGTTAAATTTCATGTTTCCCCCATTTTACCATTAATGCTTTCGACATGTTAATGTTAAATTTCATGCCCCCCCCCCCCCCCCCCCGTTTTACCATTAATGCTTTGGACATGTTAATGTTAGGTTTCATGATTCTCCATTTCACCATTAATGCTTTCGACATGTTAATGTTAGGTTTCATGTTTCCCCATTTTAACATTAATGCTTTCAACATTTTAATGTTTTTTGTTTCCCCCATTGTTGTTTGACTTTTTAAATGCTGCTAGCTCCATATGTATCCAGATTAGAACTGACGCTGAAGAAAACGTGCCAGGACACTGAAACCAGCTGAGCACAAACTATCAACAGATTGCATGTCACTACTTGATAATAAGTGTTTGTTTCAAATTTGTACACTGCTTAAATTAAACGATGAAGAGAAGGGAAATATATGGCACCATTTGAGCTGCTAACATTCCATGAGAATGTGAAATTGTGTGTAGTCAGAGTAGTCAAACAATAAAGTGGAAACAAAATGTGGAAAGATGAAAAGAGAGAGTTGTTCAGATACAAAGAGTTTCGTGTGCCTGTGTCGAAAGATATTGTAACATGATGGCTGAGAGACACTTTGACCAAGGCATGTATTGACACTTCTTACTGTGGTGCACACAGTAGTCATTTGCAAGCACGACAGCAGCTGCTGCTTGTGGACTACATAAAAAATATTTATGAAAGCAGTTGGCTAATCTGCAGTATCAACATTTGCCAGGTTTTACAAGAAAACGCCAGTGATCAACATGGGTTCGACACTTGTTTACAGGCTAATAAGCAGTAACTTCCCTAGAGATTCCTCGACGTAAACGTTCCGTATATGTCACAGTTGAATCACTTCCAACATTCAAGTTCTTACCAGGTAAGTTGAAGCTTGCTCCAGATTAACTGGGATATGCCTCAGAAACGTGTATATTAAATCCCATGAAACAAAATTGGTTCTCTAGCCAACCCATTTTACTTTTTTTTCAAATTTTTGGTGGGGAAGACATCATACCACAGTGAAATGGGTTATTTTTCATTCATAAGTATTATTTTTAAGTGTAAAATAGCGTATATTAAGTGATCTGAAAAGTGGTGTTAATGTCCCCATGTTTCCTTTTATTGCTTGGCATAGAGACAGACGTTCCAATACCGTCTTCCAGATAAATCAGGAGCAAGCCTCGAGTTACCTGGTAAATACTAGCATGGAAAGGTGATTAGAGGCATACGTTGTAGAGATTTGTGATAGCGTTCTCTCGTACGTATTATACGTGGATGGTAACGTAGGTGGTGGTACCGGTGTGTGTGTGTGTGTGTGTGTGTGTGTGTGTGTGTGTGTGTGTGTGTGTGTGTGTGTGTGTTTTGATTGTTATTCGTGACAAACGTGAAAAAAGTCTGGGAATAAGGACGGACCGGATAATGTGTGTGTGTGTGTGGGGGGGGGGGGGGGGGGGGGGACTTAAGAAAGGGAAAGATGGAAGGTCAGCAATGGATGATGAAAAAATCAAGACATATGGTGCCAAGTAATAAAGTAGATGATGATCAGTTCCATAATCATAACATGAACAAGCTATGGGTTCGGATTAGTATCACCCGTCACGTATATACAGATCCCCCCAAACATGAAGTATCCTGTGTGTCTTCAAACAATATCAATTCAAAGGACCCAGAGGTTTGGCCGTTGTAATGACCTCACGGACGACTGGATACGTCACAATCAGGAGAAATGGCAGTGTCAGTGATTTCCGTTATCAGCAGGTGACTTTGACGGTGCCACGTAGGCATACGATCGTGTACAGTTTCAAGCAGTTTACACCCGATGTCGTTGTGTACATCAAAGAAGCAAGAAGACACTGGTCTTCACGTTCTGGGAAAGGTAACTTTGCAAACATGTATTATTTACGGAGAGGAAAGGTCAAAGTTTATACTGGAAAAAGCATTTGTATGAATGAAGAAAACGCAACATGCTTTCAACTTTTGTTTTCATTTTTTCCTGAAAGTAGGGCACCTGTAAAACTTTCCAGTGGGTTTCTGAACTGTTCAGTAGAACACTATTCCAGCTTTGAGCCTCACCTTCACTGTAACCTGAAGACAGAGTGTGAAGATGGACGAGATGAAACAGAACACTGCCTCTTCAGCAGTGCTGACTGCAAGGGAATGGTGGCATTATGTGGCCGTTGCTACAAATTTCTTTGGGAACTCTATGGAGTAAAAAGAGAGGGTGATCCATGCTGGACCTGGACAGGGGGTGTTTTGAATATTCCAACTTGTCCATATGATCCTTATTGTACAATAGTAAGTAAATCAAAGAGATTTTGGTATATGCATAAGCTTAAAACGGGTTTGCTATTGAATGATCTCTCGCTGCCGAATATGTACAGGCATAGTGTGCACAGTAAAAGGACAGTCTTTTATCATATGTTTCATCGTGACAAGCACCTCTTTTTATTAGACGATGGTGAGATTACTTATCTTGAGCTTGACCTGGCAGGCATGCTGGTGAGGGAATGGGGAAAGGGTAAACATACTCCACTTTGTGAGGTAATTGTAAATAAAACTGTAGAAAACTCTAATTACCGACAGGGAATTTTATTGCCTAGCACACATTTCCCTTTGGCTAAAGATCAACATCACATTACAGTGTGTCGTGACGGTCAAGCGACCTACACCCTTCTTTTATGTGGTTCCATGAAATATAATAAGTGTGATAGGGAGCACACGTCTCTTTGTTATTATTCTCGTGAAAAATCTCAAACAAATGTCACAAATATGCTGGATTCGACCAGTCCTGTCAGTTTGTCTTCTACCTTCACATGCAGTGATGGTGTCACCACTATGTCTTACAGTCTGGTATGCGACTTCCTGACCGACTGCCCAGATTCGAGTGATGAATCATTCTGTAATCAGCCATTGTGTCGGAAAACATTCGCATGCACAGATGGACGGTGTGTGCCTTATAACAGAGTGTGTGACCAAATAGCCCACTGTTACGATCAGTCAGATGAGGAGCACTGTGATACATTCAAAGCTCTAGCACCAAACATTGGCGAACGTTTTCCATCTCCTGCTCTAGTAGATTTTGATGCCACGAGGCGTTTCATCGTAATACGGATGAATTCTAATCAGTCTTGTCCCAAGAGTCACTACCGTTGCGTTGGTGAGTACAATGACTGTCTGCCAGTTTACACACGATGCAATGGCATGTATGACTGCTTTGATCACCGAGACGAACAGGGGTGTGTGGGGATGACGTGTCCAGGGTTCTATCAATGCAGACTTTCAAAGACATGTCTACATAGTGACTACATGTGTGATGGCTGGCCTCACTGTCCATTATACGATGATGAACTATGGTGTAGTGTGACTTGTCCTGTTGACTGCCTCTGTCAAGTTCACAGTTTTTTATGTGTTAGTAGTTTCCATGCAGAACTCTTCCCTCACATCAGATCTCTGGATGCCACAGGGTCTGGCATGACAATTACGGACGTGAAGAGTAATGTCTATCTGATCCATCTGGTTCTTGCCAACTGCGATCTAACAGACCTGCCTGAAATAGGGTTAATGAATTTGAAAACCCTTGACCTCAGTAGCAACCAGTTGCAGCAAGTCAACATGACTCGTGTCCTTCATTTAAAAAGTCTGCAGTCACTGACCTTGGCTAAGAACCCTATAACGACAGTCTGTCAGGCTGCTTCTGTTGTTTCCCAAAAGAGCGTGCTCACTATGATAGATTTGTCCCACGCAAAACTAACGTTGTTTGATTTCAAAGTTCTGGCGCAATTTTCTCGCTTGCAGAAGCTAGATTTAACCTTTACCAATGTCCATACTCTAACTGGAAGTGGTTTTCAATTCACACCTCTGCTGACAGAGCTGTACATGGATGGTGCTCCAGTGGATTTGTTTCAACCTGACATGTTTAAAGATCTAATATATCTGCGATTCATCTCGACAGAGAACTATAAACTTTGCTGCATGGAAATACTCCCGTATAACTTCGATACTTCACATTGTTATGCCCCTAAAGATGAAATTTCATCATGTGAAGATTTATTGCAGTCATGGACATACCGTGGGTTTCTGTGGCTGATGGCCTCTCTGGCACTGTCTGGTAACCTCTTCTGTTTCTCTGCACGTTTATTTGTAAGGAGCATGGCTTCTTCAAGTGGCTTTAGTGTGTTCGTCACCAACCTCACCATGGCCGATCTACTGATGGGTGTTTACATGACTGTTATAGGAGTAGCTGATGAACGGCTCCGTGGCAGATATCTCCACCATGATGATGCATGGAAGAGCAGTGTGACCTGTAAGGTGGCTGGTTTCCTGTCTTTGCTGTCCAGTGAGGTGTCAGCTCTGATCATCTGCCTGATTACTTTAGATCGTTTTATTGTTCTGTGTTTTCCATTCAGTACCTTGAAATTTGACAGAACATCAGCCTGGATGGCTTGTCTTTTAATCTGGCTGGTTGGCTGGTTTCTGGCCTTGCTGCCTTTACTCCCCGTGACATCACACTGGGAGTTTTACAGCCAGACAGGTATCTGTGTTCCTCTACCTGTGACGAGGCAAGAGTTCAAAGGGAAACTTTATTCTTTTAGCGTGTTGATTGTTCTCAATTTTGTTCTATTTCTATTAATATCTGTCGGTCAGGCATTTGTCTACTGGTCAGTACAGAAAAATGCTTTAAAGGTGAACACTACACAAACGTCACGAGACATTACTATAGCTCGTCGGTTAATCACTATCGCACTCACAGATTTTATGTGCTGGTTTCCTATTGGGTTGTGTGGATTGTTGGCTTTGACTGGTGTCCCTGTTTCTGGAGAAGTGAATGTCGCCCTGGCAATATTTGTTCTTCCTTTAAATTCTGCTATCAATCCGTTTATGTACACGTTCAACACTTTGGCAGAGAAGCAGAGAAAAATTAAAGAACTGAAATTCTTAAAATGGATCGAGTCAAACGCCAGTTTGATTCCATCGATGCTGTAAGAACTGGGATGAAAGACATATTCCTTCTGTGTTAAGACGCAGGCGAAGTAACTTTGAGGAAGAATTCACTTCCATCATCTTTCTTATATTTGTAGAAGTAGCAGCTATATGGTACTGGCACGTGCTATTTTCTTTTCTTCGGACTTGTTAAAGTCACCTAGAAATGTCTCATCTTTCAGACAAAGAATGAAACTCCTGTTCTTCACTTCCACCCTCTTTCTCACTAGTGGTGGAAGAAGCAACTATACGGTACCGGCACAGGTAATTTTCGTTTCTTCGGGATCGCCAGAACAACTCAGCAATGGCTCATCGTTAGGACTTAAAATCAAGCTCCTGGTCTATACAATATAATACAGCACAATACAATTGAATGCAATATCTATTTGCTTTGACACTTTTTTGCGGTAAGGTGCATAACAGTAGCAGGCAAACGATCATCAGCATAACATGAAAAATGGAATGAAATAAAAATGAACAATCTCACCAACTGCAGCATTTAAAGTCAACATTCATGCGTATTGCTCAGAAAAGTAGTTCATTCATGAAAGGGGGCTGATCAAAGCATCATGTTTAATGTAATGTACCTTGTTAAAATTCAGCAGCCATTTCTTAATGTACCTTGTTAAATTCAGCAGCCATTGTTTCGAGGTACTGCTTAACAAATACAAAGGTTCAATAAACGTTCCGATATTGTTTGGCAGTAACTGATGACGTAAAGCTGCATATTTTAGGCAACCAGATACTAAATGAAATTCATCACTTACCTTGTTTATAGCGCAGTTTTGACATATTCTTTCTTCTATCGACAACCCATTCCGTCGTCCCTTTTCTATTTCAAGTTTATGATTACATGAACGAAATTTCAATACAGTAGTATATCTTGATAGGGACGTTGAGTACTAAACTGTTCTCTGCAGAAATTTGGCCTCAAATCTTTGTAAATAAGGCATTTACTGCTTCTTTCGAGACACTCTTGCCAACTTTGGATGAATGAATTCTTCGGACTGTTTTCTATATTTTTACACAAAGAAGATATACTCATGAAACTCTGTAAATCCCAAACACATTTATAACCAGTCTCTGTTAGAATTGTTTTAATACCACTCAGCCACTATGACGTCATAGCTGACCTGTCAAAAAGGGTGCGCATTGCTCTGTTTATCTGACACAAAAAAATTGTCACTTTTTAAAAATCAGTAAGCTGGCATAAAACTGATCATTCTAACTTTGATGTTTATTGCTAATTGAAACGTTCCTATTTCATCATGAACAAAAAAAAAAAATAAATAAATCCTAGTACTTCCATTTAAACGAAACAAATATATTTAAGAAACTTAAGCTGTAGTTTTTCAATTAATTCTGTTTTCTAATCCTCAATTTTCACATACATAGAACAAAATGGTTTCAACAAATTTTCAAATATATCTAACACCAATGCAAGTAGAAGGTTTCGCTTTCTGGCATTTTTAATATGCGAAACGTGGCTTTTTATCCGCTATCAAAGCATACTTTTCTGACTCTGTTGAAACTTTCACTCTGGTTGAATTCTAAACCTAAATACCTGAAACAGTATACATTTTCCAGATTTTCATTTTCATAACTAAAACTTAATTTTCGTTTCTCTTTTGAAAAACGATTCTTTCAGTTTTGATAGACTTATCTCTAAATACCCTTGCAGACAATACTTAGACAAGGCTTCTAATAATTTTTTGTAAACCTCGTTTTGTTTCTGATAAGTGAATAGTGTTATCAGCACATAAAAGTACAACAAAAAGAAGAAAAAAAAAGAACCAAGTCTCTCGAACATTGCTTTTTGGACCCAATGTAAATATTTAGCGAACAACAACCATTTTCGATCATACATGTTTCAAGATCATTCGGATATAACGCAAACAGAAGTGGTGATACATTTTCACCTAGACGTACACCCCTGTATCTCGAAGAAAAGGCAGACATTTTGCATTCTGGAAGACACATAACTTATATTCTTACACATTTTAACAATTAACAACAACGTTCAGTAATGTGTCATGTATCCCATTGTGAATACGTTTCATCTATAAAGCACTACGCCAGACAGAAACATATGCTTTGCAATAGTCAATGAAAGCAGAATAAAAGTTTTGATTAGGAGATGAAAAGGACCAACAAGTGACTTTAATACAAACATGTGATTTGTGGAGCTATGGTTCTTTCTAAAACCACTTTAACATTCTGAAAGAAGTTTGCTACTCTCTACAACATTTTGAAGTCTGTTGTTAATAATACTTGTGTAAATAATGTGCTCACACAACTAAGCAATATCAGGTCTTTATAGTCATCTGAGTTTAATGAATTCCCATTACCTTTGTATATTAATAGTATTAAGCCTTTCACCCATTCTTCCAGTGTATTTTTATAACTCAGAACAGCATTAAAAACTTTAGGTATACATTCGTGAGATTGAATGCTATGCTTTACATATCATTTTGAATCTGACGAACTCCAGAACTCCAGTTGCCTTTATATTTTGTAAAGAATTGACTACTTTTAACAATTCATCAATAGTAATTGGACCATCCAAAACATTATGTTCGTTTTTCATTGCATCAGCAATACTTGGCTAAATTCATCGTTTTGTTTTTGATCTGCTTTATGAAGGTATCAACAATGATCAAATTAATATTTATGTCAACATCCGATATTAAATTGTTTTGTCCACATATTTCTTGCCAGCATAGTCTCGGATTTGTATTTTCAAACGCCTCCATTTTTTCCCCCCGAAATCTTTTTCCCTCAAAGCGAACAGCTCTTTTAATTGTATTTTGTAGGCTTTGCTACACGGGGTTAAATGTTCTGAATTCAGCGGGGTGTTATTTTCTTTTGCTGCAGATTTAGCGTTAAAATACTGTTTTCACTTTTCCTCACACTCTATGTTAAACCACGACTCATTTTTGTCTCCCGATGAGATTCAACTGATGGTCTATTGCATGTTGTACCAAGAGCCTTTTTTGCAACATTGAGCAATGTATCTACTAATTTTGTATTTGCATTTTAAGTATTCCTGCTATCACTACCAAGAAGATGAAAAATTCGTGTATGCAGGCTGTATCCTGTACTAACAAATTAGTGAAATCAATTGACTTGTTGCGATCCCGAGTTTTTACCTGCAAGCTGAAGCTGTTTGTGCGTGTAGTAATGGCAGCGCATCATTGTTTACATCGATATTTCTAGCGTGAAAAATAGTATTGTCAACAAGTGTATTTTTCATACTCAGTTTCAAAGCTACTGCATTCTGAATATGAAAGATCAAAGCATCAATTGGTCCAATATAAAAATCATCATGGATTTCCGTTGTGGTCGACGAAGACGTCGGTGACTCCGCATGTGTGAGCGCAAGCCAAAGTTGGACACACAAATACGTCTGCACTCTGGGCATGCGACAGCTGTCACTGGGTCAGGTCTCCTCTCTTTGCAGGCTTGGCGCATCTGGTCCCATTCCTGCAAACGCTTCTCTATTTACTCCTTTGTGGACAGCAAGTCCCCAGGCACTGCGGTCTTGGCAAGTGTTTCCCAGCCATGAAGCAGGATGCCACAGGCCGGCAATGATACTTTCAGGCAGTCCTTGAAGCGTATGAGTGGCCGCCCAGTGTTCCTTGTTCCAGCTGCCAGCTCAGAGAAGAAGACAATATTAAGAAGTCGCGTGTCATCCATTTGTACCACATTCCCAACCCACCTCAGCTGCGCTTTCGTGATCAGCGCCACGATACCAGGCACCTTTGCACTGTGAAGCACTTCTGTGTTGGAAATCCTGTCCTCCCAGGAGATGCCCATGATCTTACGCAGGCAGCGGAGGTGGAACTGATCCAGAGTCTTCAGTTGTTTCCTGTACAGTGTCCAGGTCTCACAGCCGTAGAGCAGCGAGGTGACAACGACTGCTCTGTAGACTGCCAGCTTGGTACTTAGACTGATGCCACGCTCTCCCCACACTCTGTTCTAAAGCCTGCCGAAGGAAGCTACTGCTTTTACCAGTCTGTTCGACACTTCTTTATCCAAGCCACACGATGAAGACAAGCAGCTCCCCAAGCAGGTGAGGCTGTCAACATTGATCAGGGTCATGTCCTCGATCACGATCTTTGGTTCTGGAGGAGAGAGGCCGGGTGCTGGCTGGAGCATCACCTCTGTCTTCTTCAGGCTGAACGTCAGGCTGCTGCGGACAGGAAACTGGCAAACTCTTGCAGGTCTGGTTCGTTGAGTGCTGCAAGTACACAGTCATCGGCAAATAGGAAGTCTCTGACAAGGGCCTCAAAAACTTTTGTTCTGGCCTCCAGGCGCCTTACGTCGAAGAAGCGGCCATTACATCTGTAGCGGACAGTGCTCTGCACGTTGGTACTGGAGAGAGCAGAGAACAGCATTGTGGCGAACATAGGGCTGAACAGAGTTGGTGCCAGGACACATCCTTGCTTCACTCCATTGGATACGGGGAAGGGGTCATACACAGTGCCGTTTTCCACTACGCGAGCCATCATGTCGTCATGAAAGGATCGAATAATCTTGACAAACTTCGGTGGGTCAGCCAAGTTTGGACAGTGTAGCCCGCAGACCCTCGCGACTGACAGTATTGAAAGCCTTTGTCAGGTCCACAAAGAGGATGTAGAGATTCTGATTCTTTTCCCAGCACTTCTCTTGCAGCTGGCGAACAGCGAAGATCATGTCGATTGTCCCCCTGTTGCTCCTGAAGCCACATTGGCTCTCGGAGACGACATCATCCAGCAAGTGGTTTACGATGCGATTCGGCATGACAGGGGCCATAATCTTTCCTGCTATGCTCAACAGTGAGATGCCTCTGTGGTTGTCGCACGATGCTCTCTCACCCTTGTTCGTGTTCAGGTGGATGATGTTGGCATCCTTAACGTCTTGTGGTACTGCTCCCTTACCCCAGAACTGCTGCATCAGCTCAGTTACCTTGTCGACCATGGCCTCACCGCCATCCTTGAAGATCTCAGGGTGAATGTCATCAGGGCCCGGTGCCTTTCCCCTTTGGAGCTGCTTGATCGCCTTCTGGATTTGCTCCTTACTCGGTATGTCGTCAAGCGATGTCAAAACTGGACGTTGGGTCATGTCCCGGATCGCTTGCTATTCAGAAGCTGGCTGAAGTGGTCACACCACCGCTGTACAATATCATTCTTCTCAGTAAGCAGAGTTCCATCAGCTGTCCGTACAGGCGCCATGGCGTTGGAGAAGGGGACATACACGGTCTTCAGGCCTGCAAAGAACTTCTTGGAGTTGTGCTCATCAGCGTACTGTTGTAACTCTGCAGCCTTCCCTCTTCACCATTTGTCCTCCATCTGTCTCAGCTCAACCTGGACCTTGCCTCTGAGATGCTTGAGACGATCATGCTTGGCTGTTGATCCCTTGTCGTTGAGCCAGCTTTGGTGGGCTTCGTGCTTCTGCTGTAGCAGTCTGCTGATCTCTGTGTTGTTCTTGTCGAATCAGTCCTGGTGTTTCCTCTTTGGGTGCCCAAGAGACAGCCTGGCAGAGTCGTAGACTGCGTTTCTGAAGTTTACCCAGGTCTGATGTAAGTCAGCTTCATTTGGTAAACTATTGAGCTGGTTTGCAAGGTCGGTCACGAAGGTTTACCTTGTCACTGAATCATTCAGCGTCAGGACATCCAGCTTCTTCTTGATGTTGGCTTTCTGGGTGCTAGTGATGGAGGAGAGCTTGCACCTCAGCAGCAGGTAGTCAGTGCAGCAGTCCGCTCCCCTCATTGCTCTTGTGACGTGGACATCCTGGATGTCACGCCGCCTAGTGATCACATAGTCGATCAAGTGACAGTGTCTGGAGCAAGGGTGCATCCAGGTGGCCTTGTGGATGTCCGGCAGCTGGAACAGTGTGTTGGTGATGGTCAAACCAAACTCAGCGCAGAGTGTAAGAAGCAGCTGGCCATTTGAGTTTTCCTGTCCCACTCCATGCGATCCGATGATATTCGGCTAATGCTGGGAGTCCCTGCTCACACGAGCATTGAAGTCCCCAAGAAGTAAAAGCTTGTCATCCTTCGGGATACTGCGTAGCAAGCTTGAGAAGCTCTGTTTGTACAGTTCCGTCTGTTGTTGGGTGTAGGTCATGGTGGGGGCGTACACGCTGATGAGTGTCAGGTGCTGCTTTCCTTGGAGAGGCAGTCTCATAGTCATCAGACGATCACCAATGCCCTTTGGGAGAGACCATAGGTTTTTGACTAGCGAGGTGCGGATGGCAAAGCCCACTCCTGCTGCTCTTTTACCTTCCAGGGGCCTTCCTGTCCAGAAGAAGGTACATCCAACTCCTTCTCCTGTGATTTCTCCAGTGTCTGCCAGGTGCGTCTCGCTAATTGCAGTAATATCAACTTTGTAACATTTTAGTTCTTGGCCCACAAATGCTGTTCGATGCTCTGGTCTGTGCTTCTCCTGTTGTCCATTAGAGTCCGGATGGTCCAGGCTCCAACACATAAAATGCGCTTGTTCTTAGTGGTAGATCTTTTTGAATGAATTCGACCGTGTTGTTAGATGTCCGGTCAGCTGCGGTATGCTGACAGGATGGGATGAGGCAAGCTTTCTTTAGGCCACCTTTTCTAGGCCCCTCTACATGAGGGGGAGCAGTGCTATCCCTGAATAGGGCTGCTCTACCGCCAAGATGGCTGCCGAAACTTACTCTTGCCCCGGTGAGTAGAGTGACGACCATCCTGCCTGACCACCGGAGTGCAGGTCCGTGACTAGCAGCTCCCAGTGCCATCTCACACTTGCCTCCGTCGCCACTCGCCTGTCGCCCCAGGACTCGGGAAAGCAGACAGGAGAAGTGGAGTCAATGAATCATGGGCAAAGAAGTGTATGGAGGCATTGAGTTGCCCAAGCACCACGAACCCCCTTTCTGTCCGAGCGGCTATTGCCAAGAGAGATGCAGGGCATTACATCTTGACCACGACTGGACAGCAGGAGCTGTGGGAGTGATGATGGAGTTCACCACCAAGCCGTCTTATGGGCTCCACTCCAGATGTTTTGTTAGGGCCTTACTCCCGTAGCCTTTGCCTTTCCCAAGCCAGCCTGCAAGGCAGCAGGACCCATTTACCCATGGTTGAGAGACTCATGGAATGTGGGGTCGCCTATCTACCCATGAAGGTCTAAAGACCTGCCTACTGCCGACGACGAAAAAAAAAGTACCTTTTGAAACATATACATCATTAACAACATAATCAATAACTGAACAGAAGTTGCTTGTGTAAGTGTCCATATTAGCATATCATCCACTACTTCCATTAAATATATAAAAAAAAGCATCATGTTCTACACAAAGAAATCAGTCTATATCCATGATTGTTTGGTTTGTGTTTATCCATAGATATTCGTTTGGGGATACTAGGTGCTGCATGTTCTGAAGGAATGTGAACCAGATCAAAGTAATCAAACTCCATGAAGTCGTTCATTTTTCGCACATGTGTTGAACTTACCCGATAGCATAACATGGTAGTTACGATGGTTGCGCAAATCTGCACGAGATCTCTCAATGTTATCGAACCAATTAACGCCTCCATATCTGGATGCTTCAAGTGGTATATAAACTGCATCGAACAACACATTTTTTTGCCATGAGATGTAAACTGTCTGTCAACAGATGGTCATAGAACACAGTATTTGGTTGGAGCACCGCTAACAATACAAAAGTCAGGTGCAAGATGAACGTTGACTGCCACTGTGATGCATCTTGATCTACAATTATATAACACAGAGAGATGATACACAGAAACACGGTATCCACTGTTTTGGAGAATGTCCTTTATCTCTTTTTCACATGTCGTCTCAGTTTTGGTTTCAGTAAACGCAAGCACGTCACACTGACAAATCAAATTAATAAAATCCATAAACGACAAACGTGATTTCAAACCACACGCGTTAAGAGCGAATAAAGAGAAAGAAAGACAATGAAGAGTATTGAATCATTTCAAACAGTCAGATTTTTTTGTTTAACATTGGACTTGGATGAACAACTGATGCTGACTTATTTTTTTACCCGTCAACACATATGAAAATGCACGAAGGCCTCTGGAAATATACTAAGAAACAATCTGAGAGAGTCCGAGTTACTCATAATTGACTGCGTCAACTTCACATTTAAAGATATCTTTGACGCTGTTGTAGGCACATGACGCTGGCTAAAGTGATCAGCTATACCTGGTTCTAATCAGCCACCAAACCGATCCGGGCAGAGACAGGGTCAACTCTGGTTCAACGTTTCTGCCTCCACAGATTATTAACAAACCAACCTCCATGTCAGAGTCACAACAGTCCAACACAGAGAATTGTCCTTCACTTTCCTAGAACACACTCTTATCACCTTTTCAATCTCGCATTTTCCTCTCAAACCATGACCACTCAGCACGGTCTATATCATTTTATAACATTTCATAACATCCAACGTTCAAGAAACATGGCGGAGTGGAACCAGTCAACATAGTCTGAGCGTTGTAGAATGTTATGAAAGTAAGGATGCGGCACAGCCAGTCAACATAGTCTGAGCGTTGTAGAATGTTATGGAAGTAAGGATGCGGCACAGCCAGTCAAAACGAATGGAGCTTTCAAGATTAATTGGAAACCATGACGTATTCTAGTCAGAGAAAATGCTACCGACAGTCAAAAAGCAATTTCTGGAAGTTTACTGCACTCTGAACACCGCTTTTTGATGAAGAACAATCTCCGAAATCATTGCGTATGTTATGCCTACGTCACTTGGTAAATGAACATCACGTAGAACTTAACACGTCTTAAGAGATACCCTAAAAGCTAGATCTGATTAAAGAAAAAAAGATGATGAGTGGAAAAATCAATCTGTTTGTAAGACTTGTTATATAAAAAAAAATGATGGGTAAAAAAATGGATGTGTTTGTAAGGCTTGTTATAAAAAAAAAAATGATTGGTAGAAAAATCGATCTGTTATTAAGATTTGTTATATATATATATATATATATATAATATATATATATATATATATAATATATATATATATATATATATATATATATATATAATGATGGGTAGAACAGTCGATCTGTTTGTGAGGCTTTTTATTAAAAAAAATGATGGGTAGAAAAATCGATCTGTTTGTAAAACTTGTAATAAAAAAAATAATGGGTAGAAAAATCGATCGGTTTGTAAGACTTTTAATAAAAAAAACGATGGTAGAAAAATCGATCGGTTTGTAAGACTTGTTAGAAAAATCGATCTGTTTGTAGGACATGTTATAAAAATCGATCTGTTCCTAGGACTTGTTATAAAAATCGATCTGTTTGTAGGACTTGCTATGATAATCGATCTGCTTGTAAGAGTTGTTATAAACGTTTGTCATGGTTGTTACCCTCCAGAGTGCTTGTGCTCCAGACTGAGAAACAAAAACGAATCCAGGATCAACTAGAGATGATGCATGAACAATGTAGAGACTGACACATTTCAGTGAACTCCAGTGCACCGCTTTAAGGTAGATACGTAAATGCAAAATGAAAAAAAAAGACACAAACCTCGGAAATGGTACATGGCACAGTTCTGGCCTCTTTCTGCTTGGCACTACCAGTGGTTTCTTATCATAATCTCTCTGTTGTCAATTAAGTGCACTTGATGTCCATCAGCTCACTCAAATGTTATGTCAGGAGATTGTACAATTCTTTACTTTCGCAGGGCTACTGGGGTAGAGAGGTAGTCTCTGTCGGCAATTAGGGAGACATCACCTAGTGGGAGGCCTGCTGGTCCAGATGGCTGTCCTCTTGGGGCAGTCAGGGCCCAGTGCTGCCCGGTCCAGATGGCTGTCCTCCAGGGGCAGTCAGGGCCCAGTGTTGGCTGGGCCAGATGGCTGTCCTCCAGGGGCAGTCAGGGCCCAGTGCTGCCCGGTCCAGATGGTTGTCCTCCCGTGGCAGTCAGGGCCCAGTGCTGGCTGGGCCAGATAGCTGTCCTCCAGGGGCAGTCAGGGCCCAGTGCTGCCCGGTCCAGATGGCTGTCCTCCCGTGGCAGTCAGGGCCCAGTGCTGCCCGGTCCAGATGGCTGTCTTCCCGTGACAGTCAGGGCCCAGTGCTGCCCGGTCCAGATGGCTGTCCTCCCGTTGCAGTCAGGGCCCAGTGCTGCCCGGTCCAGATGGTTGTCCTCCAAGGGTAGTCAGGGCCCAGTGCTGCCCGGTCCAGATGGTTGTCCTCCAGGGGCAGTCAGGGCCCAGTGCTGCCCGGTCCAGATGGCTGTCCTCCCAGGGCAGTCAGGGCCCAGTGCTGCCCGGTCCAGATGGTTGTCCTCCCAGGGCAGTCAGAGCCCAGTGCTGGTTGGTCCAGATGGCTGTCCTCCAGGGGCAGTCAGGGCCCAGTGCTGGCTGGGCCAGATGGCTGTCCTCCCAGGGGTAGTCAGGGCCCAGTGCTGGCTTGTCCAGATGGCTGTCCTCCCAGGGCAGTCAGAGCCCAGTGCTGGTTGGTCCAGATGGCTGTCCTCCAGGGGCAGTCAGGGCCCAGTGCTGGCTGGGCCAGATGGCTGTCCTCTAGGGGTAGTCAGGGCCCAGGGCTGGCTTGTCCAGATGGCTGTCCTCCCAGGGCAGTCAGGGCCCAGTGCTGGTTGGTCCAGATGGTTGTCCTCCCAGGGCAGTCAGGGCCCAGTGCTGGCTTGTCCAGATAGCTGTCCTCCAAGGGCAGTCAGGGCCCAGTGTTGGCTGGTCCAGATGGCTGTCCTCCAGGGGCTGTCAGGGCCCAGTGTTGGCTGGTCCAGATGGCTGCCCTCCAGGGGCAGTCATGGCCCAATGTTGGCTGGTCGTTGACACCAGGAAGTTGAGGTCAGGATGACCAGGACTTTGGACACTGCTGTGCTGCGTCTGCAAAAGAGCTGTGATCTCAGAGATGACAAGGTGAACATACGCGACTGATACACACCTGACTCTTTTTCAGTCCTGTGTGAATTCAGTGCTGGCCTGTCTGAAGGTCAATAGATGAGTTCCAATTCTAAGTAGGACACTTTAGCAGAGCTGTTCTGGGAAAAAAGGAAAAGATGAAACCTGTCTGTCAAATACGGATAGAGTTACCTTTTCCCAGTTTATAGGTCAAACAAACATACCTTGAGAGTCAAAAACTTGCTTTGAACCACACGCTGGGATCATGATCTAGATGTCTACTGTCTTCATTACAAGTGCACTGTTTCACATCCATGCTTTGACATTTTCTCTCTCTGACTGAACTGTTAAGCTGGCCAGTGGGGCAACATTGTTTATCTTGGTACTTGTGAGCTCTAACAAGAATTACCTTTCTTGCAGATTTCCAAACATGGTCTATTATCTGTCATCATTGTTATCACACTGATAGCCAAAGGAGAGGCAGGATCTAAACAAAATGGACAGTTCACTGAGAGATTAACTGTGTGAGGATTACCTTGCAGTTTGGACTTGAGCGAAGAGAGACTACCTCAACAACTGAACTCAGAACTGGTGTGGTGGACCCTACTATCGCGTTATGATAAACTGACAGCACAGTACTGAGTAACTGATTAACCAGGTTACCCTCAAGTCAGGAAGGGCTCAGGAAATGTGAAAGGGTGAGATCGCCTTAATCCAGTCACTAGCTAACCAGCATGAGGGTCACGTGCACTGGGCCGATTGGGCTCATGGCGGTAAATGCTTTTGATGTGCGTGTGGGAGGAAGTGGGATCTATGCAGCTAGTTCCAGAATGGAAGTGGTGGAAAGTGACAACCAGTTGGAGGCAGAATCCTATGACGGTGTGCTCCCTAATGATGATTAGAATGGAAGTGGTGGAAAGTGACAACCAGTTGGAGGCAGAATCCTATGACGGTGTGCTCCCTAATGATGATTAGAATGGAAGTGGTGGAAAGTGACAACCAGTTGGAGGCGGAATCCTATGACGGTTTGCTCCCTAATGATGATTAGAATGGAAGTGGTGGAAAGTGACAACCAGTTGGAGGCGGAATCCTATGACGGTGTGCTCCCTAATGATGATTAGAATGGAAGTGGTGGAAAGTGACAACCAGTTGGAGGCGGAATCCTATGACGGTTTGCTCCCTAATGATGATTAGAATGGAAGTGGTGGAAAGTGACAACCAGTTGGAGGCAGAATCCTATGACGGTGTGCTCCCTAATGATGATTAGAATGGAAGTGGTGGAAAGTGACAACCAGTTGGAGGCAGAATCCTATGACGGTGTGCTCCCTAATGATGATTAGAATGGAAGTGGTGGAAAGTGACAACCAGTTGGAGGCAGAATCCTATGACGGTGTGCTCCCTAATGATGATTAGAATGGAAGTGGTGGAAAGTGACAACCAGTTGGAGGCAGAATCCTATGACGGTGTGCTCCCTAATGATGATTAGAATGGAAGTGGTGGAAAGTGACAACCAGTTGGAGGCAGAATCCTATGACGGTTTGCTCCCTAATGATGATTAGAATGGAAGTGGTGGAAAGTGACAACCAGTTGGAGGCGGAATCCTATGACGGTTTGCTCCCTAATGATGATTAGAATGGAAGTGGTGGAAAGTGACAACCAGTTGGAGGCGGAATCCTATGACGGTTTGCTCCCTAATGATGATTAGAATGGAAGTGGTGGAAAGTGACAACCAGTTGGAGGCAGAATCCTATGACGGTTTGCTCCCTAATGATGATTAGAATGGAAGTGGTGGAAAGTGACAACCAGTTGGAGGCAGAATCCTATGACGGTTTGCTCCCTAATGATGATTAGAATGGAAGTGGTGGAAAGTGACAACCAGTTGGAGGCAGAATCCTATGACGGTTTGCTCCCTAATGATGATTAGAATGGAAGTGGTGGAAAGTGACAATCAGTTGGAGGCAGAATCCTATGACGGTTTGCTCCCTAATGATGATTAGAATGGAAGTGGTGGAAAGTGACAACCAGTTGGAGGCAGAATCCTATGACGGTGTGCTCCCTAATGATGATTAGAATGGAAGTGGTGGAAAGTGACAACCAGTTGGAGGCGGAATCCTATGACGGTTTGCTCCCTAATGATGATTAGAATGGAAGTGGTGGAAAGTGACAATCAGTTGGAGGCGGAATCCTATGACGGTTTGCTCCCTAATGATGATTAGAATGGAAGTGGTGGAAAGTGACAACCAGTTGGAGGCAGAATCCTATGACGGTGTGCTCCCTAATGATGATTAGAATGGAAGTGGTGGAAAGTGACAACCAGTTGGAGGCAGAATCCTATGACGGTTTGCTCCCTAATGATGATTAGAATGGAAGTGGTGGAAAGTGACAACCAGTTGGAGGCAGAATCCTATGACGGTTTGCTCCCTAATGATGATTAGAATGGAAGTGGTGGAAAGTGACAACCAGTTGGAGGCAGAATCCTATGACGGTTTGCTCCCTAATGATGATTAGAATGGAAGTGGTGGAAAGTGACAACCAGTTGGAGGCGAATCCATAATGACGGGTATGTGCCCTAAATGATGTCTAAGAGAATGGAAGTGGTGGAAAGTGACAACCAGTTGGAGGCAGAATCCTATGACGGTTTGCTCCCTAATGATGATTAGAATGGAAGTGGTGGAAAGTGACAACCAGTTGGAGGCAGAATCCTATGACGGTTTGCTCCCTAATGATGATTAGAATGGAAGTGGTGGAAAGTGACAACCAGTTGGAGGCAGAATCCTATGACGGTTTGCTCCCTAATGATGATTAGAATGGAAGTGGTGGAAAGTGACAATCAGTTGGAGGCAGAATCCTATGACGGTTTGCTCCCTAATGATGATTAGAATGGAAGTGGTGGAAAGTGACAACCAGTTGGAGGCAGAATCCTATGACGGTTTGCTCCCTAATGATGATTAGAATGGAAGTGGTGGAAAGTGACAACCAGTTGGAGGCAGAATCCTATGACGGTTTGCTCCCTAATGATGATTAGAATGGAAGTGGTGGAAAGTGACAACCAGTTGGAGGCAGAATCCTATGACGGTTTGCTCCCAAATGATGATTAGAATGGAAGTGGTGGAAAGTGACAACCAGTTGGAGGCAGAATCCTATGACGGTGTGCTCCCTAATGATGATTAGAATGGAAGTGGTGGAAAGTGACAATCAGTTGGAGGCAGAATCCTATGACGGTTTGCTCCCTAATGATGATTAGAATGGAAGTGGTGGAAAGTGACAACCAGTTGGAGGCGGAATCCTATGACGGTTTGCTCCCTAATGATGATTAGAATGGAAGTGGTGGAAAGTGACAACCAGTTGGAGGCGGAATCCTATGACGGTGTGCTCCCTAATGATGATTAGAATGGAAGTGGTGGAAAGTGACAATCAGTTGGAGGCAGAATCCTATGACGGTTTGCTCCCTAATGATGATTAGAATGGAAGTGGTGGAAAGTGACAATCAGTTGGAGGCAGAATCCTATGACGGTTTGCTCCCTAATGATGATTAGAATGGAAGTGGTGGAAAGTGACAATCAGTTGGAGGCAGAATCCTATGACGGTTTGCTCCCTAATGATGATTAGAATGGAAGTGGTGGAAAGTGACAATCAGTTGGAGGCAGAATCCTATGACGGTTTGCTCCCTAATGATGATTAGAATGGAAGTGGTGGAAAGTGACAACCAGTTGGAGGCAGAATCCTATGACGGTTTGCTCCCTAATGATGATTAGAATGGAAGTGGTGGAAAGTGACAATCAGTTGGAGGCAGAATCCTATGACGGTTTGCTCCCTAATGATGATTAGAATGGAAGTGGTGGAAAGTGACAATCAGTTGGAGGCAGAATCCTATGACGGTTTGCTCCCTAATGATGATTAGAATGGAAGTGGTGGAAAGTGACAACCAGTTGGAGGCAGAATCCTATGACGGTTTGCTCCCTAATGATGATTAGAATGGAAGTGGTGGAAAGTGACAATCAGTTGGAGGCAGAATCCTATGACGGTTTGCTCCCTAAATGATGATTAGAATGGAAGTGGTGGAAAGTGACAATCAGTTGGAGGCAGAATCCTATGACGGTTTGCTCCCTAATGATGATTAGAATGGAAGTTGTGGAAAGTGAAAATCAGTTTGAGGGAGATTCCTATGACGGTTTGCTCCCTAATGATGTTTAGAGTGCGAGGAGGGGAACACGTGTCTCTGGTTCCAACCACACTGTGGTGTTTGTGGTATTTTCACGAGCGATGGAGATCAGAGGAGGGATGTGGTATAATTCCCATAATGATTCATTAATATAAGCAGTCAAAAAGAGAAGGGGAAAATTAGAAAGAAAAGAATGCTGGGGATGAGGTGTGATACGAGATGGTAAGGATGGTGTAGGTGAAGTCCACTTCATCACCAGAACACTGACTCTGTTTTTATTTTTGTTATTTACAAACTAGAAAAGAAACGAAATCGTGAGTGTTTGCTGTGTAATTTTTCAAGCTATTCTGAAGACTAACCTCAGGCATGACAGAGTTTCATCCGGGCGAAATAACTCTTGTGTCTTGTGTTTTCTCATGTTACAGTTGCTTAAGAAGAGTTGCTCATAAATTAACAGTTCCAGAGGAAACCGGACAGAATCTCGTGGTAGGCTGCATGAATTGTAGCTACCCCTCACCCTATGGGCTGCATGAATTGGAGCTACCCCTCGCCCTGCAGGCTGCATGAATTGGAGCTACCCCTCACCCTGTGGGCTGCATGAATTGGAGCTACCCCTCAACCTATGGGCTGCATGAATTGGAGCTACCCCTCACCCTGTGGGCTGCATGAATTGGAGCTACCCCTCACCCTGTGGGCTGTGTGAATTGGAGCTACCCCTCACCCTGTGGGCTACATGAATTGGAGCTACCCCTCACCCTGTGGGCTACATGAATTGGAGCTACCTCTCACCTGTGGGCTACATGAATTGGAGCTACCCCTCACCCTGTGGGGTGCATATTGGATTTCTTGTTGAGTGGGCAATAACAGTGATACAAGTGTCAGAACGACCAGAAGTTGCCATTTTGGGTGATGCATTTTTCACGCCACACACTTTTGTTACGAACAAGAAACCATAATAAGTGTATGGTCTGACAGATGCCGCCCACCAATCAGTTGAAAATGACTAATGCTCTGAGAGTTGTTATTGACAGTACTTAACGCCCATAGGTTGCTTTGTCAGAAGATCTGGACAGAAAAGAAGTGGCCAACAGAGTGGACCCAGTCATTGGTGATTCCCTTACCCAAGAAAGGCAACCTCAAACAATGCCAAAATAACAGGACTATAAGTCTGATCAGCCACCCCAGCAAAGTCATGCTTCGCATCATCCTCAACCGACTGAAATCCAAGGCTGAGGAACTGCTATCAGAAGAACAAGCAGGTTTTAGAAGAGGACGGAGCACTGTGGAACAAATTTTCAACTGTCGAGTCCTGATTGAAAAGCATCTACAACACCAAAAGGACCTCTTCCACAACTTCATTGACTTTAAGAAGGCATTCGACCGGGTGTGGCACAACGGCCTATGGCAGGTTCTCAGAGACTTCAACATTGATGAGAGGCTCGTTCAAGTCATCCAGGCCCTCTACGAACACTCCAGCAGCACAGTACTTCTCAATAGCCAGCAGGGCCAGTTCTTCCCGACCACAGTCGGAGTCAGACAAGGGTGCCTACTATCTCCAGTCCTTTTCAACATCTTTCTGGAGAGAATCATGCAAGATACCCTAGAAGATCACCACACCTTCATCAGCATTGGCAGCAGGCCGGTCTGCAACCTTCGTTTCGCAGACGATATCGACCTCATGGGGGGCAGCAACATCGAGCTCCAGGATCTCACAAACAGTCACAAGAGCAAGTGCCTACGGCATGGAGGTCAGCACAGAGAAGTCAAAGATCATGGTCAACAGCACGACTAACAGCAGTGCCAACATAACCATGAATGGTGAGCTCCTGGAAGTAGTGACCAGCTTCAGGTACTTGGGAGCAACCCTGTCCAAAGATGGCACCTGCACAGCAGAAATCCGAATCAGGATCAACTCCACATCAGCAGCGATGGCCAGACTGAACAGAGTGTGGAAGAGCAACATCAATTTCCACACAAAATTCCGGCTCTACAAGTCACTAGTGGTCTCGATCCTCTTATATGGTTGCAAGACATGGACACTGCTGGCCGAAACAGAAAGAAGAATCCAGGCGTTTGAGACCAGGTGCCTGTGGAAACTACTCCGCATCTCCTACAAAGAACACAAGACCAATGATTATGTGCGGAACCTGGTCACTAACCTAGTTGGGCCCCACGAACCACTTCTGGCAACCGTCAAACGACGGAAGATGGCATGGTTTGTCCACGTCATTTGTCACAACACCCTCTCCAAAACCATCCTTCAAGGTACCGTTGAAGGAGGGCGCAGACGAGGACGGCAGAGAAAGAGCTGGTCCGACAACATAAAGGACTGGACCAAAATGACCATGCCAGATCTCCTCAAGACAGCCACCAACAGAAGAGCCTGGAGAGAAACGGCGGCTGCCTCATCATGTCCCCCAACGACCCCAGCGGTCAAGGGAATGACTGACTGAACGCCTGAAAAATAAGTTTACCACACAAATACTTGCTCATTTTTAGACTCTGTGCTTGGTTTCATACTTTGCTTCACACATATAGAGCCTTTAACCCTCAAACGACCAAGTGGGGTCCGTTTGGACCCCAGCAGCATATTTGAATGTGCCGTTTCTGAGATTTTTGTAAGAAAAAAGTTTCCTGCCATGAATTTGTCTATCTATGTCTCTTTGAACTTCACACGCATTCTTACAAAAATCGGCGTAAGGGTATGACAACTGTAGTGAAAATGTCTTTGGGGTTCAAATGGACCCCAGCAAGAAATATATGTCATATGATGTTATTGTCTTCAATTTTATCAAACTTTTCACATTTATTAAATGTTTCGTATTGTGTTACAGTAAACCATGGACAACAGAACTAGACCACTAAGGTACACAGCAGCACAAGCTTTAAGAATTATTCAAGATGACCTAACTGATGACGAAAACAGCTCCATTGGTGACGACGAAGTAGCATCGGACTATGAAGACCTTCTGTGTGAGATTCTGATACAAAAACTGTCCAAATTGTTGAAAGAGGTGAAGATAATGAGCCTGTCAGAGCAGGTGATTCAAACGAGCCTGCAAGGGGAACACATAGAGGCCGAGCTCGTGGGGTGTCGAGAGCTCGTGGACGAACCCATGGTCGCGGACGAGGACGAGCCCATGAAAGTCCTCAAACGCAAACTAATCAAACAGATGAAGAGAGTGAGGATAACGATGACAGGATGGACAGACCATACACCAGCAAAAATGGGTTCACATCATAAGAAATCAACCGGGCATAACCAATGCCGCTCGATGTGATAGCATCCAATCATCATTTGATTTATTTTTAAACCATAATTCCAGTTGAATATTAGATAATACTTATCAAAGTTGAGAGAAGCAATAAACCTATTATTAAAAGGAAAACTGACTCAGTAAAGCAAGCACGTCAGCAAAAAATCTACTGGGATCCAAACGGACTGCACTTCGTCATTTTCGTTGGTAAAATAGCTTGGTCATTTGAGGGTTAAGCACTTGCTGAACACTTTTATGCATGCTTAGAAAAGTTATGAATTTTATGCTCTCCCCACATTAAATCTGATCTCTCGAGAACTGCAGAATAGAGAGACTGCAGCGTGGAAAGAGGGGGAGAAATCTGTTAAGGGATCGGGCTTGGTGTTTCGGGTTCTCACCGACTGAGTGACAAAGGCAGAAGGAAGACAGGCAGATCCCGGAGATGTTAGAAATCCCCCTCCCCCCCCCCCCCCCCCCACCTCCCTGTCTCCCCACCCCGCCAGTGGGCGATTTTTTGGAGGGGATCTGTTGGAGTCCTCATCCGTTAAGAAAAGTAGGGAAAACAAAAACAAAAACAAAAAAAACTTGATACACCCCAGCTTAAAGACTTCTACTGTCTGGGCGCTGGGACCTTCTTAAAGAAACTTCATCAGCTCATGAAGACAACATTGGTGCATAGCATGCAAGAAAGGAAAACAAACAGATCTGAGCGAAGTTCCTTTCCATCAATAGACAATAAAAGGTGACACCAACGCCAGTGTACACCAAGAAAACGTTTCAAAGCACACAAATGAACCTTTTCACAATGTTCAGCAGCTTTCTCCAAACCCCACAGTTCTGCCCCATACTGAACAATAGGCTGTATTCTGGCATCATTCTTTAGGAGTGTTTCCAAGAAATCGTTTTTACGCAGATACAATTTCTGCATGATACTTAACAAAGCGTTCTTTCCACTACTTGCTTAAATTCTACATGCACCTTTAAAATTCAGTTTTGTCGAAAATATGTACCAAGATACTTAGAGACATTTACAACAGGCATTATAACTTCATTATAGGTCCATCGTTCTCTAGAATGCTAAATATCCTCTTTTTTCTGAAAACGATCATATTACTTTTATCTACATGTATAGAGGAAAACACCAAAAAGCGATCCATCTTTCTGAATCTGAGAAGCTATAAAGAAAAGTGTCATGTTGTAGTAGTAACAACTAAAACGTCTTTCCTGGAAGACTCTATGACGACAGAAAGATATGGAACATGGAAAGAATGAGGGGGGAAAGCATAAATACAGAGTCGGAGACGACTCTCAGCACACGTACAATCACCCTGGCAAATTCTTGTGAAATATTCGGGGCTTGACTCCCGATAGAATGATGCCTAAAACATGAAATGGACAGGACTTGATAGAAATGGACAGGACTTGATAGAAATGGACAGGGCTTGATAGCAATGACAGAGTTATGGACAGGGCTTGATAGAAATGGACAGGATTATGGACAGGGCTTGATAGACATGGACAGGACTTGATAGACATGGACAGGACTTGATAGACATGGACAGGACTTGATAGAAATGGACAGGGCTTGATAGCAATGACAGGGTTATGGACAGGGCTTGATAGAAATGGACAGGACTTGATAGACATGGACAGGATTATGGACAGGGCTTGACAGACATGGACAGGACTTGATAGAAATGGACAGGATTATGGACAGGGCTTGACAGACATGGACAGGACTTGATAGACATGGACAGGATTATGGACAGGGCTTGACAGACATGGACAGGGCTTGACAGACATGGACAGGACTCGAAAGAAATGGACAGGACTTGATCGTAATGGACATGACTAGATAGAAATGGACAGGACTTGATAGAAATGGACAGGACTTGATAGAAATGGACAGGACTTGATAGACATGGACAGGACTTGATAGACATGGACAGGGCTTGATAGAAATGGACAGGGCTTGATAGACATGGACAGGACTTGATAGAAATGGACAGGACTTGATAGAAATGGACAGGACTTGATAGAAATGGACAGGACTAGATAGAAATGGACAGGACTTGATAGACGTGGACAGGACTTGATAGAAATGGACAGGACTATGGACAGGACTTGATAGACATGGACAGGACTCGAAAGAAATGGACAGGACTTGATAGAAATGGACAGGCCTTGATAGAAATGGACAGGCCTTGATAGAAATGGACAGGACTTGATAGAAATGGAGACGACTACTACCTCGTATTGTTAGAGTGAACGTCACAGCAGCTTTCATAGCATGCACAGTGGGATCCTGATTTCGTGAATACATCACAACAGCACGGCATCTCTTTTCCATTAATTGTCCATACGCGTTTTTGTGCAGCTAACAAACGAGTTTTTAATGCATAATTTTCAATGACTGTTTTGCTATGTTGCCTTGGTTGCGTTTTATGGCTCTCAACTCCACACAGTACCACTGAATGGTGTCTCATATGAAGGACTAGCACTCGTAGCACCACTTTATTTCATTATAGAGCAGCAAAAAAGGGTGGGGATGTGGTAAGGGAGTGAAGAAACATTTTTTTCCGGGTGCGAGTATAGAATCACTGATCTGTAATATTGCCCCCTTCAGGGTGTCTTACACACTGGGCGCCAGTCCATGTACCGATGTCATTTGCTTGAAACCTTAGAGATATTTCAAGAAATGACTAGCGTTGAATTTTGCCGTAAAATGTCTACATAATATACCTTCATTGGAGGCAGCACTGTGCATAACAGTGAGAAGAATGACCGGGAGAAAATGAAGACTGATAATCGTAATTACAATGATAATAATACAGCGGTGAACCCCTTGCAAACCGTTTTTATCCTAAATTCCTGAATGGTTCAAACATGTGACGTAGAGTTTGTTTTGTTGTTGTTGTTGTTGTTGTTGTTTTGGGGGAGGGGAGGTGTCCAAAATGCTGTTGTTGTTTTTCTGTTTCTTGTTATATTTTTTGTTCTACTCTGTCTTGTTGCTCTATATGTTCTTGCTGTTTTACATCTTGTTATTGCAATTGTTTACGCCATTGAATTACATGCGGCTTGAACGTGGCCATCATGTCATGGCTATCCCTGCTATTTGGTGAAAACAGGTTATCAAATGGTTTTATGATTTGTGGTATATTCGATTTCGCAGCTGATAATGTGTGGGTTTTGTTTAACCGATAGTTGAATGACGTTAGGGACGTTGAAATAAACGATCACTGCCATAGTATGGGAAGGGGGGTATGGGGGAGGGGGGGGGGGCGACAGGGGGTCTTGTAAACTGTAGTGAGATGATTTTGTTGAACAATAGATGTTGTTGTGTGGAACTATGTCAGGACTGCATGGAACATGACTAAGCTGATGTGCTGGCATTTGTGATTGTAAAGAAAAATGTGTTTTCTTTTCCATTTGCATGGTAATAATGAGCATTTTTTCTCTATGGTTGTTAGACATCTTGTCGGAATCCTCATCGTTCTGCTGTAAATTCTATCACAACAGAGGGTCTTTACCTGTCATATTTCTACACTTCAAAGAGTTGCGTCTTTTCCCAAGGTTTTCCTTCAAATGGAATGTTGTTGATCTTTTTAAACTGTCCAATCATCCGAGTCTGCTCAGTGGAACTACTTCCATGCCACTGATTCCACATACCTGTACAGAGCCACAAACATGAATATCTCTCACAGCCAACACCATCGATGATTGCACTCACCTGTACTGAGCCACAAACAGGAATATCTCTCACAGCCAACACCATCGATGATTGCACTCACCTGTACTGAGCCACAAACAGGAATATCTCTCACAGACAACAGCATCGATGATTGCACTCGCCTGAACAGAGCCACAAACAGAAATATCTCTCACAGACAACAGCATCGATGATTGCACTCACCTGTACAGAGCCACAAACAGAACCATTCTGTAACTCACCTGTACAGACCACAAACAGGACCATCTGTCACTCATCTGTACAGGCCACAAACAGGACCATCTGTCACTCATCTGTACAGACCACAAACAGGACCATCCTGTCATTTACCTGCACAGACCACAAACAGGACCACCCTGTCATTTACCTGCACAGACCACAAACTGGACCACCCAGTCATTTACCTGCACAGACCACAAACAGGACCATCTGTCACTCATCTGTACAGACCACAAACAGGACCACCCTGTCATTTACCTGTACAGACCACAAACAGGACCATCTGTCACTCATCTGTACAGACCACAAACAGGACCACCCTGTCATTTACCTGTACAGACCACAAACAGGACCACCCTGTCATTTACCTGCACAGACCACAAACAGGACCACCCTGTCACTTACCTGTACAGAGTAACAAACAGGACCATCCTGTCACTCACCTGTATAGACCACAAACAGGACCATCTGTCACTCACCTGTACAGACCACAAACAGGACCATCTGTCACTCACCTGTACAGACCACAAACAGGACCATCTGTCACTTACCTGTACAGACCACAAACAGGACCATCTGTCACTCACTTGTACAGACCACAAACAGGACCATCCTGTCAGTGCAGACCATAAACAGGACCATCTGTCACTCACCTGTACAGACCACAAACAGGACCATCTGTCACTCACCTGTACAGACCACAAACAGGACCATCTGACACTCACCTGTATAGAGTAACAAACAGGAGAATCTGTCACTCACCTGTACAGACCACAAACAGGACCATCTGTCACTCACCTGTACAGACCACAAACAGGACCATCTGTCACTCACCTGTAGAGAGTCACAAACAGGACCATCTGTCACTCACCTGTACAGAGTCACAAACTGGACCATCTGTCACAGCCAACACCATCAATTCCCAGGGAGCAAATAAAGTCAGCTTGTCTTGAGGTATCCCTCTAGAGAAGATACCACTTTGTTACCGAGTTGCTTTGCTGACATTCAGAGTTCTGACCCCTCTTCGCCCCCCCCCCTCCCCCCCCCCCTCCCCCCCCCCCCCCCCCCCGCCTTTTCCAGCCTACCCCTCACTTTACCCTAAACTCCTCCTTGTCTTCCATACCCATTGTGGAGTTTTCCTTATTCCTTTACCACCTACACAACCCTTCCATACTTACTTCACCATTGGATGATGTTGCAAATGGTTGAACTCGGTTCTCAAGCTGTTTTCCTGTCGGAGAAGAATTAAGTGTGCGATTCATAGGTAAGGCGAAATACAAAGATACCTGGCTTAAACCCAAGATTAGATTTTTGAACGGATTTGTGTTTGAGTAGGTAAGAAAGAAAATTTAGCAATCTTGTCTATAGACAAGGGTTCGTGTGATATTTACTAAAAAGATAAGAAACATGGATTTGAATTTCACAGCTTTGGATTCATTACCTTAGAGTTGAATGTTACTCAAAGCAAACGAATTCTTTTTTTTTTTTTTTTTTTTTTTTGCTTTCCCAACCTCTGTGCCACCTCAGAGGCAGTGCACCCACGCCGCTCATTCCGACACCCCGTCCATAGTCACAGCCCGGTCGGCCCCGCAGCAGCCCCGGCACCAGCAATCCACAGGGAGCAGTCAATGTCAAGTCGTCAAGAGGCAACCCACCGGAAGAGACACTGTACTGCTGCCGAGTCACTTCGGTGGTGTTCAGTGGCGCCTGTTCTGATCTAACATAGCGACAGGGGGTCTTGTAAACTGTAGTGAGATGATTTTGTTGAACAATAGATGTTGTTGTGTGGAACTATGTCAGGACTGCATGGAACATGACTAAGTTGATGTGCTGGCATTTGTGATTGTAAAGAAAAATGTGTTTTCTTTTCCATTTGCATGGTAATAATGAGCATTTTTTCTCTATGGTTGTTAGACATCTTGTCGGAATCCTCATCGTTCTGCTGTAAATTCTATCACAACAGAGGGTCTTTACCTGTCATATTTCTACACTTCAAAGAGTTGCGTCTTTTCCCAAGGTTTTCCTTCAAATGGAATGTTGTTGATCTTTTTAAACTGTCCCAATCATCCGAGTCTGCTCAGTGGAACTACTTCCATGCCACTGATTCCACATACCTGTACAGAGCCACAAACATGAATATCTCTCACAGCCAACACCATCGATGATTGCACTCACCTGTACTGAGCCACAAACAGGAATATCTCTCACAGCCAACACCATCGATGATTGCACTCACCTGTACTGAGCCACAAACAGGAATATCTCTCACAGACAACAGCATCGATGATTGCACTCGCCTGAACAGAGCCACAAACAGAAATATCTCTCACAGACAACAGCATCGATGATTGCACTCACCTGTACAGAGCCACAAACAGAACCATTTTGTAACTCACCTGTACAGACCACAAACAGGACCATCTGTCACTCATCTGTACAGGCCACAAACAGGACCATCTGTCACTCATCTGTACAGACCACAAACAGGACCATCCTGTCATTTACCTGCACAGGCCACAAACAGGACCACCCTGTCATTTACCTGCACAGACCACAAACTGGACCACCCAGTCATTTACCTGCACAGGCCACAAACAGGACCACCCTGTCATTTACCTGTACAGACCACAAACAGGACCACCCTGTCATTTACCTGCACAGACCACAAACAGGACCACCCTGTCATTTACCTGCAAAGACCACAAACAGGACCACCCTGTCATTTACCTGCACAGACCACAAACAGGACCACCCAGTCATTTACCTGCACAGACCACAAACAGGACCATCTGTCACTCATCTGTACAGACCACAAACAGGACCACCCTGTCATTTACCTGTACAGACCACAAACAGGACCATCTGTCACTCATCTGTACAGACCACAAACAGGACCACCCTGTCATTTACCTGTACAGACCACAAACAGGACCACCCTGTCATTTACCTGCACAGACCACAAACAGGACCACCCTGTCACTTACCTGTACAGAGTAACAAACAGGACCATCCTGTCACTCACCTGTATAGACCACAAACAGGACCATCTGTCACTCACCTGTACAGACCACAAACAGGACCATCTGTCACTTACCTGTACAGACCACAAACAGGACCATCTGTCACTTACCTGTACAGACCACAAACAGGACCATCTGTCACTCACTTGTACAGACCACAAACAGGACCATCTGTCACTCACTTGTACAGAGTCACAAACAGGACCATCTGTCACTCACCTGTACAGACCACAAACAGGACCATCTGTCACTCACCTGTACAGACCACAAACAGGACCATCTGTCACTTACCTGTACAGACCACAAACAGGACCATCTGTCACTCACCTGTACAGACCACAAACAGGACCATCCTGTCAGTGCAGACCATAAACAGGACCATCTGTCACTCACCTGTACAGACCACAAACAGGACCATCTGTCACTCACCTGTACAGACCACAAACAGGACCATCTGACACTCACCTGTATAGAGTAACAAACAGGAGAATCTGTCACTCACCTGTACAGACCACAAACAGGACCATCTGTCACTCACCTGTACAGACCACAAACAGGACCATCTGTCACTCACCTGTAGAGAGTCACAAACAGGACCATCTGTCACTCACCTGTACAGAGTCACAAACTGGACCATCTGTCACAGCCAACACCATCAATTCCCAGGGAGCAAATAAAGTCAGCTTGTCTTGAGGTATCCCTCTAGAGAAGATACCACTTTGTTACCGAGTTGCTTTGCTGACATTCAGAGTTCTGACCCCTCTTCGCCCCCCCCCCCTCCCCCCCCCCCTCCCCGCCTTTTCCAGCCTACCCCTCACTTTACCCTAAACTCCTCCTTGTCTTCCATACCCATTGTGGAGTTTTCCTTATTCCTTTACCACCTACACAACCCTTCCATACTTACTTCACCATTGGATGATGTTGCAAATGGTTGAACTCGGTTCTCAAGCTGTTTTCCTGTCGGAGAAGAATTAAGTGTGCGATTCATAGGTAAGGCGAAATACAAAGATACCTGGCTTAAACCCAAGATTAGATTTTTGAACGGATTTGTGTTTGAGTAGGTAAGAAAGAAAATTTAGCAATCTTGTCTATAGACAAGGGTTCGTGTGATATTTACTAAAAAGATAAGAAACATGGATTTGAATTTCACAGCTTTGGATTCATTACCTTAGAGTTGAATGTTACTCAAAGCAAACGAATTCTTTTTTTTTTTTTTTTTTTTTTTGCTTTCCCAACCTCTGTGCCACCTCAGAGGCAGTGCACCCACGCCGCTCATTCCGACACCCCGTCCATAGTCACAGCCCGGTCGGCCCCGCAGCAGCCCCGGCACCAGCAATCCACAGGGAGCAGTCAATGTCAAGTCGTCAAGAGGCAACCCACCGGAAGAGACACTGTACTGCTGCCGAGTCACTTCGGTGGTGTTCAGTGGCGCCTGTTCTGATCTAACATACGCAGGACACCACCTACTAAGCCCCCTACTGATGACAATAATTGCTTAGTCGCGGAGCCGGCGTGAGTGAGCTCTCCCTCCGGAGGGCGCCACCACGTCCATCCAACGACAGCCCCCATGGACTCGTCGATACCGGTGACCCCGACAGAACCAAACCAAGGAATAGACGTGGAGAGGACATCGAAATTGAGGTCACCATGAGAGCAGGGCATGAAGGGCCACAGAATTTGAGACTTTTTTTTTTTTAATGCTGATCGACGAAAATGAGGATGATTAAGATGACGCTACGAATTTCCATTTCGGTCTGAGACTACATGACAGGGCTGTACTCTACGCTTCCTTTCATAATATATCCCGGCGTCAACCAGGCCCGAGAGATACATGCACCTGCAGTGTTGGTCAGGAAATTTGAGCAACACTCAGAAACGCATCCATTAAGTGGATGAAACTCAACGGTGTGGTCCCAGTCTTCCCAACTGAGTCCGCAGCAAACTCAGCTCTGGGTAGGAGCCGGTCGGGCAGAAAAAACCCACATGACTCTGATGGGATTCGAACCCACGACCTCCCAGCCGCGAGTCCGCGACGCTAACCACTTCGCCACAGCGGCTGGTACAAAATTATTTCTATTCTTTTGTGTTTTGTGCTGTTAGGCTGGACGTATGCAAGGATAGGATGGAGGAGGGGCATATTGGCAACCATATATAGGTTATGACAAGAACCTTTTTATGGGTTTCAAGCACATGTACACGCAGTTTGGCATTGTAGACACCCGCACGTGACCAGTACACACATGTTTCCTGTAGGACTAACGTCTGGACAGACACACCATTCCAGGGGGAGAGATTCGGTTCTTTGACAGATGGCAGATTTCACACTTCATGAGAGCCACCAATGGTGCTTTCTGAGTGTCCACTGAAATAAGAAACAATCCTCAACGGAAATGTAAAGTTACACAAGTTTGAATACCTATAATTGGTCCGGCTTTCTGGTTGTCCTGGACGCTTCGTAAACAAGTAAATTGTACTGGTTCATATTCATTACTGTCAATTTGCCTAGCCTCGGAAGTTTCATTACCATACAGGGATTGAAATCCTACAAACCCTTTTCCCTAACTGAGCATTGAATTATTTCTATCAATGTCTTTGAGTTGTTTCTATCATAACTTGTTTAGGTAACTTTTTTTTCTCTTGATAAGTCAAGCCGTAATTTCAGCATTTTTAGCATTTTCTCTTCCTGTGCGTTGGCTGTTCTTTGAAAGGCCACACTCCACAAGAAAAGTAGTGGGTTGAGACCTGAACTGAGTGGTAATAGGAACACAACTATTGTATCGTGGACCTTCTGTAATGAAACTACGTCTTTTGCCGGCATCACAGTCACCAAACAAAATGAACACCAGCAAACAGCATACACGACAGAATGGATCCTTACGAGGTGGACTGATGAAAAAAGTGACTTATCTCTGGTGTTTTTTAATAAAATTCTGTACTTTGGCATCCGTACATGTATAACAATGTGACAGACTACCATCAGTAAACACATGATACAATTGATGCTTCCAATCCCCTTGAGCCACCTAAACCCTTGATCATTAAAGTTGTGCTGAAACAAAGCCAGGCGGCAAGACCAGACTGGCCAGAGAGTCCCCAGTGTGACAGTCCAGGAAGAAAAGGTATTAGAGACAGAGAGATTCCTCCAACCCATATGACAGCACACGTTACGGCAGATGAATGTTTGTTGAACCTCCATGAATTATTGGGGGTGCAAAGTAGAATAGTGTGATGGAACGTGGTGAATAAAATGATAAATACTGATACCTGACAGGATACCAAGAAGAGAAAACCACTGAATCTGCAAATCACACCGTTGGTCCATGTTTCTTCAGACCTAATATATTCTCCATAAAATATTGCGTTTGCTACTAACGTAATCCCAGAATGAATTCCCATACAAATGTCGGCAACATGCAAGTTGATAAGGATTCTTAAGAATGTTTTCCCAAATACATCTCTGACATCAGCATTAAGTAAAGTCACTAAACAAATCAACGTGTTCACAATGATGGTGATGCACACACAAACCAAAAGAAAACCACACTGTGCTCAAATGGTAACAAAGTGTCACATGAAGGGAGAATAGCTTGAGATCCTGAACAGTCTATTTCATTTGAGTCTTCTGGAAACAGACTTTTGCAGCACAACCTATAGTCTGACGAAATAATGTATTTTAAACGATGGGATTTTGAAAACAAATCTAATGGGAAAATGTTGATCGAGATCCCCTTCAAGTCCAGCTTAATCAAATTGGGCATGTTCTTAAACCCCTTCTTTCCAATGGTTTCCATGGAACTAAAGGATACATTCAAATATTTCACGTGAGGCAGATATATAGACACTTCATGAGTAAGTATATTTGTACATGTGTTAGAGAGATCTACTCGTTCCAAAACATGCTGAACAACCTTTCGATGTGTATTCGCCATCTTCTGTAAAGGGTTGTTAGACAAGTATACGGATTTCAGGTTTCGCAGTTCTATGAACACAGACATATACATTCTTTTCAGATGGTTGTAAGTAAGGTCAACAAACTGTAAATTGTAGAGTTTCACCTCTGAAATATTAGTCAGGGAACAACGAGACAGACTCAGGTGAATCAGATTAGCACTTGTTGATAAATCGGCCATTGACATCCCTGAGCCTGATGCATCCAGGTAGCGAAGCTGAGGGTGGGATTCAGCAAGAACTGGTTTACCACACAGAAAAGAATGACCTTGACACAGACAACTTTCAGGACAGATCATCTCACATGTCAGTTCATCATCGTGCAGAGGACACTGAGACAGCCCATCACACAAGTGATCTTCATGCACACACACCCTGGAATTTCTACACTGATAATAGTATGGGCATGTGACACCCTCACAGCTTAGCTCATCTTCACCATAAACACAATCAAAAAATCCATTGCACCGGGTATAGACAGGGAGACAGTACAACCATTCAGTTGTGCATTGGTAATGGGTGTCTGGACAAGATTCATCACCTTTCATCAATTGTTGTGTAAAGTAACCTGTACCATCTAAGTTGATGTAAAACATTTGCATGGAGACTTTCTCTTTTACCTCAAAATCATTTGCTTCTTCTTCGATACAACTGACTTCATCAGAATCGTCCAGACAGTCTGAAAATTCGTTGCAATGCTGACTGCGCAAAGCACATTGGAAATTAGAGCACAAAAACCCACTACATGAAGGATGTTCACAAAATGACTCATCACTGTTATCTGGACAATCCTGTCTAAAATCACAGACAAAAGTGTGATGTATTCTTGTGGTGATATCATCACATTGAAACATGGTGTGTGAATCTACGTTCTTTGTCACAGGAGAAGTCGTGGGCGTGTTCAGCTTGCCACTAGCGTTCATAGCCACGTGAAACTGGGACAGCCACGTTTGACCGCAATTTGTGATGAGGTTAGAAAACAAGAAAGCATGTGTGACGTGCTTATTTGGACAGATAAATTTGAACTGCTTGGTATTTAGCAGGGCGAACCTAGGAACAAGCAAGCGAGCCAGAAATGGTTGAGGAGGAGTAACTGTTGGTGCCTCATGCACAATTTCACAAATTGTGGCATGTATCCCAGAATATGAAAATATTTTGCGAGACGTAAAGATTTCCATTGATCTAAGCTGTCCAACCCTAATTTCCCTTGAGGGATGTGTGATGCATAAATGGAAATGATTCATGTTGTAGATCAGTGTGTTGTCAGACCATTTACGAAACTTACCATACCAGAACGGAACTTCGTACCAGCCTGATGAGAAGCCAAAATAAAAAACGAAATATACATTGTTTTTGACAATAACTAATAGATC
>CM065745.1:41289714-41299714 GCA_033310375.1 Conus canariensis
ACACGCCAGTAGGCGTTTACAGCTCTCTGAAAGAAATGCTAAGCGTTGATTCTTCGACATGCCAGTAGGCGTTTACAGCTCACTGAAAATAATGCTGTGTTGATTCTTCGACACACCAGTAGGCGTTTACAGCTCTCTCAAAGTAATGCTAAGTGTTGATTCTTCGACACGCCAGTGGGCGTTTACAGCTCTCTGAAAGTAATACTAAGTGTTGATTCTTCGACACGCCAGTGGGCGTTTACAGCTCTCTGGAAGAAATGCTAAGTGTTGATTCTTCGACACGCCAGTGGGCGTTTACAGCTCTCTGAAAGTAATGCTTAGTGTTGATTCTTCGACACACCATTGGGCGTTTAGAGCTGGCTGAAAGTAATGCTAAGTGTTGATTCTTCGACCTGCCAGTGAGCGTTTAGAGCTGGCTGAAAGTAATGTGGAGTGTTGATTCTTCGACACGCCAGTGGGCGTTTACAGCTTGCTGAAAGTAATGCTGAGTGTTGATTCTTATCTGTTCTTGAATTCGTCTGGACAAAGGAAAGGACGACTCAGGTAACAACATGCTGAAAGTCTTTATGGCACCATTCCAATGATCTGTAACAACATGCAGGAAGTCTTTATGGCACCATTCCAATGATATAAAAACAAGAGTTGTCCTTCAACCCTGAGAAAATAACTCGTGTTTTTTTTTGTTTTTTTTGTTTTGTTTTGTTTTTGTTTTTGTTTGTTTGTTTGTTTGTTTTTTTAATCTCAGATCATTGAAATCACGTTCTAATCTTCAACTCCCCCAAACCTTGATTGTTTGTAGTTTGTAGAAAAGAAAGTTAGAGAAACATGGTACAGCACACTGATGAAGAAACAGGGAACATCAAGAAAGTTGGAGAATCATGATGTAGTAAAACCATTCAAAATACATGAAACTTTCCAGAAGGGCCAGGAAACAAGACGTACTCTAACCAATGAGATTAATGAGAACATTTAACAAACAATTCATTAAAAGTTCTTGGGTTTGGGCACTGTTTTGGGACTCTAAGCAGACCTCCAGGATTATTGGTTGGCCCCATTATGTGTCGTTTGGTAAATCAGAATCATGTAAAACTGAATATATCTATTGCAAAGAAAATGAAGATCTGAATTAGAAAATAAGCTGATGACAACTGAAGTCGATGTGATAAAAAAGAAAGGGTGAATTTCGATTTGAATCCTACGCTCGTGTGGGGAGTCTTTTACATGTCAACGGAACTTGTAGGTGTTATTGAACGGAGACATTTCCTATTTGCAATAAACATTACTGGGTAATAAACACCAGCCAGCTATAAACACTGTGTTAAGGGAGTGTAATAAAAAAAAATCGTTTGTTAATGTATGACAAGTAAAGAAAGGAAGTAGGAGTTTGTCCGCAGAGAGCTTGACAGAAGAAGGTCCTCAAAGAAGAAGCTCCTTGTTCACAGGTGGTTCACCCTGAACTCCTTTCACTCATAACGAACTGATCTGCATCCAAGTCATGTCTCTTAGATCCTTTTCACTAATAGAAATACCTTTAACGTTGCTGTAATTTGAACCTGCTCTTATTTTCTACATGGTTGGGTGCCTCTAGGCCTTGTGAAAATGTCTTACTCATTCAGCTCTTGGGTATCTGCTCTGAATTGAGAAATACGAAACTGCTTTTCCTTTCAAACCTTTGCTTTAAATTGAACACAATGTATATGAGTAGCTTGTGTTTCAGAATTTCACATTATCCCTCTTTCCAAGAAGTAGGCCATTGAGTTTTTTCTTATTTGTCGTGAGTCAAGCAAATAGTATGCCAAAACAGCTCGTAGAACAGTCTTTCTTGTTCCTATAATAGCAGAGTTTTAAAGAACGCAGCGTACAATCTACATGGTTGCTGTGTCAATCAGGTAATAGAAAAGTCTTTCTCGTTTCAAAAATAGCAGATCCTTTAACAATTACGGGAATGCATCGCACAGTTTTCAATGTTTCAAAAGTGACAAAAACAGGTTCTATTCAGGGGAAATCTGAAATGCAGCCAGTGGATGCAATAGAACATCATGTATGTTACGTAACAAAGACAAAAAATGGTATGTAGACACTCAAGGTCTGAACGGCGCGTTGGGCTAATGCGTAGGTCAGACATCTGCTGAGTTATAGCCACGAGACCCTCTTCTTCAATTCTCTCGTCTTAGTTGTTAATTCATTTATCCGTCAGCTTAAAATCATGCGTAGTGTGGTCTCAAAACTTAACGTATGTGGTGTAGCGTATATGGACTAGTCCGCACGCAGTGACGCCCCCTTGATGAAACTGAAACTGAAACTATATGTTTCGTAAAACGAGACCGATGTATGACTGCAAAATTTTCTTATGCAGATTTGGGATAGATGGGCAATCTGTCCAGCAAAACCCCAAAAGCCAAAGGCAAACCATATTTAAAAAGAGTAACTTGAATCGGTGACCCCAAATACGATGTTTGTAGGAATAAAGCCCAGCAGGTGCCACCCATACACTGACGAAGAAAGTGGACAGAGAACATTCAATCCATTTGAACGTGCGCAGAAATCGTTTCCATGCCATGCACCAAAAAGGGGCAGGGTATAAGGTAGGGGATGGTGATGGGGTGGCCAGCTCTCAGCAGACCATTCAGTTTCTCTCTCTCTCTCTCTCTCTCTCTCTCTCTCCTCTCTCCTCTCTCTCTCTTCTCTCTCTGCGCGCACGCGTGCGCGCGCGCGTATGTGTGTGTCTGTGTTTGTGTGTGTTCCAGCAATAGCAGATCCTTAAAATACCCAGAAATGCATTATACATTTTACATTGTTGCATGAGTGACAGGAAATAGGTTCTATTCAAGGAAAATCCAAAATGCAGGTACCAAAACTAATACATCATCATGCCTGTTACGTTAAATGAGACCAATGAATGACATCAAACTAGTTGCTATGGACATTTGGGAAAAATGGATAACCTGTCTTACAAAACCCCAGAAGCCAAAGGCGAACGATAACTGAAAGGAGTACATTGAACTGTTGATCCTAAACATGATGCATGCAGGAATAAAGCCCAGCAGGTGCTAGCCATTTATCATCGTCACGGATGTCCGTTGTGGTCGACGAAGACTCCGCACGCGTGAGCGCAAGCCGAAGTTGGACATACAATACGTCCGCACTCTGGGGATGCGACAGCTGTCATTGGGTCAGGTCTCCTCTCTTTGCGGGCTTGGCGCTTCTGGTCCAATTCCTGCTAGCCATACATTGACGGAGAAAGTGGACAGTGAACATTCAATCTACTTGAACGTGCGCACCAGTCCTGTCCACGCTATGCACCAGGCAGGGGGTGGGGTACAAGATGGGCAATGGTGATGGGGTGGCACCAGTCCTGTCCACGCTATGCACCAGGCATATATTTGTTAAAAAGTATTTTTTAAAATGAAGTAGTAAAATCTACAAGCTTGTTTCAAGCCTTGCTATCATCAGGATGTCTTTTGGGGCACGCCAACGATCTTTTATGGCGTGCGGGACTTGATTTCAACTCTGTGTGTGCAGGCGGATCCCATTTGCTGCACGTGCGGCCTGTGGTTCTTATTGGGGCCTGTTCAGGTGGAATGTGCTAGCAAAGATTTCCACTTGTGCCTGGAATTGTTTACAATTTCTACTTTTGTGTTCAGAGTTGCTAAGTGTGGTTTGCATAATATTAACCATTTTTCTGTGGAGCATAGATTGCATCTTTTTGAAATATTGTTGTATGGTGTTGCTCTTTGTATGATTTTCCATGATATGTTGTAGTCTATTTTTTTATCTTTGAGTCTCCAAATGTATTTACTCAGCTCTGTTTGGTTTTTGTATTTTTCATTTTTGAATGACTGTTTGTGGTTTGCGTATCTGGTTTTGAAAGTGTTTTCAGTAATCCCTATATATGTTTCTTTTTCATTTTCTGATGTTACCGTAGCTTGGTATACAATGTTGCTGTGAAGACATTTATTGCTCAGGGGGCACTGTTCTTTTTTAGTGCAGTTGCAAGATGTCCTTTCGGCACCCTTCTCTTTTATATTGCTTTTCATTTTGTTAGATGAATCAATCATGTTTTTGAGGTTGGGCATACATGAGTATGACAGTTTAATGGTGTTTTTGTTGAATGTTTTGGACAGTTTGTGTTCTTTTGGGAATGATGTTGCCAAGATTTTAAAGAATTCTTTTCCTACATTTGTTTTACTTGTCCATCGTATGGTGGGTTATACCATATGATCTTTCTTTTCCTATTTTTCTTCATTCTGTTCATGTTGTTGTCTGGACTGTATTTTAGTTTGTAATTGTAACCACTTTTTTGTAATGCTTCTTGATATTCTGTTGCTGCATCATTGAATGCGTTTTCATTGCATGACAGGTTGGATAGTCTCTTGTTTATACCACTGGGTATTGTTTTCAGTATAGATGGTGGGTGGTTGCTTTTGATGTTTACGTAGACTGGTATGTCATTGGGTTTTTTGTATGGTTTGTACACATGGTCATTGAGGTCTAATGTTAGGTCTAGGTAATTCACTACTTTTTTGTTTGCTTCTATTGTGATTTTTAAGTTGTGGTTTTTAAAGATTTTACATAATTCTTTTTTCTTGTTTTCAATGGTTCTTGGATTATTGTTTAATGCAGCGAGGCCGTCATCTCTGTATAAACCGGCCTGTTTTCCAAGTTGTTTTGGGATGTTGGATAGCATGAATAGTCCGACTAGTTCACATGTTTCGGCACCATCATACGATCCCATGGTTACATCAAATGTGGAGTTTTTGCTCGTTTTTTTAATCCAAGTTTCATTTCTGCTATGGAGTAAAGTTTTTTTGGTGTGGAAAATAATCTCCATTTCTGACTCTGGTATATTTGTGTATTTGTTGGCAAATTTCAAAGCTTTGTTGAGTAGTTCTTCATCTATGGATGGATAGAAGTCTACTATGTCAAATGTAATGAACATTGTATTTCTCTGTTTGTTGAGTTTCTTAAACCATTGTATGACTTCATAGCTGTTTTTCCAAAGGTTGTATTCAGTGTTTGATTTTATATCTTCTGTAGCCTTTTCCAAAATTCTCTTGCTTATTTTGCCCAGTTCGGATTTAGATGGGTTTATTAGTCTACATGTTGGGTTGTTTTGGAAGTTAGGCTTGTGGTCTTTAAGTGTTATGAAGGCCTCCTTTGTTGCTGTTGCCTCTACCCTATCACTTAACTCCATGCGATGTGCAAGCTCTTTTTCTTTTTTGCGGATGTTGCTATGTGTAGTTTTATCAGCTTTCTTGTAGTTTTTCTGGATGTTTTTGTTTAAGAGTTGAGAGTATTCGTTTGGTTCCATTTTGTAAAAATTGCTCATTTTGTCAGCCTTTACGAATATCTTTTTATCATTTTGGATTTGTTTTATATCATTTGCTAGTGATGTTTGAAAGTTGTTATTTGATTTTTTGAATTTAATATTGGCTGTCAGTCCCTTCATTTTGTCTTCAAAACTTTTCATTTCATCTATTTTCGGAGGTGATCGCCATGATTTGAATCCATATGTATTTTTGTCTTCATTCTTTGCTTTTGGGTTTAGGAAGAAGAACGCCTTCCATCTCATGTTGCGCACAAATTTCTCGTTTGTTCTATCAGTTTTTTAGTATAGGTTTGTGGGTTTGAAAATGGTATGTTTTTAGTAGATTGCCTAAAGTTGATTTTCTCCATTTCAGATTTTGTCAGACCACAGTGCTCAACGTGAGGAGCGATTATTATGAACAATATAAAAAAGTCCTTAAAATGCTGAACAATTAAGTAGTGGGGGATCGGAAAACAAGTGCAGGTTAACAATTCTTCCATTACTATAGTAATGACTTGACAAATATTTGAAATTAAAAAAAAATCGAAGATCAACAAAGTGGGAATATATATATATATATATATATATATATATATATATATAATATATATATATATATATATATATATATATATATATACTAGCAGGGGCACCCGGCGTTGCCCGGGATATGAACATTCTTTGCGATACTCACGTGATGGCAAACATGTATTAATTGTTTTGATTTACAATCAATCACCCCCCCCCCCCCCCCAACATCTTCCCACCCCCTCCCCCCACACAAATACACATTCTGTCTGTCTGTCTGTCTGTCTGTCTCTCTCTCTCTCTCTCTCTCTCTCTCTCTCTCTCTCTCTCTCTCTCTTATACATTCTATTGTTTTCCGCCTGCCTCTGGCCCCTTTCGTCTGGATCTTCCCTAGCACGTCGAGATGCTTTTCTCGCTCGATTTTCCGCCTGCACTCACTGTTCCCATTCCCATTCTTCTGATTGCCCTTAATTTTGTAGGAATAGACTTTGTGCAGAAGTAGTTTATTTCAACGGGTCTGTGTCCAATGAAAAAATACTGTATCAGGCTTTGCACTGTACAATCATTTTTCTGGCCCCTCTCATTCCTCCCTTTTCATCCCCCTACCCTGTCCCATCCATGTTGCAAAATTACTTACCGTTACTGGACATACGCATACCGAATTTTATCAATAGCGGAGTAAATTCAGAAAATAACGGTTTTTAACGGTCAGTGTTAAACAGTAAACAAGTTGGGTATTTTTTGCTCCCATAAGAAAACCTAACACAGAGTAACTTGTATTCAAGACCGGCACAGCCTTTTAAACTTGAATAAAGTCAGACAAATACATAGACGAACAATCTAATAGTGGGGGAAAAAAACAAGCGCAGGCCAACAACTGAACTATCTTCATAGTAATGACTTGGCAAAGATTTGGACTTAAGGAGGGGGGGAGGGGGGGCGGAATTTGAAGATGGAGAAACTGGGAACATGAAATTAAGAAAATATGTTACAGATATGAAAACTCTTCACTAGCTGCATAAGGGAACCATCGCAATCCCTTTTGAAGGCAGATATATTTGTATTGCCTGCTCCGAGGCCTTTCGTCCGCTGGGTCGGACTCATCAGGGAGACACGGCTGGTTGTGTCTGCGCTCCTGGCGTCAAATAGAGACACACCACAGTCCATAATACTGTGGTGTTCTCACCACCAAGGGTGCAAAAAAGAATCCAATAGCACCCCCAAAGCAGCCAGCGAAGAGTAGTAAATGAAACTAAACGAAAGTGTGGGGAGGAAAAAAGTTGCTGAAAAACTAGAGACATTATGCAAATAGTATAAAATGTAAGGGACAATTTTTGAGCCTACGCCTGAGGATCCACCCAAAGATGCAAGGGAGATCAAAAGACAAACACACAGACGGACAGAAACAAATACAAATAACCTCAATTTAATCAAAACAAAATCGGAAATGAAATGAGGCAGGGAACAGTAAACGATAAACAGTAAACAAGTTGGGTATTTTTTGCTCCCATAAGAAAACCTAACACAGAGTAACTTGTATTCAAGACCGGCACAGCCTTTTAAACTTGAATAAAGTCAGACAAATACATAGACGAACAATCTAATAGTGGGGGAAAAAAACAAGCGCAGGCCAACAACTGAACTATCTTCATAGTAATGACTTGGCAAAATCATTGCTAAGTCATTACTATGAAGATAGTTCAGTATTTGTATTTGTTTCTGTCCGTCTGTGTGTTTGTCTTTTGATCTCCCTTGCATCTTTGGGTGGATCCTCAGGCGTAGGCTCAAAAATTGTCCCTTACATTTTATACTATTTGCATAATGTCTCTAGTTTTTCAGCAACTTTTTTCCTCCCCACACTTTCGTTTAGTTTCATTTACTACTCTTCGCTGGCTGCTTTGGGGGTGCTATTGGATTCTTTTTTGCACCCTTGGTGTGAGAACACCACAGTATTATGGACTGTGGTGTGTCTCTATTTGACGCCAGGAGCGCAGACACAACCAGCCGTGTCTCCCTGATGAGTCCGACCCAGCGGACGAAAGGCCTCGGAGCAGGCAATACAAATATATCTGCCTTCAAAAGGGATTGCGATGGTTCCCTTATGCAGCTAGTGAAGAGTTTTCATATCTGTAACATATTTTCTTAATTTCATGTTCCCAGTTTCTCCATCTTCAAATTCCGCCCCCCCTCCCCCCCTCCTTAAGTCCAAATCTTTGCCAAGTCATTACTATGAAGATAGTTCAGTTGTTGGCCTGCGCTTGTTTTTTTCCCCCACTATTAGATTGTTCGTCTATGTATTTGTCTGACTTTATTCAAGTTTAAAAGGCTGTGCCGGTCTTGAATACAAGTTACTCTGTGTTAGGTTTTCTTATGGGAGCAAAAAATACCCAACTTGTTTACTGTTTATCGTTTACTGTTCCCTGCCTCATTTCATTTCCGATTTTGTTTTGATTAAACTGAGGTTATTTGTATTTGTTTCTGTCCGTCTGTGTGTTTGTCTTTTGATCTCCCTTGCATCTTTGGGTGGATCCTCAGGCGTAGGCTCAAAAAATTGTCCCTTACATTTTATACTATTTGCATAATGTCTCTAGTTTTTCAGCAACTTTTTTCCTCCCCACACTTTCGTTTAGTTTCATTTACTACTCTTCGCTGGCTGCTTTGGGGGTGCTATTGGATTCTTTTTTGCACCCTTGGTGGTGAGAACACCACAGTATTATGGACTGTGGTGTGTCTCTATTTGACGCCAGGAGCGCAGACACAACCAGCCGTGTCTCCCTGATGAGTCCGACCCAGCGGACGAAAGGCCTCGGAGCAGGCAATACAAATATATCTGCCTTCAAAAGGGATTGCGATGGTTCCCTTATGCAGCTAGTGAAGAGTTTTCATATCTGTAACATATTTTCTTAATTTCATGTTCCCAGTTTCTCCATCTTCAAATTCCGCCCCCCCCCCCTCCCCCCCTCCTTAAGTCCAAATCTTTGCCAAGTCATTACTATGAAGATAGTTCAGTTGTTGGCCTGCGCTTGTTTTTTTCCCCCACTATTAGATTGTTCGTCTATGTATTTGTCTGACTTTATTCAAGTTTAAAAGGCTGTGCCAGTCTTCAATACAAGTTACTCTGTGTTAGGTTTTCTTATGGGAGCAAAAAATACCCAACTTGTTTACTGTTTATCGTTTACTGTTCCCTGCCTCATTTCATTTCCGGTCAGTGTTAAGTTTTGGTTCGTAAAATTTGCATAACATTGTTCAGCGCTTAAAACTGTACGTGCATACGGAATGTTATCAAGAAGGGTGAAAATTCAGAAATTCAGAAAATAACGGTTTTTAACGGTCAATGTTAAGTTTCGGATCTTGAAAATTGTATATCATTGTTTAGCGTTCAAAACTGCACATGTATATCGAATTTCTTCATGAATACTCTAAATTTATAAAATAACGTTTTTTAACAGTCAATTTTAAAGTTTGGTTCGTAAAAGTTGTATATCATTTTTCGGCATTTAAAACTGCATATGTATACCGAATTTCATCAAGAACAGCCTAAATTTTGAAAATAACGGTTTTTAACGGTCAAATTTAATGGTCATAATGACTATCTAATGACCCTATGTTACCCGCTGGATGTTCCTGTAGGCTTATGTCAAGTTTGGTGGCGATCCGATAACTCTCGTGGCCGCCAACCTCAGAAGATCGGGTTTTAAACAGTTTTTATAGGGTTTGGTGTTTTTAACGGTTTTTAACAGTTATAAATAACGTTTCTTAACTGCCAAATAACGGTTCTAATTTTCGAGAAGTAGCCGTATACCTGTGCAATGTCACAACGGCCATTTGATGAAAAGCAGAGGAAAAAGATGTCTTTGAAACCGTTATAACAGTTTTTTAACGGTTTTTAACGGTTTTATTTTTTTAGAGATTAGCCCAAAACCATCCTCGGGTCACAACAGACGTACCTGCTAAATTTCAAGAAGATCGGGTTTTAAACAAATTCTTTTATAGGGTTTGGTGTTTTTAACGGTTTTTTAACTGTTATAAATAACGTTTTTTTAACTGCCAAATAACGGTTCTAATTTTAGAGAAGTAGTCCTGTACCTGTGCAATGTCACAACGGCTATTTGTAGAAAAGCAGAGGAAAAAGGATGTCTTTGGAACCGTTATAACAGTTTTTTA
>CM065745.1:41304714-41307214 GCA_033310375.1 Conus canariensis
AGACTGGTAAAATCTCTGTAAGGAGAAGAATGACTACTTCTGGAAAATTGGAACAGAAAAGAAACTGAACTTGCAATAACCTTGCTCTCTCTTGTTATTGGACTAACTCAGATTTTTTTCTTTGTCCGCCTCTTGACAATTTTATTTATCCATTCCCCCCCCCCCCCCCCCCCCAAGTCCAAATCTTTGACAAGTCATTACTATGAAGACAGTTGAGTTGTTGGCCTGCGCTTGTTTTTCCCCCACTATTAGATTGTTCATCTATGTATTTGTCTGACTTTATTCAAGTTTAAAAGGCTGTGCCAGTCTTGAATAAAAGTTACTCTGTTTTAGGTTTTCTTATGGGAGCAAAAGTTACCCCACTTGTTTACTGTTTATAATTCTATTTATGTTGTAAAGAAAAGATTACTGCTGTAAAAGTTAAGTAAGCATAATCCTGCCATTTGTAGTTCTGTTTAGTTACATTTAGTAATGTTAGTCATCTTTCAGTGCATCACTTGCATTTAATCGCTTTTTTTCGCCTTTATATGTTTGGGTTTTTGATTATCTATATTGATATAACACATGTTAGTTAAAGATTTTAAAGTGCTGCAATGGAATTGTCGATCCATCACAACCAATACAGACCAACTAGTACAACACCTATCTGGAGTAAAATACAACATATTAGCTTTGCAATCACTGAATGTCCTTAAAACTAAACTACCTAATCTTCCTAATTACTATTTTCTGCCAATTACCCCAAACATTAATAACGATGAAAAAATAAATGTGGCAATATATGTTCGTGAAGATGTAAAATATGCCCCATGTGCCAGTCCTGCCCCACCAGACATTCCTGGGTTGCACTTATGTGCAGTCAGAGTTCAAATTGATTATAATGTAATAACAATCGTCTCTGTTTACTTACCTCAAGGCCCAAACGATCATAATGCAGAATGGCTACGCTCATTTCAATTAAACCAATCTACCAAATATTTAATCACTGGTGATTTTAACGCCCATTAGCCGTTTGGGGAAAAGAGTGCCAGGTAATCACCAATAATTGTTTTGTTGAAAATATAGTGGACCTCTCTCTTTACCTTCTCAACGATGGCAGTATTACTCGTATTCCAGACAACCCTGAACATAATTCCTAGTGCCATCGACTTATCAATTATATCTCCTGAACTAGCTATTTCATGTGACTGGCAAACACTTGATGATCCATTAAATAGTGATCACCTCCCTATTGTCTCTTGAACGTATGAGACCTGAAACAACTGATGTCACGCATGACAAAGTTCCTAAATATTGTTACAAGTTTGCTAATACCAGCCGCCGTGGCGAAGTGGTTAGCGTCGCGGACTCCCGGCTGGGAGGTCGTGGGTTCGAATCCCATCAGAAGTCATGTGGGTTTTTCTGCCCCGACCGGCTCCTACCCAGTGTTGAGTTGCTGCGGACTCAGTTGGGAAGACTGGGACCACACAGTCGAGTTTCATCCACTTAATGGATGCGTTTCTGAGAGTGTTGCTCAAATTTCCTGACCAACACTGCAGGTGCCTGTATCTCTCGGGCCTGGTTGACGCCGGGATATATTATGAAAGGAAGCGTAGAGTACAGCCCTGTCATGTAGTCTCAGACCGAAATGGAAATCCGTAGCATCATCTTAATCATCCTCATTCTCATCGATCAGCATAAAAAAAAGTCTCAAATTCTGTGTCCCTTCATGCCCTGCTCTCATGGTGACCTCAATTTCGATGTCCTCTCCACGTCTGTGGCCTTAGTTTGGTTCCGTCGGGGTCACCGGTATCGGCGAGTCCATGGGGGCTGTCGTTGGACGGACGTGGTGGCGCCCTCCGGAGGGAGAGCTCACTCACGCCGGCTCCGCGACTAAGCAATCATTGTTGTCAGTAGGGGCTTAGTAGGGGGTGTCCTGCGTATGTTAGATCAGAACAGGCGCCACTGAACACCACCGAAGTGACTCGGCAGCAGTGCACTGTCTCCTCCGGTGGGTTGCCTCTTGACGACTTGACATTGACTGCTCCCTGTGGATTGCCGGTGCCGCGGCTGCGGCGGGGCCGACCGGGTTGTGGCTGTGGATGGGGTGTCGGAATGAGCGGCGTGGGTGCACTGCCTCTGAGGTGGCGCAGAGGTTGGGACAGCAAAAAAAAAAAAAAAAAGTTTGCTAATTGGAATAAATTTTCATATCTACTTAGTTCATTTAAGGTAAACATAGAAAATCTTGAGAATCAAGATGTCGATACGATATACGATCATTTTCATAATGCAGTGCACACTGCTGCGAAAGATTCAATTCCGACTGTAAAATCCGTAAAATAAAAAAAAAAAAATAATTAAAAAAAAAAACAACATTCGGGTAATGTCGGTGGAATGGTATATGTCAGCAGGCAAAACAAGAAAAAATAGAAAAAACAAAAGATTACAGAAGAGAAACAAATCCGAAGGAAAAGGCGGAAAAACTTCTTGAGAAAAAAAAAGCAAAAAAATCACCAAAATA
>CM065745.1:41312214-41349714 GCA_033310375.1 Conus canariensis
TTTGTGTGTGTTGAGCTGATGTGGGGGGGGGGGGGGGGGGGAGGCCGAGCGTCTTGGATGGAAGCCTGGCGTGTGTTTTTGTTTCATTGTACAGTGCCTGGATTATTTGTGGTATATATAGTGTTCAGGTCAGCACAAGGGTAACTCTGTTGCAAGCCAATGTGGGCACAGTTAAAATAGTTTCACAAAACTGTCAAGGATTGGGAGACACACAGAAAAGAAGGGATGTTTTTCATTTTTTGAGGCAGAAACAGTTCTCGATATATTGCTTACAAGATACCCACTTAGAACCTAAATTGGAAAAATATGTTTATTCGGAATGGGGGTATAAATGCTATTTTGCCTCATATAAATCAAACTCTAGAGGTGTAGCGGTCATGTTTAACAACAATTTTGAATTCACGATCGATGAAGTTGTAAGAGACGACAATGGTAATTATATTATTGTATGTTTTAGAACCATGAACACAAAAATCATTCTGGTAAATGTATATGGTATCAATAAGGATGATCCCAACTTCTATAAACATTTAACAGTTCTAATTAAAAAATACAATAACAAAAATGTAATTGCGGTTGGCGACTGGAATTTGGTTCTGGATCCAAGAATAGATTATTACAATTACAAGCAAATAAATAATCCTAAACCAAAGGAACAAGCAGAAGCACTGATGTCGGAGTTAGAATTGACGGCTATTTGGCGAGACGAAAACCCTAACGCCAAGCGTTACACTTGGAGAAAACCCAATCCGCTTAAGCAGAGTAGACTTGATTTTTTCCTTCTATCCGACTACCTAATCTGGTATGTAGATAAAATAGACATTCACCCGGGTTACAGGACAGACCATTCAATGGTTTATTTGCAACTCAAGTTTGGTAAAACTGAAAAACGAAATACGTTTTGGAAGTTTAACAGTTCACTTTTAAGGGATAGTCAATATGCCAAGGAAACTAAGGAACTCATTCATTCTGTCATAAGAGAGTATGCAGTTGCAGACACGAACGAAAATATGTTAGAAAGTAATTCAGCATTTGATATTCAGTTTACCGTTCCGGACAACATTTTTCTGGACTTTCTGCTGATGAAAATCCGTGCCAAAACCATTGCTTTCGCTACCATGAAAAAGACAGTCGATCAACAAAGGGAAGATACTTGTATTAAAGACATACAGCGTTTAGAGAAAATTGAACGTAAAACTGATGAAGATCTGAAATTATTAAAACATAAGAATGATGAACTCGAAGCATTGCGTAAAAAGAAAATGGAAGGAGTAATGATAAGATCTAGGGCCAGATGGATTGCAGAAGGGGAAAAGATCACACCGTATTTTTGTTCGCTAGAGAAAGGAATTATGTGAGCAAAACAATGACTAATCTTGTGGATAAAGATGGGAATGTGTTGCAAGGCCAATGTGAAATACGAAGGGAAGTGCATTCTTTTTTTCAAACACTTTATTCTGAAAGAAAAATGAAAGAATGTCAAATTGAGAATTTAATTAATGATGTACCTAAATTAACACTAGATGAAGCACAGTCACTGGAAGGTGACATTACACTTGATGAGGCAGCATTTGCTTTGAAAAATATGGCAAATCATAAAAGTCCAGGGACAGATGGATTCAATGATGAATTCTTTCAATTCTTTTGGAAAGACCTTGGCCCTTTTATTGTGAGAGCACTAAATGATAGTTTGAAAGATGGTGAACTTTCCCATACCCAGAGAGAAGGAATAATAGTCTGCATACCAAAGGACGACAAACCTAAACAATATATAAAAAATTGGAGACCCATTTCCTTACTTAACGTTATATATAAAATTGGTTCATCTTGTATTGCCAATAGAATTAAAGCCGTATTACCTTCAATCATTCACGAGGATCAAACAGGCTTTATGGCAAACCGTTATATTGGTGATAATGTAAGGCTTGTTTATGATTTAATTCACTATTTGAAAGCTAAATCCTTACCGGGGGTGTTGATTTGTTTAGATTTTGAGAAGGCATTTGATTCTTTAAATTGGGAATTTATGTATAAAGTTCTTAGAGCTTTTGGCTTTTCTGAGAAAGGATTAAGGTGGATTCAAACATTTTACAAAAACACAAAGTCGAATGTTATAGTCAATGGTCAGGTAACGGAATGGTTGACTGTCCAACGCGGATGTAGACAAGGGGACCCCATCTCTCCTTATTTATTTATTTTATGTGCTGAGATAATGGCAAAAATGATTCGTGAAAACAAAGATATAAAGGGGATTTTTTTTAATTAATGAAACAGACCATAAAATTTCTCAGTTCGCTGATGATACTCAGTTAATGAACATAGGAGACAGAAAATCTTTTGAACAAAGTATGCAAATGGTGGAAATATTTGGACAGTACTCTGGATTACACGTGAATGTAGATAAAACTCAAGCAATATGGCTAGGATCCATGAGAAAATCAACTAAAAGGTATTTACCACATCTGAAAATAAACTGGAACTCAGACAGCTTTAAGATACTGGGAATTTGGCTAACAAGCGATCTAAAGCATTGCGAGGCAATTAATTATAATGATAAATTTGAAGAAGTGGTAGCACTGTTTAAAATTTGGTCCAAGAGAAATATTACTCTGCTGGGAAGGGTGGCTGTTCTGAAATCTTTGATTCTTTCAAAACTGATACATCTGTTGATTTTGTTGCCTAACCCACCCGATGATTTCATGGCAGATCTTCAGAAAGTGTGTTTCAGATTTGTGTGGAATGGAAAACAAGACAAAATTAACAGGAAGACAACAGTTAAAAGTGTAAAAGATGGTGGTTTGAATATACTATGGATACGAAAATTGTATTATTCTAAGCATAACTGGAAAAGTATTTGTACCCAGTTATATCCCATATTTAATAAACTAGATATGTACGGACCATTGTGTGTTAATCTTAAAAAACAGATAACCTATTTTGGAAACATGTTTTCAGTGCATATCAACTGTTTTGGAAGAAAGTACAGCTTAAAACAAGTACAGATTTGCTAGCCGAACCATTCCTGTACAATGAACGCTTTAAACGTGGAAACAAAGTTATTCAATCAACGAACTGGATAGAAAATGCCGTTCATTGCATTGGAGATTTTGTGAATGTAGACGGAAGATTTTTGTCTTTAGCTGAATTCAACCGTCGTTTCCAGGTCAGCATTGATTTTTTGACGTACGGTGGATATCTATCATGTATTCGACAATATATGATTAAACATAATATCGCTTTAGAAAATAATAGCAAGTCTGACCTTCCATGCGCCCTAAAAACGATTTTATCGAGTTGTAAAAGTATGAACCTTTATTATCGCATATTAATAGACGATAGCCCAGCTCCTAACTGTTGTAAAAAATGGAATAATACATTGGAAGGCGAAATAGTTTGGCAAAATGTTTTCAAAAAGATATACAAAATTTCTGAAGTGAAATTGAAATGGTTTCAAATGAGGATCGTACATCAAATTCTTGGTACAAATATTATATTGAAAGAAATGGGTGTGGTTGGCGATAACTCTTGTGCGTTTTGCCATACAGAAAAGGAATCTATAAGACACTTATTTTGGGGATGTAATATGATCAAATCATTCTGGACTAAACTCATCAAAGAAATTAATGAAAAATGCAAAATGATGTTAAATTTGACCGAAAATTTCGTAATTTTAGGTACTGATAAACAGATTGAAAATGACGAAGCATTTGAAAGAATGATTCTGTTTGCGAAGTGGTTTATTTTTCAATGTAAACAAAACAAATGTGTTCCAATGTGCAGTGTATTTAGGAAACGACTATCAGGAAAGATTAAAATTGAAGAAAGTATAGCCAAAATTAATTGCCTGACACGATTTGAAAAAATATGGGAATCGTATATACCCTTTATTATTACAGATTAAAGAAAAACTTCATCAAAAAAAAAAAAAGAAAAAGAAAAAAAAGACATGTGATACGAGTGCTGGTTGCAATGGGAGTCTTCGTTTCGAAGCAACCTAACTATCACGAACTTCCTTATTACTAATGTTCTGACATCAGTGTGGCTGAAAAGGAATTCTTGCTCAAAATATGATTTTCTTTTTCCCTAAAAGTTCAAATCTTTGCCAAGTCATTACTATAATGACTGAAGAATTGTTAGCCTGCACTTGTTTTCCCCCACTACTTAATTGTTCAAAATATGACTTAATCACTATACAGTCATCATTTAAATTTGTGAGCAAAGTTCTTGTTATAAAGGAAAGATTGGTATTCATGTATTGTAAACAGTAAAATTTATTATCATCATTTGAACTTATGTTCATGGTACCATAAACTTATATAGACCAGGGACTGTAAAGCGTTTGCTACTGTGCGTTAAGCAGATTGATCGTGAAATTATTGTATTTCCTCGATGTGGCTTCATGACGACCTAACGTGCTTGAATTTGATTGTATTTTTTGTATTGTTCCATCCCTCCCCCCCCCCCCCACCCCCACCCCCACCCCCCACCCCCATCCCCACCCCCACCCCCTCAAGGTCCGTTTGTGAATAAACTGAAACCTTCAACAACAACAACAAAAATTCAAGATTTTCTACACTGTAGGCACATTCAAACAAAAATAGGAAATACATATTCCAACCCAAGACCTTTGCAAATGGATTTACCCCAAGGTTCAGTAATTTCTCCAATATTATTTGATATTTTAATTTCTGATCTTCCTAACAGTCTTTCTAAAGATATTGAAGTGGCTCAATTTGCTGATGATATATGCCTATGGACAAAAGTGACAATGAAAAAAAATGCATCATCAAGATCACTAAATTACATCAAAATAAAATATCAACATGAACTAAATAAGATCAATAACTTTTTAAATGAGAACGGCCTTTCTCCTTTCCCCAGAAAAAAACAACAAATATGATTCTTTTTAATTCTGGTTACGATCCAGGACAACTTCCTACTTTTACGTTGGATGGCATTGTTTTAAACTAGGCAAAAAGTGTTAAATTCTTGGGTGTTATCTTAAACAATAAGTTAACTTGGAACACTCATATTGAATACATCTTAAACAAAGCAAGAAAAAGCTTAAATTTCTTAAACATAATTAGCAAACAACCTTGGGACAGGATTCGAAATCATTAACCATTTTAGCAACTGCCCTTATTCGCTCTAGACTAACTTACGCTCAAGAATTTTTTTTTTTAATGCACCTCAATACCTTGTAGAGAAACTTCAGAGCACTGACTGCAAAGCGTATAAAATTGCCCTTGGGGTTCCCACACATACATCTAGCGTAGGGACCTATAATGAAGCAGGATCTTGCCCCTTTCAGAACTTCGGAAAGCTTCTACTTCAAAATTTGTCTTAAAGAACTTCTCACAAAACAATTTTTGCTCAGGAGAAGTATGTCACCCCCTGGGCAACAGCTGCTGTGATAAACCAAAGTGCAAGTGTTGCCCCTTTCTCAATACGAAGACACTCACCTTCAAGGGGCCCTCAGGATGCCAGTTCGCCATGAAGAGTAGCTTCACATGCCAGACCAGTGACTTGGTCTACATAGTCCACTGTAGCCTATGCGGCTGTCTCTATGTAGGTGAGACCTACCGCACACTGGAGGAGCGCTGCAAGGAGCACAGGGACAGCATCCTCCAGAGAAAACAAACCCCTGTAGCAGCCCACTTCAACATCGACCTCCACAGCATCAGCCACTTCTCTATTGCAGTGGTTTGGCGCAACAGCATGGGAGACTTCTTGAAGAGAAAAAACATGGAGAAAAAGATCATCCACCATCTGGGTACTACAGCGCCAGATGGCCTCAACATTAAAGACTAGATCAAATCACAGCTATCCCTACCCCCCCCCCCCTCCCCATTTTTCCTATTTGCTCCCCCCCTCCCCCCCCCCTCATCTTCCCCAATCCCCCTTCCCCTCACTATCTAGATTCTTTCTCACCTCTTTTTCCAACTACCACCACCACCTTTTTTTTTTCTGCAGTGACAGTGATTTGTGTTTAAAGAAATCAGTGAGTGAACACAATTCAACAACCACAGAAGTTGCACCCGCTCTCTTCAGTTGCTTTGAAGGTTCTACGAACCGAAGTACTCACCTTTTCTCCTCCCAAGTGGGTTCAAGTGTTTTCTCTACCTTTTTTATATCCTCAGGGGAAGTATGTTTAAAATCAGAGAAGGATTTTGGAAAACGTGCCAAAAACATACAATCAGCAAGGTCTATTTACTCATTTTCCTCTGATCTTCTAATGGACACCAAAATAGATATAAAAAAAAAAATAGCATAGCCCAAAACCCACGTATTCACCTATTCCAAAATGGAAACATCGTAAAGCCTCCTTTGATACTGATTATACAGATATTTCAAAAAAGGATTGTGCACATATCTTAAGAACATCTGTTTACACTCATTTAGAAACTAAGTACAATCATCATTTGAAAATTTTTACAGATGGCTCAGTGCTAGAAAATAATAAAACGGGAGCAGCCTTCATAATCCCTAGCCTCAAAGTGGAAAAAGCTCTTCTATCTTGGTAAACAGTTATCAATATTCAGTGCCGAATTACTTGCTATACTTAAATCGTTAGATTTTATTCTAAATTTTCCAATAAAAAGTTCACAAATCTTAATAGGTGTTGATTCTAAAGCAGCAAACTACTCGATTAAGTCTGCATGTCCTTCAATCCGACTGGATATGATAATTGAAATTCATCACATTATTCACATTTTATCCATGCAAGGCATTACTGTCACTTTTTGTTGGATCCCCTCTCATTGTGGTATAGTACCCAACGAGCGTGTAGATCAACTTGCACGAAAAGCAGCTCAAAATGTCACATAGACCTACTGCTATTGATTTAACAATGGTTTCACCTAAAATGGCTTTGTCGTGTGCATGGGAAACGTATAGTGAAACTCTTGGGAGTGATCACATACCCATCATCATTACAATTAATCAGTCCCCAAGTTTTGAAGACACAAAACCTGATGATACAATCCCAAGACTTGATTATAAAAATGCCAAATGGTCTCAATCTTACAATACACTTAAAGATCTAGACATAAGCTTGTCCCCAGATAATGATATTGATACAATGTGTGATACGTTTTGTACTTCTGTTCTAAAAGTGTCAGGTTTTGGTATTCCTAAATTGAAGAATCAGGGATCTAAAGGGGGTAAACATCTCGGTAATGTTTGGAGGACTGAAGATTGCAATAAGGCAGTTAAAGAGAAAAAACGGTTATTCAAGGAATGCATGCACTCAGTCAGAGACACTGAAATAACATTTCTTTGGGTGCCCTCCCACTGTGGGTTATACTATAATGAAAAGGCTGATGTTCTAGCAAAGAGATGAGCAAAACAATAATCAGATTCGCATTTTTTAAACTTCTATATGTAAATGCAAGAGTGCTATACTTTGGCAGAAAAAGTACAATTTTCTAATTTTCATTAGATAGAAAGAGAAACTGGGTGTTTTGGTTTACACGATGAAATGAGAAGTATTCATGAAATGTTAAGTAAGTACGATCAAAACATTTATCGTAGACCACAGATGAATTCCTTGATCTGTAGATGGAAACTGGATTGTTTTAAAACAAATTATGTCAAACATATACATTGTATATGTGGTCATAGCATATCAACTGATCACATTCTTTTGTGTAACTTAATGAAAAAATTAATTCCAAATACGTCTGTACAGCCTAGTCAAAATGTTTTCCTGTCACTGTGAAACGTATCTTTTCTTTTTGCACTTAGCTAAAAGTCCAATTGGCAAATATTTATAATATATAACAGTCAGTGGTGAGATAAGACAGAAGAGTTACATGTTTCGGGGGGGGGGGGGGGGGGGGGGGGGTGTTGTTTGTTTGTTTTTTTCAATCTTTGATTGAGTGGATTTTCTACTTTGATGTTATAGCTGTAGATAAGTTAATTCTTTTACCTCATTGTGTTAACCTTTTCTTTAACCCCCCCCCCCCCCCCTTTTTTTTTTTCCCCCGTCTAATATCACGTAATGTGGAAAGACGCAAAACAAAACAAAACAACAACAACAACAACAACAACACACACACACACACACACACACACACACACACACACACACACACACACACACACTCATACACGCACGCACGCACGCACGCACACACACACACACACACACAACACGCAACGCACGCACAACACACACACACACATACACACACACACACACACACACACACACACACACACACACACACACACACACACACACACACTGGGCGTGTGCTACCTCCATAAATCAATAACTTGAGCACAAGTCTCTACCGTCTTTTCTTCCTTCCCCTGCTCAAGAAACTGCTGCTCCATAAATCACGTTCCAATGATTGGAATGCACGTTCTGTGTCAGTTCTCAAACAAATTGATTCTTTGTGAAGTTTATCTAGTTGCAAAGTGGGGCGACTTCAGGCGAAAATCTAAACAAATTTGAAAAGTTTTTAATAAAGCACCACCGAAAAAACGTAGACAATCGAATCACAAGACAAAACATGACTCGTTTCGACCTCTTAGGTCTTCTTCAGGCAAGATACACAACACTCAGGACAACGAAAATGAAGAAGCAATCACTTATCTTCATCCACTTCGGCGCAAGATCATCGTAGAGAAGTCAGTGTAAATTGCTTTCAGGAAATAAACATGTTTCTAAATTTGATAAAACGTTGTGTGTGTGTGTGTGTGTGTGTGTGTGTGTGGTGTGTGTGTGTGTGTGTGTGTGTGCGTGTGTGTGGTACTATAATTTAACGTCTCTTCACCCTCAAGTGACATTAGTAAAAAAAAATGCATGTGAGAGATTATTTAAAGTGTTGAATGTTTTTGAGTATATGTAACATCAATTCCATACTTAAGTTTTCGATTCTACAAACACAAATAATCTCTAGATTACCAACAACTATCAAAGAAAAATACCAACAGAACTAGAAAGCAAAGTTTCTGAAAATAACTTGAGAAGATCAAGGTCATTAACTATTTTCTGTAATGTTATCGGATTTCGATGGTTGAGCGCAGTGCCTACATTTTTGAGCATTTGAGCTGCTTTGATGGCAGGACAGTGCAGAAGCAGATGATTCGTAGAAATTTGACTCCCACAAACACAAATAATATCTTTACAAAATTTTGTTTTGAGAGCATTTAGGCGAATCTTAAATATCAAAGACGTAATTGATCTGGATTTGATTTGACTTAAACTCTTAATTATTATATCCGAATGCAGAGTATCACAAGCTTTTACACAACTATGTGAATAATGTATATCTAAGGTCTTCAACTTGTCAACAATATTATCCTTTGCTAACTTGTCAAAGTATTTATAATATTCATGTAGATCTAGCTTAACATTAAGTTTAATTGTCCCTGCAGCACTGCGTGCACTCTCGGCTGCTTGATCTACCTGTTCATTAGAGAGAATTCCACAGTGAGATGGAATCCAATAAAAAGTAACACTGATATCTTTGCTTGCTAAGTGATGTATCAAGTGCTTGATTTCGTGTGTCATTTCAACCCGTGTCCTACTTATATCCTACTTATACAACAGTGATCATCATCCTTCAGTACTGTTTATCTCAAATGATCAATGATCATCACCCATCAGTCATCTACCCCTACCCCCTCCACCCTTTTTCTCAACCTGCAATATTATACTAATGCCACCTTATTATTCCACTTACCACAATGACCTTCATCCTACAGTACTATTGATCTCACCCATAACAATGAGCATCACCCACAGGCCATTGACATTTTCCTTTATCTCCCCAACTGGCACCATTGTACCATCACCACTACATTTTTCCACTTATATAACAAAGATCATCATCCTATGGTACTGCTGATCTAAAATGGTTACCATTTATCAGTCACTGAAAATACTGCCATCCAGTGGATCCTTATTACACGGACTTTTTGTCCGCTTATTACCCCAAAATTAGGAACTAGGTTAATAGCAGGACCAAAACCCGGTCCACTTATTATTTTGGTCTTTTTCTGCCATATCCCTGCGCTCTCGTGAACACAAATACTATAAAGTGTAAACTCTTTGGTGTGGGAATGAGTGAAAGTATTAGATTTTTTTTTTTTTTTGAGTTTACCGTTGTGAAACTATTCATTAGAAAAGTGTGTGATCGATATGTAGACCGCCTAAAAAACGGTAGTTATGTGGACCGGTCTTTAATTCCAAATTTTGTTCTCACCAAAATGATTTATTTAGCGAAATTTTTTCGCATGTAATATATCATCAGGATTTTTTTTAGATTCTGAAACTGTTTTTCTTTCATACGTTCTCCATTTCTGAGATTTGGAAGTTCAGTGCACATACACAAATTGCGTTCTATTTTTAGAACAGCCTCGTTCGGAAGAAGCGTTAGCTTACTTTAGTGGGCTCGTCGCTTGGTCTCTGGGGTGAGTTGTTTTCAGTACATTTCTTTGTCACAAACAGAAATGAAGGGTTGTTCAACAGCGAACATGTGATGATATCTGACAAAAAACTAAGAAATTTATTAAATAAAAAAGAAGAAGAAGAAGAAAGAAGAAGAAGAAGAAGAAAATGCATGCAAGGCAATACTGAAATTGCTCGAGTTGCATGCTAAAATTAGTGCGGCTGATTCGTCTGACAGCAGATGTTGGCTGCCTGAACACAAGAAGAAAAGAGTCGAGTTGACTGTCGCCATTTGCTGCCTTGACTGTTTTGAAGCTCCCCTTTGTATGCCAAGGTGGAGAACACGGGCTGTTAGAAGTTTCAGTACTGCTATAAGATGAATAGAATCTTTTTAGAAGGTTTCTTTTGTATGCTTATTTACTAAAAGGTTCGGATGGTGCATGTTTTTGAAAAAAAAAAAAAAAAGCTTTTGAAATCCACGCCGTCCATGAAGGGAGGCAGTCGAAAGTGGCCAAGATCTTCACCGAACCCCACCACCAAACTTGTTCGCGACGCACTGATGATTTTTCTACCTATTCTTTTGCTGTGTTCTGAAAAATATCCTCTGATATTTCAAATTTGGAGCAGATCATCCAGGCAGCCAAATTTCTTTCTCATAGTTACTCATTTAGTCATTAAGTTAGCAGACACGCCCCCTTCCCCCAAATCTTCGATTGTGTCAGAATTTAAGATACCCAATAATAGTTACTTCGACAGACAAAAATATATGATTATGAAACAATAATCACCAGCTCACACTCATAAATACATGCTCAGATCCCATGCCACTTTATACTTGCACATTCCACAGAACCATAATTAATTCTTAGTAGGATAAGCGAGGATTACTGATAAATCCACTGCTATGTAATCAAGTGTATGTTCATGAAAAAAAAAAATAATAATAAAAGCAAGCAAAGATTCGATACTTTGATATGTACTGACACTTTTTTTCTGTTAATTTCAGATGGCCCCTGCAAATTTGCAGAGGTGTTCAAACTTTTAAGGGAAAGGTAAGTAACCTATTAAGATGAGTTTATAGTAATCACTGAGAACCACCTGATGGATTTCATATTAACTATCACAAAGACCGTTTGGTTCGCTGCTTAAAAAAAGCATGTTCAGAATATGTTTGGCTTTTTTAAGTTAAAAGTGTGTGTATGTGTGTGCAATGCGTGCGTGTGTATGTGCATGCGTGTGCACGGGAGGGGGGGGGGGGTATTTTACATGACAAGCAGCTCTAATTTGACTTTTTTTTTCCAAAAAGATTATATGTATCACATAATCATTTCAAGATTTACTGTGTACAATCAATACACTAACATTTTTCATGTCATACTTATCATCATTCTATATTCATTTTAATTGTTATTACCAAGTTTTATAGCAACAATTATGTGTACTTGCCATTACCACTATTCCCTTGTCCCTTGTATTTTTGGGGGATTTTTTTTTTAACTTAGTCACACCTCTAGTTCTAACACCCCCTCTGCCCACGCCCTCTCTTTTTTTCAGATTTACTATATTCCTGTGAACAGAGACAGTTTTTGTAGTCTTTTCTAGTGTTTGGTGCTTAAGCAAGAATGATTCTGGAACATGGAGGAAAAAGAAGATAGATTCGATTTTGTCTCAGTCATGATGGCTAAACGAACTGGTACTGTGAATACCAAGATCTCAACAAGCTGTATTATTAGTGCATATGTTTATATTCGAGTTTCAGACATTGATCCATGTGTATGTATCGTCGATAGGTGGACGTTTTATCCTCCTATCGCCCCAAAGATGTCGTTAAGTGGTCCTTAAGACCAATGTTGATTCATAATATCAATGAAACAATTTGGTCCATGTTCCTTCATAGCTTGCATAAAACCAGAACTTCTCATTGATGATCTATGTATGCATGCTTTATTAATAGCATGTATACAGATTTTTTAACGAGTTATGTAGATTTTGACATGCTTGTAAGCCAATAATATACTGTTCAAAAAAAGTTAAGGACCAACATTTCACTGACTTATAAAAAAGAAAATTGGGAATTGATCAATCTCCAAGTGTAACATGAATTTACTGAACATGTGAAAAGTGTGTAAAGACAATGACAAGTCTGAGGAATCAACAAACTGGAATCGAGCGCAGTACAAACCCCCACCCCCAAAATTGAAAGTCACAGGAGGAGTGTTTGTTCAATGTCATGGTTAATAACATGTGTGTCCCCCGTTATTGGCAAGGCGTTCAAGGCAGCGTTGTCGCATGGAGTTCACCAGTGTGCGCAGAAAGGCCTGGGGGACAGCAGCCCACTCCTGCTGGAGTGACTCAAACAGCTGACCCAGGTTAGCAGGAGGATGACGACGCTGCGGCAGTCTCTGGCCCAGCTCAACCCAAAGATGTTCGATGGGGTTCAGGTCTGGGCTGTTTGCGGGCCACTGCATTCTGTTGACACCAGCAGCTTGGAGAAACGTGTTTACTGCTCTGGTGCGATGGGGCCGTCCATTGCCGTCTTGAAAGACTGCCTGAGGTCCAAGCTGTTGAAGGGTTGGCAGCACCAGGGGTTGCAAAATCTCTGTTTGGTAGTGAACACCATTCAAGTTCCCTGCCACATTGTAGAGAACCGTTCTGTAGCATGTGCTTATGCCGCCCCAAAATAACGGATCCCCCACCATAGCGGTTCCTTTCCAGGACAGCTTCTTCTGCAAAACGCTCCCCATGGCGTCTCCAGACCCTGTTCCGTCTATCGGTGGGATCCAGGCAGAACCGCGACTCGTCTGTAAACATCACGTTAGCCCACTGTTCATGTGTCCAACTCACGTGCTGCGTGCACCATACTCGGCGTGCTGCTCTGTGGGCATCAGTCAAACGAGGTCTTATGGCTGGTCGTCGAGCACGGAGGTTAGCGGCGTGTCGGCGGTTTCGTATGGTCTGATCACTGACAAAAGTGTTGGTGGCATCTCTAAGGCGACGTCTGATGTTGTTTGCACTTGCTGTTCTTTCTTGTGTGGCCTGCCTTTCAATGTATCGGTCCTCTCGTGGTGTTGTTATTCTGGGTCGACCAGAGCGTGGTCGTTCTTGCACTCTTCCTGTCTCCTGAAAGCGTTGTCTGAGTCTGATAACAACAGATTGTGATACCCCAAGTCTCCGTGCCACTTCCCGGACTGCAACTCCTTCTTGGAGCCATCATATTGCTCTTCCTCGATCCAGCTCGTTCAGTCTTCGACGTGGAGGCATGCTGTTGCATTGCATTTTTCGCCAGTACAGTGGCTTTTAAAGACATTTGGTTGAGCATACTTTATGACCTACAGCCTGATTTAGCTCGTGCTTCACATGATTTTGATTCAGCACATGCTCCTCGGATCCCAAACACATCAGAAATTCACCCCAATTTGTTCCAAAAATGACAAGTCGCGACACATGTTTTTCAAGGCGCATGAGAAATGTGTGCCACAAAATTGCAGTTGCCGCATTCACTATCAATTTGTGCGTGTGGTTCAATTTGTTTGGACCTCAAAGGCGGTACAATTGAATTTTTGTTAATTTTTAAAAGTTTTTGTGCATTCTCAATGTTGGTCTTTAACTTCTTCTGAACAGTATATTTCTAAACACTTGCTCTGCTGTACTGTTTAGATTATAACTTTGTCAAGAAGTTTTTGTGCAATGAATACTTGTTTAAAAGTAGTCAACAGTAATAATTATTCCCTCTCAACATTTTACAGTTACAATGCCGACCTGTGCTGATTTATTTTTCTCTTCAAAATTACAGCTTGTTTCCCATTGTCAGTTTAGAAAAAAAATGCTTAAAATGACAAAAGCCTTTGTCCAAATTTAGCTGCTTATAATTTTTTCCCTCTTTGTATTGAGCTGTGTGCTTTTTATTTTCCATTGGTTATTGAGAGCAAACGTTCATTCAGAGCAAACAGCTTGGTTGTTTTACTTTTTTTTTTGCATTTTACTAAAAAAATTTGATGATCATACGTGCAAGCTTTGTTGAAAACATGAAGAGTTATAGATGAAGTATTTGAATCTGTAGTGTATGTACCATTTTTTAACATTTTTGAACAGATTGTATACACACGTGCGTGTGTATGTGCAAAGATCTTTGACTGTTCAACAGCAATGATTATCAGTTACCACAGCATGGCCTAGTCTTAACTACCTGAAGAATGTCAATGCTTTAGTTTCCATATTTAGTTCGGTTAAGATATTTTTCAGGTTTGGTAGAGTTTCACATTGCAGGGTTTTTTTTCTGATTTTGTTTTTTTAGCTTTTTCGATGGGTTAAGATAACAACTGGTCCTGAGTTGTCTCCTAGGCTATGTACAACACAGATTGATTTGATTATCAGATACCAGAGCAGGCAGAAATGGATTTATATCTGTGGCAATGTTAGTGTAGTTTCTGCGTCATGTTTAATACTGTTAGTTACAGATTTATACTAACCTCTGCATGTTTGCCTTTTTGTGTTCCCAGTCAAAGTTTGAGAACAGTTTGGAATAGAGACCAAGGCCATGTCATTTGTCTGTCTGTCACAAGCGCTAGCGCAAAAAAACAGTAAAGGGGTTTTGAGGAAATTTAGTGTGGACATGTATGGGAACATGGGACGGCCTCACGTTCCATTAGATTTGGTCTAGGTCAAGGTTGCGAGGGCTGCTTTCAAACTGTAAGCTCAAGTGAAAAAAAAAGGGAAAAAAAATCAACACATTTTAACCAAATTTCGTATGAGCAAATCTGGGAGAAAGGGGAAACATTGGAAAGAAAACTGAAAGATGTCGGGCCTCTTTTGATCGGTTGGTTGGTTTGTCAGTTGTGTTGTTGGTCAGTTCGTTTATTGTGACCTCTAACACAAATATCAATGGAGGGTTTTCATCAAAGCTGGCATGAATATGTGTAAAATTGTTTTGAGCCATGACGACCATAGCACGGGACCATGCTCTCATCAATGCTGAGATTCTGTTGTCTTAGAAAGTAACGAAGGCGTCTTTCATTCAGCGTGGTCAGCAGTGGTCTGACTTTGGCCATCTTGTCATCGGCATCAAGGTTGGTGTTGTCACTCACATGGAAGTATCTCATGATCTCCTCGAGTCTGTCTCGGTTCATGGCTGAGGTGACACCTGCATTATGAATGTCCATGTCACTGGACAAGTACATTCTGCGTCGGGAAAGTGTGCAGTAACCAGATAGAATTAGGATGGCCAGAAAGTTGCAAACCTCATCGGGTAAAAGAGAAAAGGTATGATTACCTTTGAATGCTGCATACTTTTTGCTTTGCTCGGTGATCAATTCAATCACATCTTCATCGAAAAAAAGTTAGAAAAGTTCCACGGGATCAGTTGGAAGGGAGGAGGTGTTCCTTTCTGGGGTGGACCATTTGAAGCGATCTTTCTGGCGCTGTGACAAGTCAACTTTTTTTCCCCAAAAAATCACCCTGCTGGTTGCCGTGCTTGAAGTGACCTAGCTGACATTTTCTGTAGAGTTGTAGCTCCAATGGCCGAGTGTCCAGAGTCAGCTTTGCGTTTTTTGCCACGTTGTGATGAGATTGCACCGTACTCTGCATTCCCCAGTTCAGAAAAGTGTTCATCTGAATCCTGCACACACACACACACACACACACACACACACACACACACACACACACACACACGTTTTTGATATTGAATTATATTTTATCTTTCTTTGTTCTCTCTCTCACTCTCTCTCTCTCTCTCTCTCTCTCTCTCTCTCTCTCTTGGGAGGGAGGGAGGGAGGGAGGGAGAGGGAATAGAGGGAGGTAGGTATGTGAGAAAAATAACTATAAAAACTGACCATGTCGTTCTCTTGGGGAGTAGACTGAGTGCTGTCACCACCGATGATCTGTCCTCGGTCAGCGTAAATGACTGTTGCTGAAGCAGATAACTGAAGTTGCCACACACTCAGATTGTGAATTTCAGCATCTTCATCTCCACTGTCCTTGTCTGTCAATTCATCACTAGGTGTAGGATCAATTAGATATTGGCAGGTTGGAAAGCAGTGTCCGCTTCAAGGATATCCAGTACTTCAATTACATTGTATCGTCTGCAAAACAGAGATCGTTTTGATAAAGTAAGCTGCAAGGAAGTCGAGCATGCACATATTTAGGTTAGTTTGACCTTTGGTTGTTTTGGTGCTTTTCGTCTCAGCCACTTTCGCGGATCAGAGACAGCTGGTCACATTGTCCTGACACCAGTGAACCAGATTCAGTAATGCCGGATTCAAACCCTTGACCTTTGGAATAAGAGTCGAACCCTCTACTGACTGAGCTATCCAGCTCTTCGATTAGTTTGACTTTATTTCATCTTTAGAGATAAGCTGTAATAAAAAGAAACACATGATGTATCATGTTCTTGTTTTGTTTTTCCGTTTCTCCTGTGCCTGTTTATCAATCCTATAACTAATAGAATTGACGTAACGAAAAAAAAAAAAAAAAAAAAAAAAAAAAAAATATATATGTATATATATATATATATATATGTCACAGTCCAGACTGGAATCCAGTCCAATCCGGAATCGGTCTAGTCCAAACTAGAATCTCAATATGGCCTAGGCCGTATTAAGATTCTAGTTTGGACTAGACTTTTACCAGTCTAAACTAGAATCTCAATATGGCCTAGTCCATATTAAGATTCCAATTTGGTCTAGCAAAAGTCTAGTCCAAACTGGAATCTTAATACGGCCTAGGCCATATTGAGATTCTAATTTGGACTAACCGCTCGTCCAAACTGGAATTTAGTCCAAAATGGAATTCACACACACACACACACACACACACACACACACACACACACACACACACACACACACACTCACACACACACATTTTTTAGTATATTTTTTACTTTTGGCTGTTTTGAAAACACTGCATTTAACTCTCCTTGGTAACACAAGTATGAAAAGATATCAGTTTCTGAGTGAGCAGGTGGCACAGTCGGTTGTATCACTGACACCTGACTCAGAGCACTGAAATCAGTTCAACGTTCTTTGCCCCTCTACGTGTTGGACCCAGTAGTGTTCTGCCTGTCTGGTGAACAATAAACAAAGCAACACAGCCGCAGCACTCAGCAGTCAGTCAGTCCGTTTGAAACCGTTTGACTGCCAGTTGTGACGATGGATTCTGTCCAAAAAGTGTTTGTCTGTGGCAAATGTGTGTGTGTGTGTGTGTGTGTGTGTGTGTGTGTGTGTGTTGTGTGTGTGTGTGTGTGTGTGCGCGCTGCTGCTGCTTCTTCAGACTGCATACTGCAAACAACAGTGCCATTTGTATCTATATGACACAATAATACAATTCCATCATATCCAGCAGACACAATTCCAGTTTGGGCTAGTCCAAACTCGAATTCCAATATGGTCTGAATTCCAGTTTTGAGTGGCTGTTAGTCCAAACTAGAATCTCAATATGGCCTAGGCCGTATTAAGATTCTAATTTGGACTAGTCCGATCCGGAATCGGTCTAGTCCAATCTGGGATCTTAATATGGCCTAGGCCATATTGAGATTCCAGTTTGGACTAGACCGATTCCGAATTGGACTGGATTCCAGTCTGGACTGTGACATATATATATATATATATATATATATATATATATATATATATATATATGTATACACACACACACACACACACACACACACACACACACACACACACATGAAAATTATAAAATATCATGAAATGAAATAACAATGTAACATAAATATTTCAGCACTGTTACAATTTAGACTGATTTCAAACACACACAAAAAAAACTGTCACTGGCATGAAATGAAAAAACCTCTATCTGCTCGTGCCTGGCGTCCCTATAGTGGAACGCCTATAAAACGCAACAAATTTTACCTGTTATAAACAATAAGCTTATATCATCGCACACCGTTTTAGTTTATATCCAAAGTATCACATTTACTTCAATAATATCATTAAAAATGTGTTTGACAAAGGAGATATTGACTTACCTTCTGCTTTGATCCATCTTGACTGTTTTCAACCATGTTGTTCATCACAAATGGCCGACAACCGAAATACATTCCAAGGGAGATAACGCTTGTGTGTATTAGAATTATAGAAGTTGCTTCCCTTTAACTAATTATCACAATCTAGTTGCCTTATCTTTAACATTAAGCCAATAAAAAGCAAATAACTATAGCGTCTCACTATAGGGACGCTAGGCATAAATGGGTTAAGCAAGTATGATTCTGGAACATGGAGGAAAAAGAAGATAGATTCGATTTTGTTTCAGTCATGATGGCTAAACGAATTGGTACTGTGAGTACCTAGATCTCAACTAGCTGTATTATTAGTGCACATGTTTATATTAGAGTTTCAGACATTGATCCATGTGTATGTATCGTCGATAGGTGGACGTTTTACCCCCTATTGCCCCAAAATTAGGAACTTGGTCATTAAGTGGTCCTTAAGACCAGTGTTGATTCATAATATCAATGAAACAATTTGGTCCATGTTCCTTCATAGCTTGCATAAAAACAGGGATTTGGTGAGCGACTCTCGTGGAGTGCAGACGCGAGTTTAAACGCCCTGTGCACGGACCGAATTTTGCTAAGCAGGGCGAGTTTTCTATGACTTAGCCCACTGCGCTTATTTCAGTGGTTTGATTTACTTCGATTCCGCTTTCGAACCCTCGGCAGCGAAGAAATACGATGGCCGACTTCTCGACTGTAAACCCGGTCTTTCTGAAGCAAAAAGACATCCCGGACAGCGCGAACACTCGTCTGACCATATTAGAAATATGTCTTGCTGCGGAGAGGACATCGGGCCAGGACTCCATTTTGGGGTCACAAGAAATACGAGGACTCTGGGGATCTACCCTGCGACCAGGGAGGCACGAGCGGAACTTTTGGTAAAGGGCCTACGACTGAGAAACACATCGTTACAAGTATCCAACATGAATCCTTTCATTCTACGTGGAGACTCAGGTGAGGAAAAACCCACTACCAAAGTATGGATAGATAATATACCTATTTCTGTTGCTGAGTCAGAAATAGAACACGCCTTAACTAAGGTTGGGTGCGAGTTAAGGTCTGCGGTCAAAAATGGAGAGAGGAAGAGATAGTGACAACAAACTAACTAGATTCTTGACTGGTCGCAGATTCGTTTTTGTCACTGTTCCCCCGACCCCACTGGACAAGACCCTGAAGATAAGCATTTTTACTGCAAAAATATACCACAGAGAACAAAAGGCAGTTCAGAAAACACCTACATGCTCCCAGTGTTTGAAAACCAATCACCACGTTACTGACTGTACGAATGATGTGGTTTGCAGAGAGTGCAAAGAACCAGGTCACAAAAGGGGGGACCCTCTTTGCAAGAAAATGGAAAGAGAGAGCGTAAAACAGCACTCTCAACATCAGTCACCAAAAGCTTCGAACCCAATGAGTATACAGCCTGTTTTGAAAACTAACCGGGAGAAGTCTGTTGGCCGTGAGGCTGAAAAAAATCGCCCGTCAGCCCGTCAAGCAACGCTGTTTTCGTCTTTGGAGTGGCCTCTTCGCAAAAGCTGGCATGAATATGTGTAAAATTGTTTGAGCCATGACGATCATAGTACGGGACCATGCTCTCATCAATGCTGAGATTCTGCAGTCTTAGAAAGTAATGAAGCTTCTTTCATTCAGCATGGTCAGAAGTGGTCTGACTTTGGCCATCTTGTCATCGGCATCAAGGTTGGTGTTGTCACTCACATGGAGGTATCTCATGATCTCCTCGAATCTGTCTCGGCTCATGGCTGAGGTGACAGCTGTATTATGAATGTCCATGTCACTGGACCAGTACATTCTGTGTCAGGGAAGTGTGCAGTAACCAGATAGAATTAGGATGGCCAGAAAGGTGCGAACCTCATCGGGTAAAGATTAAAGGTATGATTACCTTTAAATGCTGCATACTTTTTGCTTTGCTCGGTGATCAACTCAATCACATCTTCATCGAAAAAAAAGTTAGAAACGTTCCACTGGATCAGTTGGAAGGGAGGAGGTGTTCCTTTCTGGGGTGGACCATTTGAAGCGATCTTTCTGGCGCTGTGACAAGTCAACTTTTTTTTCCCCAAAAATCACCCTGCTGGTTGCCGTGCTTGAAGTGACCTAGCTGACATTTTCTGTAGAGTTGTAGCTCCAATGGCCGAGTGTCCAGAGTCAGCTTTGCGTTTTTTGCCACGTTGTGAAGAGATTGCACCGTACTCTGCATTCCCCAGTTCAGAAAAGTGTTCATCTGAATCCTGCACACACACAAACACACACAACCATCACACCAACACACACACACACACGCACGCACGCACGCACGCACGCACCACGCACGCACGCGCGCACACACACACACACACACACACACGCACGCACGCACACACGCGCACACACCACACACACACACACACACACACACACCACACCCACACACGTTTTCGACATTGATTTATATTTTATCTTTCTTTCTTGACTCTCTCTCTCTCTCTCTCTCTCTCTCTCTCTCTCTCTCTCTCTCTCTCTCTCTCTCTTCTCGGGAGGGAAGCAGGAGGGAGGAGGAGAGGAATAGAGGGAGGTAGGTATGTGAGAAAAATAACTATAAAAACTGACCATGTCGTTCTCTTGGAGAGTAGACTGAGTGCTGTCACCACCGGTGATCTGTCTTCGGTCAGCATAAATGACTGTTGCTGAAGCAGATGTCTGAAGTTGCCGCCCACTCAGATTGTGAATTTCAGCATCTTCATCTCCACTGTCCTCGTCTGTCAATTCATCACTAGGTGTGGGATCAATTAGATATTGGCAGTTTGGAAAGCAGTGTCCGCTTCAAGGATATCCAGTACTTCATTTACATTGTATCGTCTGCAAAACAGAGATCGTTTTGATAAAGTAAGCTGCAAGGAAGTCGAGCATGCACATATTTAGGTTAGTTTGACCTTTGGTTGTATTGGTGCTTCACGTTTCAGCCACTTTCGCGGATCAGAGACAGCTGGTTTCATTGCCTTGACACCACTGAACCAGTTTCTGTAATGCCGGTGTAACGTGGTGAAACTGCACCCCTTCCCAGTTTAACTCCCGGAGTCAGTCTCGCACTGTCCCAGATTAACTCCCGGGAGTTAATCTGGGTTTGCGCCGAATCAGCCCCCCAACAGGATCAGGATTAGAACAGCCCCCCCCCCCCCCCCCCCCCCCCGAGCAAGTTAATTTGGCATTAGCCCAAAACAGCCCCTCCCCTTGAGGAGTTAAACTGGACCTGGCCCAGAACAGCCCCCTAAGACATCTGGGGAATTAATCTGGCACCGGACTGGAACAGCCACCCACTGGAGAGTTGAACTAAACTGGCCCAGAACAGCCCCTCCCCCTCCTGGAGAGTTAAACTGGCCCTGGCACAAAACAGCCCCCCCCCCCCCCCCCGATCCCCCCCCCCATTTCCTCGGGAGTAATCTGCACGCCCAGATAACTCCTCGGAGAGTTAAACTGTTATGCCCAGAACAGCCCCTCCAGAGTTAAATGGCACGTATTAGAACAGCCCCCCCCCCCCCCCCCCCGGAGCAGTTAATTTGGCACTAGCCCAGAACAGCCCCTCCCCCTGAGGAGTTAACTGGACTGGCCCAAACAGCCCCCTAAGAGTCTAATTAATCTGGCTAACCGGACTGGACAGCCCCCCTGGAGATTAACCTAACCTGGCCCAGAACAGCCCTCCCCCTGGAGAGTTAAACTGGCCCTGGCACAAAACAGCCCCCCCCCCCCCCCCCCCCCTGTCCTGGGGAGCTAATCTGGCACCAGCCCAGAACAACCCCTCTGGAGAGTTAAACTTGACCTGTCCCAGAACAGCCCCCTCCAGAGGAGTTAAACTGGCACCGTTATGGAACAGTCCCCCCTGGACTTGGCCTAGAGCAGCCGCAGCCGCCTCCCCCCCCCCCCCCCCCAACCCCTCTTCTGAGAGGTTAATCTGGCTCCGGCCTGGGACAGGCCCCCCTGAAGAGTTAAACAGGCCCTGGCACAAAACAGCTCCCCCTCCCCCCCCCGCCCCCCCCCCCCCCCCCCCCCCCCCCCCCCCCGCTCTCCTGGGGAGTTAATCTGGCACCAGCCCAGAACATCCCCTCTGGAGAGTTAAACTGCAGCTGTCCCAGAACAGCCCCTCCAGGGGAGTTAATCTGGCACCGCCATGGAACAGCCCCCCCACCCCCACCCCCACCCTGCCCGGAGAGTTAAACTAGACAAGGCCCAGAACAGCCCCCTCCCCCTCCTGGGGAGTTAATCTAGCACTGGCCCAAAACAGCCCCCCTAGAGAGTTAAACTAGACCTGGCCTAGAACAATCCCCCCCCCCCCCCCCCCATCTCCTAGGGAGTTAATCAGGCTCCATCCTGGTACAGGCCTCCCTGGAGAGTTAAACTTGCCCAGGCATAAAACAGGCACCCCCCCCCCCCCTGCCACCTCCCCCCTCCTGGGGAGTTACTCTGGCATCAGCCCAGAACATCCCTCTGGAGAGTTAAACTTGACCTGTCCTAGAACTGCACCCCTCTAGGGAGTTAATCTGGCACCATTATGGAACAGCCCCACCCCCACCCCCCGGAGAGTTAAACTAGACAAGGCCCAGAACAGCCGCCTCCCCCTCCTGGGAGTTAATCTGGCACTGGCCCAAAATAGCCCCCCTAGAGAGTTAAACTGGACCTGGCCTAGAGCAGCCCCCCCCCCCCCCCCTCCTGGGGAGTTAATCTGGCTCCAGCCTGGTACAGGCCACCCTTGGGGGTAAACTGGCCCTGACACAAAACAGACTGCCTCCCCCCACCCCCTACTGGGCAGTTAATCTGGCACCAGCCCAGAACAGCCCCTCTGGAGAGTTAAACTGCACCTGTCCCAGAACACCCCCCTCCAGGGAGCTAATCTGGCACTGTAATGAAACAGCCCCCCCCCCCCCCCCCCACCCCCCAGAGAGTTAAACTAGACAAGGCCCAGAACAGCCCCCTCCCTCTCCTGAGGAGTTAATCTGACACCGGCCCAAATCTGCCCTCCAAGAGAGTTAAACTGGACCTGGCATAGAGCAGCCCCCCCTCCCTCCCCTGGGGAGTTAATCTGGTTCCAGCCTGGTACAGGCCCCCCTGGAGAGTTAACCTGGCCCTGGACAAAACAGCCCCAAAACAGCCCCCCCCCCCCCCCCCCCCTCTACTGAGGAGTTAATCTGGCACCAGCCCAGAACAGCCCCTCTGGAGAGTTAAACTGCACCTGTCCTAGAACAGCCCCCTCCAAGGGAGTTAAACTGCCACCGTCATGGACCCCCTCCCCCCCCCCCCCCCCCCCCATGGAGAGTTAAACTAGACAAGGCCCAGAACAGCCCCCTCCCCCTCTTGGGGAGTTAATCTGGCACTGGCCCAAAACAGTCCCCCTAGAGAGTTAAATTGGACTTGGCCTAGAACAGCCCCCCCCCCCCCCCCTCTCCTGGGGAGTTAATCTGGCTCCAGCCTGGTACAGGCCTCCCTTGGGGGTTAACTGGCCCTGGCACAAAACAGGATCCCCTCCAACCCTCCCTTCTTGGGGAGTTAATAAGCCACCAGCCCAGAACAGCCCCTCTGGAGAGTTAAACTGGACCTGTCCTAGAACAGCCCCCCTCCAGGGGAGTTAATCTGACACTGTCAGGAACAGCCCCCCCCCCCCCCCCCCCCCCCCCCCCCCCCGCAGAGATAAACTAGACAAGGCCCAGAAGCGCCCCCTCCCCCTCCTTGGGAGTTAATCTGGCACCGGCCTAAAACAGGCCCCCTGGAGCGTTTAACTGGACCTGGCCTAGAGCAGCGCCCCATCCCTCTCCTGGAGAGTTAAACTGGCCCTGGCACAAAACAGCCCCCCCCCCCCCTCACCTCTCCTGGGGAGTTAATCTGGCACCAGCCCAGAACAGCCCCTCTGGAGAGTTAAACTACACCTGTCCCAGAACAGCCCCCCTCTGGCACCGTCATGGAACAGCCCCCCCCCCCCCCCCCCCCCCTGGAAAGTTAAACTATACAAAGCCCAAAACAGCCCCCTCCCCTCCTGGGGACTTAATCTGGCACTGGCCCAAAACAGCCCCCCTAGAGAGTTAAACTGGACGTGGCCTAGAACAGCCACCCCCCCCCCCCCCCTCCTGGGGAGTTAATCTGGCTCCAGCCTGGTACAGGCCTCCCTGGAGAGTTAACCTGGATCTGGCACAAAACAGCCCCCCCCCCCCCCCCTACTGAGGAGTTAATCTGGCACCAGCCCAGAACAGCCCCTCTGGAGAGTTAAACTGCACCTGTCCCAGAACAGTCCCCCTCCAGGGGAGTTAATCTGGTACCGTCATGGAACAGCCCCCCCCCCCCCCCCCCCCCCCCCCCCTGCTGGAGAGTTAAACTAGACAAGGCCCAGAACAGCCCCCTTCCCCTCCTGGGGAGTTAATCTGGTACCGGCCCAAAACAGCCCCCCCCCCCCCGCCCCCCCCAGAGAGTTAAACTGGACCTGGCCTAGAGCAGGCCTCCCTGGAGAGTAGAACTGGCCCTGGCACAAAACAGCCTCCCCCCTTCTCCTGGGGAGTTAATCTGGCACCAGCCCAGAACAGCCACTCTGGAGAGTTAAACTGCACCTGTCCTAGAACAGCCCCCCTCCAGGGGAGTTAATCTGGCACCGTCATGGAACAGCCCCTTGGAGAGTTAAACTAGACAAGGCCCAAAACAGTCCTCCATCTTGGGGAGTTAATCTGGCACTAGACCAGAACAGCCCTACTGGAGCGTTAAACTGAACCTAAATTAGAACATCCCACCCCCATCCTGGAGAGTAAATCTGGCACCAGCCCATAACAGCCCCCCTGGTGAGTTAAACTGGACCTGGCCCAGAACAGCCCCCTACTGGAGAGTTTATCTGGCACCAGCCCAGAACAGCCTCCTGGAGAGTAAAACTGGACCTGGCCCAGAACAAACCTCCTCCTGGGGAGTCAATATTGCAACAGCCTAGAATATTTCCTCTGGAAAGTTAAACTGGATCTGGCTCAGAACAGCCCTCCTTCCCCCCCCCCCCCCCCCCCCCCTTCCTTGGCACCGGCCCAAACAGCCCCCCCCCCCCACCCCCCGAGAGTTAAACTGGACCTGCACCAAAACAGCCCCCTACAGAGTTAAACTGGACCTGACCAACAATAGCCCCCCCCCCCCCCCCCCACCCACCACCACCATCACCTGGGGAGTTAATCTGGTTCTAGCCCAGAACAGGCCCCCTAGAGATTTAATCTGGACCTGGCCCAGAACAGCCCCCCTCCTGGGCAGTGAATCTGGTACTAACCCAAAACAGCCCCCTAGAGAGTTAAACTGGACCTTCCCAAAACAGCCCTTCACCTGAGGAGTTAATCTGGCACCAGCCCAGAACAGCCCCGTGGAGAGTTAAACTGGACCTGCCCCAAAACAGCCCCACACCTGGGGAGTTAATCTGGCACCAGCCCAGAACAGCCCTCCTGGAGTGTTAGCTTGACCTGCATATCCTCAACATAAAACGTGGACATATTTGCTGAAAATTTATCCCAATTAGCACATTTATAATTGTACTTTGGGACTTTATCCTCAGTGAGATCTGTAATTATTGTGCTTGTAGTTTCAAAACTTGTTATAATCGGAATGTGATCACTATTTAAGCAATGAACCAGTGTGTTCCACTCACAAATGGGAGCTAGATCAGGCGAAACCAGTGTTAAACCAATTGCCGGAGCTCTATGAGTAGGATTATCGGGATTCGTGTAACTCGACCATCGTTTAATAGATGAAATGATGAATCTACAACATTCTCTATCAAACGATTGCTTGTGAAATGGTCACAGTTCTTCTCCCAAAAAGGGGCATGTGCATTAAAATCTCCTGTAATTAGCACTTTTTTGCCTTTATCTGCCTGAAGCAATCAGATCCATTCAGTGTTGTTATCATCTGGACCTTTTGGTAAATACACTGATAAGATAGTAGAATATTATCAAATTGTACTATCACAGCACAAGAGTGAATTGTGGAAATATCTGATGAAAAGGATTAGGGCACAGTGTGTAATTTACCCCTTCATATATGTAAATAGCTGTACTGATTTTCCCATACGTTTGTGTCTTCTTTTTGATAGATGGGAGGGAAGTAATAATTTTCTAACTTAGGTAGCTTATCTTTCTTTACATTTAATGACTGGAGGCTTAAGACATGATATTTATTATTTGAGAGATGTTGGACTAAACGTTCATAATTAGAAATTATTGATCTACAGTTCCATTGAAAAACACTAAAGTTATTTCCTCGTGTCATGTTCTAAAACTATTATTCAAGTTATATGGAAGGAAAAAAGAAATCATTAATAATTAAAGAGAAAAATGTCAAGACGAATCTTGGTCAGAATTCAACGTCTACATGGAGGTGCTTAAAAATCAATCAAAATGAACAGAGATAACGCAGCAGTTGCATCAGGTGGCTTGGTCGTCGAGGGCCCGTCAATAGGATTCCCAGTCCAGGGTACTGAAAGGGTTGAACCAACTGGGGGCACATGGAGCTGGAAAGTCGTAGTATGTTTCCCTGATGCCCTGTCGTCGTCGGGAGGGCCGCTTTGGGGTCTCCCACACCAGACTCCTCACGTGCATCCAATGTTTCCTGCGAGCAGGCTAGAGCCGCTTTTTGAAAGGTGAATTTTGTCATGAAGGTGGTCAAGTCTTATGTTATCATTGTCAATGAAACTGATGTTTTTGACTTCAAAGAGGTCAGACGTGATCTTTGTATTGAACAGCTGTCTGTTCACTTCTAATTTCTTGTCCAGCACTTTTGTTGCTTTGCTGATAACTAACTTCACTTTCTGGTGTTTTTCCGCTACTGATTTCATTGTCTGTACAAAATTCTTACTGACTTTTTCTGCCTTCAAGTCATTGACTCCACAATGTACTACGACACAGGTAGGCATTTCCGCCATATCAATCTCTTCTAGGCATTGTTTGACAGCTGATACATTGTGCTGTTTAAGATTGTTTAAGACCTTGGAATCAAAGGAATATCCAAGTCTTTTTCCTTGAACTCCGTTTGCAACAGAACCATGGATGACAAGTACTGTTGGATAGTCCTGGCCTTCTGTTATGGACGGTGTGCGGTGCGTGTTTTGCTGTCTAACTCTCGCTCTCAAAAGTTTGGATGCATGTAATAATTATTCCCTACACACACCCACACCATACGCACATGGATAGCCATACGCACATGAGTTAGATTTTTTTCTCTTTATAATCATGCTGCCTGAACCATCAAAACATACATGCATGTGAATTGGTACAAATCAATACATGTCACTACATAGCATATAGATCCAGATATCAATGCATAGCAACTTCAATCATCAGATATTAGCGTATCATATTAATATCTTGATATCTCTCACAGATCTCGCCGGCGCCGTCCACAGTGTCTCAGATATACAATCAACACACTCGGTTCCACAGTACCCAAGCCACAGTCTACAACACTAAAAGAAGACAAAGAAGGATAACCAAGGTCCCCAAATGATAAGCACAGCCGTTCACAAACACAAGCGATGAAGAAGAGGAAAGAGGGTCTCCACACAACAAGTACAATGAATCACGTCGAACTATCAGAAGAAGAACCGCAGATTCACAAGGCACAGTAATCCATAGCAGAAGAACCGCCGATTCACAAAGCACGGCAATCCATAGAAGAACCGCAGATTCATAAAGCACAATAATCCACAGAAGAAGAACCGCAGATGCACAAGGCACAGTAAACCATAGAAGAACTGCAGAATCACAAGGCACAGCAATCAATATTGAATCCCCAGAGTACACGATTTCAGCAAAGTCCCATAGAACACAATAAACTTCAATTCGACGCATTGTTGATCTAAAACAAATATTAATTAGTTCTCCGTGTATTGATATTACAATGTTCACATCAATAAACTCAGCCCAGCGACACGCATGAGGTGGTGCAATTAGAGCACATAAATATTCTTTTAAGTCACTCTCGGCGACACAGCAGTCACAACATTTTTTATAAGAAATAAATTTCGTGGTACATATTTCGCTGGTACCGTCATCAGAAGTATGGCACATACACAGTGAACATCAATGCACTACTGACTTGAAAGTCAGCCTCTCCACATAGTATCACTACGGAGAAAACGACGATTAAAACAAAATAAAGTAGGCTGGACACCAAAGCCTCAGCCGTTAGTTCTTGCTCTCCTCTTCCGTCAAATTTTTATTATTTTCATCATGTTCCTATGTCATTTCAAGTTGACGTCATAATTTACGTTGACGTCACACCTTCGTCAACTTTTACTTTTGTTTTTCTAGATTCATTGTTATCTTCTCTATTCCTCTCAGGCACTTTGACGTCATCCTTCCTTGCGTACTTCGATCTTCCGTCATGTTGACTAATAGGATTGACGTCATTATTTGCTTCTGGTCTGGTCTTAGGCAAAGATTTTTGACCATTTTCACAATGATCTGCTTTCTTTTTCATAGACGGGGGTTTAGTTTGATAAGGATTCCTCCCTGAATCTGAAGTAACTACTTGAGCGTAAGTTGCTGAGCCTGGAAGGCATGTTTCTGTCTGTGTGGCAGTGGTCACCATAGTAACTTGCGGTTTGATGTTTTCTACAAGTATTTTGTTTTGAGCAATCACGGCATTCTCCAACATTTCAATGCGTTTGCAGAGAGACAAAATCATTTCTTTCACGTCGAGAGAAGTAAAATCATGGCTACCAACCTCCTTATTTTCCATTGAAGGGTTTCCAGTCAGCTGAAGAGTTGGATTCTGCGTAGCCAAGTTGCTCGAAGTTCCAGGATCTTCTCGCTGACGGGTTTCAACATTTTTTTTTTTCAGCCGATAATCTCCGATGGACACGGTAGACAACTTCTGAGTTCTCGGTACTCTGCTGTTAGGTACCGTTTGTCTCCCACTAAATATTGTTTTCATTTTCCCATTTCCTGGTCACCGAAACGGCCACCGTGGTAAATTAGTTGCTGCGTGTGTCCGCCATTTTGTCCTCGCATGTGTGTGTGTGTTTGTTTAAATAAAGGCCCTGTGCTAAGATTACAATTATCTATCCTTCATTTAAACATGAAATGTCTGTCATACCACCGTGGCGAAGTGGTTAGCATCGCGGACTCCCGGCTGGGAGGTCGTGGGTTCGAATCCCATCAGAAGTCATGTGGGTTTTTCTGCCCCGACCGGCTCATACCCAGAGTTGCGTTTGCTGCGGACTCAGTCGGGAAGACTGGGACCACACAGTCGAGTTTTATCCACTTAATGGATGCATTTCTGAGTGTGTTGCTCAAATTTCCTGACTAACACTGCAGGTGCCTGTATCTCTCGGGCCTGGTTGACGCCGGGATATATTATGAAATGAAGCGTAGAGTACAGCCCTGTCATGAAGTTTCAGACCGAAATGAAAATCCGTAGCATCATCTTAATCATCCTCATTCTCATCGATCAGCATAAAAAAAAGTCTCAAATTCTGTGGCCCTTCATGCCCTGCCCTCATGGTGACCTCAATTTCGATGTCCTCTCCACGTCTGTGGTCCTGGTTTGGTTCCATCGGGGTCACCGGTAACGGCGAGTCCATGGGGGCTGTCGTTGGACGGACGTGGTGGCGCCCTCCGGTGGGCGAGAGCACTCACTCCGGTTCCGCGAATAAGCAATTATTCTCGTCAGTAGGGGGCTTAGTAGGTGGTGTCCTGCGTATGTTAGATCAGAACTGGCGCCACTGAACACCGAAGCGACTCGGCAGCAGTGCAGTGTCTCCTCTGGTGGGTTGCCTCTTGACGACTTGACATTGACTGCTCCTGTGGAATGCCGGTGCCGGGGCTGCGGTGGGGCCGACCGGGCTGTGGCTGTAGATGGGTGTCGGAATGAGCGGCGTGGGTGCACTGCCTCTGAGGTGGCGCAGAGGTTGGGACAGCAACAAAAAAAAAAAAAAAGAAAAAAAAAAGAAAAGAAAAGAAATGTATGTCATAAACATTAATTTTCATGAAAACAAATAATCCGTTGTGTGTTCATTAGATAAAACCAGATCAATCCCATGCTTACATTAATTCCGCAGTTTTCATATTTTTCATATTCAGAACAAAGTGGAACAAACAAACAAGCAAACAAAAATATCACTGGGTGAAATAACATTGTCACAGGTTTTGTTGGTCAATTTCTTTTCTTTCAGTTTCGCATGAAAGAGCAATTTTCGTCAATATATTACTTGTTACGGGGGTAAAGTGACTTATGACTTATCTTGCTGTTGTTGTTATTTGTTGTTGTTGCTGTTGTTGGTGGTGGTGGTGGTGGTGGTGGTGGTGGTGTTCCTCCTCTTCTTCTTCTTCTCCTTCTTCTGCTTTTCCCGTAACTCCATGACGAGTCTGTGGTCCATCAGACTGACTATCAGTCCACCAGGATCCTCCAGTTCTGTGAGTCTGTGGTCCATCACACTGACCATCAGTCCACCAGGATCCTCCAGTTCTGTGAGTCTCTGGTCCATTACACTGACCATCAGTCCACCAGAATCCTCCAGTTCTGTGAGTCTCTGGTCCATCACACTGACCATCAGTCCACCAGGATCCTTCAGTTCTGTGAGTCTGTGGTCTATCAGACTGACTATCAGTCCACCAGGTTTTCTCCAGTTCTGTCGGTTGCGTGACAATGCGTGGGTCTCTGAAAAATATTTCCCAATCCGCTCTGCAATACTGTCAGCAATACTGTCAGCCTGCATGTTGTCTTTTTTTGTCTGCCCTCCCCTCTGTCGCCCTCTTCCAACAGTCCCCCAGTCCTCTCTGCAATACTGTCAGCCATCGTGTTGTCTTTTTTTTTGTCTGTCTTTCCCTCTGTCTGCCTCTTCCAACAGTTCCCTTGAGGATAGTTTTAGAAAGGCCGTTGGATCTTGATGTAATGCCATACCAACGTAGTTTTCTTTTCTGAACTGATGTCAATAGATGTTCACTGGTGGTATGATCGGTATATCTGATGTCTGGGAACTTGGGCACAGTTCCTGTAAAACGTAGAAATCTGAGTGTGGTGTTGCTGGTATTTTCTTTGCTGCCATTGAGAGGATTTCTGGTTAGTATCCTTCAGAGAAAAAGATGGAATTTCTGAGCATGTGAACCGTGGAACAGCTTCTAGCTTCTAATTATAAGTACGTTTTGTTTGCGAAGAAACTATAGACGTTGTATTTGCCAGCATGGATACAGTTTGAGAGCACACTGCGGAGAAACCATGGATGCTGTGGCTGTTTGCATGATGCCTTTCCGAGAGCACACTGTAGAAACCATGGATGCTGTGACTGTTTGTATGATGCCTTTTCGACATAAAACAAAACTTGCTCTGCGTTTCAAAGCCAAAAAAAAGAATTTAGACAAATTCAGTTGGGTATCAAGGCTACTACCCAAAATTCTTGTGCATTGGTCACGTTTGGTAAGGTAGGTTCCTGCACTTTGAATGCAATATTTAGCTCGTAGGTCATTATATTGTTGACATTCGAATAGTACATGGAATTCGTCCTCATCGTCCGCCTGGCATAGGGAACAGCCAGGTTGATGTATTACCGAAAAGCGGAAAACATGGCTGTTTATGCTCGAAACTCCCATTCTAAAATGCACGAGGGCAGTTTTAAATTGCCTGTTCTTAATGAATTCAAAATACTTTTCACGTTCAAAAATGCTTTTAAATGAGTAGTATAATTCAAACCGATTGCTCTCTGATACTGATACATGAGCATTCCAACGTTGGCAAAAACGGTTCTGTAGGCGTTCTTTGAATATATGTATAAAATGTTTCTCGTTGCCTACCTCTCCAAACATCCAGACATACCCAAAACCGTTTGAACAAAGCAGTGTTTTAATATGCGTGACCCAATTTTTCATCTTTTTGTTTCTATTTTGTAAATCAAACAGCATATCATAGGCTTTTCTGGAGTACCTTGTCAGTGGTTGCCTGCGTAGCCTGAACCAGAACTGAACACATCTCGTTGCTGAAGTAATATATAACGGAAAACTCCCCAATTCTCCATATGCCATATCATTAGGTGTAAATGGAGGGACGTTCAGCAATAGCTTACAGGCCTGCAAATGAACTTTTCGATAGATTCTCGTGGTTTGAACCCCCATAGTTCCGACCCCTATAAAAGAGAAGGAACAACCTGGGCATCAAAAATCCTAAAGAACAGTTTAGGTGAAAAGCAGCTGAGTTTTCTTCACACTTTCAGAATTTCTATGGTAGCTTTCTTACCTCTAATGCAATGATCGTGGCCAGAAGCAACATCGAAACTAAGCTTTGTTGAAAAAGTAACACGTAGATATTTATAAGAATTTACAACATCTAACTGCTTATCACCAAAGAACCAACATTCCTTTCTACTTAAATAGCCACCTTTCCGAAAAACCACGACTTTATTTATTATTTTTTTCCAGATTAACTTTTAAACATAATCTTTGAGCACACTCAAATAGGACATTAAGTTGAATTTGCAGACCTGCTATAGTCGACAACATGAGAACGGTGTCATCAGCAAATAACAGTATGAAAATTTCTACATCGTTAGGGATGAATTGTATTCCATGCTTGCCACGTGAAAACATGTCGCGTGCAAGCTCGTTAATAAATATAGAAAATAAGGTAGGACAACAACCCTGTTTTAGACCTTGCAAACATTCAAAATAATCAGTGTAAGAGTTACCATATCTGACACATGATTTAATGGTGCTGTACATACTTTTCAAAATGTTAAACATGTTTCCTTTGACGCCATTCGTGAGTAGTATATTAAACAAAAGACCATGTTGTACCATATCGAACGCCTTTCTGAAATCGATAAATGCTACATAAAATTTATTGTTCCCTGATAAATGTTTTTTCTATGCTAGCATACAAAATGAAAATGTGATCAGTAGTGGAATAAGATTTTCTAAACCCAGCTTGAGCATCAGAAATAACTTCGTTGTTTCCAGCCCAAGAAATGAACCGTTTATTCAATATGTGCGTAAAAATCTTACACAAGTGACTAATCAAGGAAACACCACGATAATTGTTCATATCGTTCACATCACCTTTTTTATACAACGGAATAATTATTGATTTAGTCCATTCTTCAGGGAATACACCATCTCTGAAAAGTTTATTGAAGTATTTGACTAGAAAGGGAACTATCAAATCTTCTGAGGCCTTTATGACTTCACTTATCAAAGAATCAGGACCAGCTGCTTTGCCACACGTAAGACTCTGGATGGCTTTCTTCACTTCCTCTACTGTAATTTCAGCGGCCAGAATAGGGTCAAATGCCATATCAGAGACATCCAGTTTTGGATGGTCCACTCTTTGGACAAAACCAAGGTTTAACAAGTGTTCAAAATGGTTAAACCACTGATCCTGTGAAATTGTATTACTTATGTGGGAACGACTGCGATACTTATTGATTTCGGACCAAAAGGCCTGAGAATTATCTGCTACTTGCATTAAGCAGTTAATGCGCTCAGTTTTAAAACTACGTTTCTTCATGTACTTAAGTTGATTATATTCTCTCTTCATTTGTACATAGGCACATTTATTACTTGGATCTCCAGATCTCTTAAAAATGGTCAAAGCTTTTCTAACTCCCGCCTTGTTGTTTTGACATTCCTCATCAAACCAATATTTTCTCACAACCCTGCTTTTTGAAGAACGATTTTGGCGCATACAAGCGCTGGCATTCATTAAACAGTTAGTAAATTCATACAGTGCTCTGTTAACACAAGCATCAATCATATTGGCAGCATATTCTAGATTGCTGCAAAACAGGTCGATAGTACTATTATATATGTATTCTGATAATATATCCCTTTTCCATACAGTTACATTTTCTGAGATAGGTAGAGGTGACAATGGTGTTTTGCCTGTAATTTCTAACAGGATTGGCATGTGCTCTGATTCTACCCTGCTACCTACAGAAAAGTTCACAATGTTGTCTAACAAATCGTTAGAAATAAGGCAATAATCTATGACACTACACCCATGGGAAGATACAAATGTAAAATCACGACTAAAGCTACCTCTGTTGTACCCATTCAGAATACAAAAATCAAAACAAGCACACAAATCTAATAAATTTTCTCCAAAAGCATTTAACATTGTATCCTTAGACAATCGTGTTTTTTTGAAAAACGGTGTCGAATTGGAAGGGTCAGTCAGTAGATCAGTATGTGACCACGTTACTTGGAGGTCTGCTGTCCTTGCATTAAAGTCCCTGCAACATATCAGCTAATCATTTTAATATGTAGAGTTTGTGAAATGCTTTGATGTCAGTAAGGCTACAATGTTGGTTTGCCTGTCTTGATATCAAGGACGCTGATTATGCAGTTCATTTGTCAGGAATTGTGCCTAAGTTCATGGGGCTTTCGTTTGTTTATTTGTGAGGGGAGTGTGTTGACAGAAAGCGTGGATCGCTTGTGGAGGTTATCCGTGAGAAGACAAGAATGTTAAAGTTTGTGCCTGCGCAAGCCAGGTCCTATAAACCCTGTGCAAGCCAGGTCCTATAAACCCTGTGCAAGCCAGGTCCTATAAACCCTAAAGCAATCGTGCATGCTGAGCGGTGAACAGATAGCTCAGGATGACTGAGTCGTTACCTGTAGGATGGATAGTCAAAGCGGAGATGGAAGACAGTCGATGGCACCATAGAGACAGCGACGCTTTGCAAGAACACGTGCCTCGTAGATTGTTTTAAGACACGGGAGGTGCCCTGTATGATTGCAAATTAAAGGCGACGACAGGCCTATGCCAGAATCATCCAGGTAAACCATTATTAAGAAAAGAAAAGAGAGAAGACGGTTTGAAGATAAATGTTCATTAGATAAGAATGATATGATGATTAATATGTTTCTTTTCTCTTTCAGGAACTTTCTTTCCATGGATAGAGTAGGGACGTAGTCCTTTTGTTGAGAGGGGCACCAGCACATTTGTGATTTGTTTCATAAGTTGATGAGAGGTGGCAAAACCTGGAAACTTGTTAAATTATTATGGGTTCGTAAGGACCAGAAAAGTTTGTACGAATCGAATATTTTGTGTGGCAGTATAGCTGTGAACTGTGGAAGGAAACAGTTATTTTTGCTGTTGAGTCCATGTGGACTTTTAATGCGTTTGATTATGAAATATATCTGTATGATTTTTTTAAAACAAACTCGACAGACTTTTCATGTAAATAATGTAAAACAAATTTGGCTGCTGACTGAAATGGGGAATTCCGTTTGTTTTATCCAACTGCTTGTTAATTTTGTTGATGTCGTGTGAACGAGAGTCTGACATCATGTTAATAAGGACTTGCAGCATTTCTTGAAGTTCCAGTAGCAAGGAAAACTTTCCAAAAGACTTTTTTTCCAAATTGCCTAGTATGTTGTGTAATGTTGTTCACAAAACTTATAAAAGCTATAGAGGCATATCGTCTTCAAGTGGGGCACCATTCTCCATTTTCATACATGATACAATGTTTATGGGGCGAAGTGTGTTGCAATGTGTTCAGAAAGTAAATACCATACTGCCATAGTTTGAGAGACTGGGTTTATAATCCAGGCAGAAAAGTGTGTACTTACACCTTCTCAAGAAATCACATACCTGGTACTCATATTTACTTTGTTACAATGACAGTTACACTCACGACAGGAAAGAAAAACTCTGATGATTGTCACACACCTTCTGTACGGGCGTTCCTCATGTTAGAGAACTTGGAAAACTTCTTAGGGTCACTGTTGCTAGTTTTCACGGAGCAATGTAGGAATCATGATACAGATGCATGGACAGGGACATAGGAATCATTATGATACAGATGCATGGACAGGGACATAGGAATCATTATGACACAGATGCATGGACAGGGACATAGGAATCATTATGATACAGATGTATGGACAGGGACATAGGAATCATCATGATTCAAATGCATGGACAGGGACATAGGAATCATTATGATTCAAATGCATGGACAGGGACATAGGAATCATTATGATACATATGCATGGACAGGGACATAGGAATCATTATGACACAGATGCATGAACAGGGACATAGGAATCATTATGACACAGATGCATGGACAGGGACATAGGAATCATTATGATTCAAATGCATGGACAGGGACATAGGAATCATTATGATACAGATGCATGGACAGGGACATAGGAATCATTATGATTCAAATGCATGGACAGGGACAGCATTGCAACACTTACAACAACAACAGCAAAAAATGGAGGTGATTATGGAAGAGCTGGTCAGTTTAGCCACGAACCTGAACAAGAAATATTTGTGTGAAAACAAAATGTTATGGTTCTGTTGATCTTAATTTCCTTTATTTTATAGTTTCTGATGCATCACTCATTGGCTGGGGATTTCTATGTGATCAAGGTAGGAGTGTTGAACAATGGTGTGAAGAAAAATCAACAGAAAACACTGATGTATTAGAACCAAGAGCAGGACTGTTGACTGTTTGCAATGCAGTCTATCACTGATGATAATCAGGGTATTCACATTCAGCTGATGATGAATAACACTACAGCTGTTGCTCGCACCGGTAACTTTTAGGAGAAGTAATTCACAAAGTTGAGAATGCATTCTGAAAAAATGCCAACCACAACAACACTTTTTTTGCACAGTTAGAAAAGTTTGGCCTTCAGCAGTGCGTGTGTGCCAGGGAAGCAGTATCTGATCACTGATGAAGAATCTAGAAGCAAAACCTTGATGCTAGACGGAAACTTGATGTTAATGTGCTGTAACCGACTCCAATCATTGAGGAATTTGACCCCGATCTTGACTTGTTTGCTTCAGGAGTTGATCATCAGTTCTCCAGATGTTGCATTCAGACCAGGTCTTAGTGCTTTTGCCAGTAATGCTTACAACATTTCATGGGGCTAATGTCAGGTGCCATGTTTCCCCTTTTTTGTTTGATTTTCTAGGATGCCGCTGAAGACAGAAATGGAAAAAAGCCCAGGGAGTTATTGCAGTTCCATACTGACCCGACCAGCCATGGCTCCCAAAGTTAGCAAACAGGCAGCAGGACAAAGCAGTACCACTGTCGGCAAGGAAAAGTCTGCTTCAACACCCAGGCCAAGAGGTCCAACACAGGTCAGTTCAG
>CM065745.1:41354714-41394714 GCA_033310375.1 Conus canariensis
ATTTTTCTTTTATAATAATGGTAAATTAGTCTGTTTGAAATTATCTTTTCTAGCAGCTTACCGGTGTATGTGAAGTTAGAGCAATGGGTCTGTAATTATTTTTTATCTTTCTTTGACTTTCCCTGTTTTGGTATTGGAACTATGATTGAGTGTTTCCATACCTTTGGAATATGACCTTCATCCCAGCATTTTTGAAACAATTCATGTAGCAATATAATCCAGTTTTCCGGCAAATGTTTTAACATTATGCTAGATATTGCGTCTGCTCCGACTGACGTTTTCGTATCACTTAAAGAAAACAGCGTGTCTTTCAGTTCTTTCAAAGTAATTAATATAATTTACATCATCTGGTACAGGATCTTTATACATATCTTTTTGGGCCTCGTTTTCCCTCAAAGTTCTTATTTCTTTTGGAAGATTATTAGGAAGCATTGTATCAGAAAACATGTCGATGAACGACTCGGCCTTTTGTAAATTAGAAGGAAATCCATCACCTTCAATCCTGACTGGACATAATGGTAAATGTACTCCATTTTTCATGTTATTGAATTTTGTCCATATCTTTTGTAGATCTTTATGGCTATAAACATATGTACAAAATGCAGCCCAGTAATGCCGTTTCACCTGTGCTATTGTTTTATTACTAAATGAATTCGCTTTCCTGAGAGGGATGTGATTTTCTGTTGTTTCTTTTTTTTTTCTTTTTTTTTTTCTTTTTTTTAATCCTGTGAGTAGATTTTCTGTGGGCTGGCTCCCCACTTTGCCTTAAACATGTGGCTACTAAGAATAAAGGAAAAGATGCTCCCAGGATTCACCGAAAGGGGGAGAGAATGATGAATCCATCGGTGCTCAACCAATCATGACTGCAAATCCCAAACGGACTATGAACATGGACCAAATGGAATATCCATGTGTCTGTGGAAAGCGTTTCGCTACCACCCGTGGCATGAAGATCCACAGAACAAAGATGGGATGTGTGAAGACTCATCTGAATGAGCAGCAGCGCACTGCATCAGCAGATAAGACGTCGGAAGACCAAGGCCAGGATTTAAACCACAGTGCCACGGACATCCACGCTGTTGGTTCGGATGAGGAATTTGCACAGGCCCTCGATGCCAGGCGCCTGAAACTCAACCTGCCACGAGCAAACGAAACTGAAGATTGGGAGAAACTGGATGCAACAATCGTCCAAAGACTCGATGCACTGATAGGGAAAAGCACCCTGGAACACAAACTAGCCACATATGGGGACATTGTGTATGCCACATGTAGAGACGCCTATGGAGCAAAACTACCCAAAGAGAAAACACCTCCAAAGAAATCCAGACGCCAAGAAAAGATGGACAAGATCATGGTCCAAAAGAAAAACCTCAAGATGCAAATGAAAACCGCACTGCCAGCTGAAAAACAAGGCTTGGAAAAACTGTGGAAAGACCTGAAAGAAAAACACAGTGCCCTCAGCAAAGCGGAATCTGCGAGGAAGAGGAAGAGCAAAAAGAAGAAGACACAAGAGCGCTTCTTCAGAGACCCCTTCCAGTTTGCCAGAACACTGTTTGAGCAGCCAAAATCGGGGACCCTAAGTGTGGACAAAGAAGTTCTTGAGCAGCATCTGAGGAAAACATACTCTGACCCACAGAGCAAAGCACCACTCGACATTCAAGGTCTGTTGTGGCCAACCAACCCTGAGGAACAGTTCAATGGCAAGCCTCCAACGTTGGCGGAAATCAAGAAGGTGGTCGACAAAGCCAGAGCCAAATCATCACCAGGGCCAAACGGAATACCTTACCAGCTTTACAAGAAATGTCCCAAGGTGCTGGAGTGGCTCCACAGGCTGCTGCGATCGGCTTGGAGAAACCAGAAGATCAGCGGCCAGTGGATGACGGCAGATGGTGTGTACATCCCCAAAGAGCAAAACTCAAGTGACATCAGCCAGTTCAGGCCAATATCACTACTGAACGTCGAGGGGAAAATCTTCTTCTCTGTCATGGCAGCAAGGCTGACCAAGTACCTGATGGAAAACAAGTACTTGGATGTGTCAGTCCAGAAAGGTGGCATCCCAGGCGTGGCTGGCTGTGTAGAACACGCCACAATGATCTGGGACGCAATCCAAAAAGCAAAAACAGAAAAGAGAGACCTGGACGTAGTGTGGCTTGATCTGGCAAACGCATATGGATCTGTGCCCCATGAGATGATACAGTTGGCTCTTGAGATGTACCATGTGCCAAAGAACATCCGCGACATGCTCAAGAAGTACTTCAATGGCTTCTCAATGCGGTTCTCTACCAAGGAGTACACAACAGACTGGATCAACTTGGAAGTGGGTATTGCAATGGGCTGTGCAATTTCCCCAATACTGTTCGTGCTGGCAATGGAACTCACCTTGAAAGCAGCAACAAACAACGCGAGACAAACAGACCTTGGCGATGGATACAAGATGCCTCCTCTCAAGGCCTTCATGGATGACACTGCAGTGATTTCATCCAGAGAAGACGAGACACGTCATGTGCTGGAAAGGCTGGACGACATAGTAGCCTCATCCAGAATGAAGTTCAAGCCAAAGAAATCACGGAGTCTCTCACTGAGGAAAGGAAAAGTGGCCGGATCTGTGGTCTTCAGTGTTGCCAACCAGGCCATTCCAACAGTCACAGAAGAACCAGTCAAGAGCCTTGGAAGATGGTATGATGATACGCTGAAAGACACACAAAGAGCAAAAGAAACCAAGCAGATGGCGGAGGAAGGCTTGGAGACCATTGACCAGTGTGGGCTCCCTGGCAAATACAAGGTCTGGTGTCTGCAGTTCATGCTGATACCAAAGCTCCCATGGCCTCTGATGATATACGACATCTGCACCAGCACAGTGGAGGCAATGGAATCCAAAATCAACAAGTTCACAAGGAAATGGCTTGGTGTCCCACCCTGTTTGACTGACATAGCGCTGTACTGTCGCCAAGCAAAGCTGAAACTACCACTGAAATCCATCCTGGAGGAATACAAAGCAGGGAAGATCAGACTTCAAAGCATGCTGGAGGACTCAGGAGACAAGGTGGTAGAAGCAATCAAGCCCCAGCTGAAGACAGGCAGAAAATTGAAAGTTCAAGAGGCGATGGATTCTGCAAAAGAAAGTCTCAAGATCAGAGAAATAACAGGACACACACAGACCAACAGACAAGGACTGGGGGTGACCTAAACTGAATGGTGGTCAAAGGCCAAAGGAAAAGCCAAAAGAGACATGATGATTCAGGAGATGAGAAAAGAAGAAGACCAAAAAAGACTCCAAAAAGCAGTCCAGCAGAGCCAGCAAGGGCAATGGACAACGTGGGAGAATGCACTCCAAAGAAGTCTCACTTGGAATGACATTTGGCACATGGCCCCTCTCAGGATCAGCTTCATTCTCAGATCTGCATATGACCTTCTGCCCTCAAATGCAAACCTGGTGAAGTGGGGGAAAACAGACGATCCTGCATGCCCCCTCTGCCATGAAAAACAAACAGTGGAGCATGTCCTAAGCTCATGTAAAGTAGCCCTGACTCAAGGAAGGTACACATGGAGGCACAACCAAGTGCTCAAAGAGATTGTACAAGTAGTCTGGGCTAGTACCAACACCACAAAAGGGAAAATCAGGACTCCAAAAGCACCCGCAACATTCTTCACGGCAGGAGGCAGCAAATCATGGCCAAGAACAACAGTGCCACTCGAAACATGCAGGCAGAGTCTGCTGGACGGGGCAGATGACTGGGAGTGCACTGCAGACCTCCCAGAATGGAAGAGTCACCCAGAGATCATCAGCAAGAGTGGCATGAGACCAGACATAGTAGTCCACTCTAAGTCAACCAAGCAGCTGATCATGATCGAGCTCACGGTGCCATATGAGAACAGAATGGAGGCAGCTCAAATCTACAAGACTGAAAAGTATGCTGATCTGGCAAACAGCCTGAGGAGAGAAGGCTATCAGGTCAAAGTCCTCACTGCAGAAATTGGAGCTAGGGGGTTTGTAGGAACGTCTGCATACAGCCTCATGAAACAGCTCTCAGTTGCATGGAAGGGAAAAACCAGAGCCCTGAAAGCAATGGCAGAAGCGGCAGAGAGGTGTTCAAGCTGGATCTGGTCAAGGAGGAACAAAAGTGAACTTCATAAGGCTTAATTTCCCTACAAATATCAGGTGTCCCTGTGGCTCAGTGGTTAAAGCGCGAGTCATTAAGTGGAAAATGAGCATGTCCAGAGGGTCATGGGTTCGAATCCCAGCCATGGCTCGTCCCAAGATGGGGGGGAAAAAAAGGGGGGGGGGGGGGGGGCAGCAGAGGGACATCCGGAGTCATGAACCGGGTGTGGCCCAACCCCCCTAGAGTGTCAGGAGATAAGGGCCGAAACACTTGCTTGAAGGGGGCTTCTCTTCTGAGGACTCTCTGCTGCCACGCTCTCCACGAGTTTCTTTCTACTGAATAAACGTTTCTTTTCGTTCACAACTTTCTTACAAACTTTGTTCCACCAGATGTTTTCCGTATTTTTGTCAGATTTTAAACTAGAATATTTCGGTATGGAACGATCAGCTGCTTGTAACACAGTGTTCGTGATTTTTGAATAAAATTTGTTGATATCATCATCTCTTATGTCATTAGTATCTTGCGATTTTAGAATATTCTCAAACATTTTCCAGTCAGCACACTTATAATTATATTTGGCTATAATGTCTTTGTCTGTCGTAGTCTGGACTAAGTTATCATTAAGAGTAATAATAACGGGTAAGTGGTCACTTCCTAAGCTATCAGTATGTGTGTTCCAGTCACTATTTGGTGCAAGGATGGGAGAAATAAGAGACAGATCAATGGCAGAAGCTCTTTGAGTGGGTATATCAGGGATCCTTGTGACTCTCCCATCATTAAGAAGATAGAGAGAAGCATCAACGATATTTTCGACAAATCTGTTACTAGTCACAGAAATGTTATTCGCTTCCCAAAAAGGTGAATGAGCGTTGAAGTCACCAGCAATTAGCCATTTCTCATTCGAATCATGCAATGGACGTAGCCATTCAGTATTTTCTTCATTTGGCCCCTTAGGTAAGTACACACTGACGAATTAACAATTAACGTCTGACTGATTTTAACCCATGCTGCACAGGAATGCAGTTGTAATATGTTTGTTGGTGCCAGTGACGGACACACGGAGTAATCCATTTCATCATTAATATAAATAGCCGTTTTGACTTTCTCTCCTTGCTCTGTCTTTTCACAGACCGGAGGGGGAAAATAGTTTGACAGTTTGGGTAGATTATTACGAGTCACATTTAACGACTGGAAAATGAGAATCTGATAGCTGGAGGAAGCAAGGTTTTGAATAAGGTAAGGCAGGTTTGTATGTATGGATCTGCAGTTCCATTGCATAAACCTGATAGCTTTACGTTGCCCATGACTCCTGCTTAATTACAGTACAAAATGTTTTGACATTTGAATGGTGGCAAACTAGTAACTATCAAAAATAGAGGTAGAGCACAAGAGAGAGAGAGAGAGAGGGGGGGGGTATACATATAGTTTTAAGGTACAAAGAATTAAACCTGGCGGATAACAGTAGTTACGAAGTGATGTAGTCAATGGAACGTTGATTTGTTGTCCGCAGTCAAGCAGTATCTACACAGTGTGTTTCAATACCAGTCTCTTAATACTTCGAACGTGTTCTGCCATGGGTCCCTTTAACCGAGGAAGCGAGGAAACCTTGTTCAGGGGTAGGCGTGTCTGGGCAGCTGATAAAGCGGGCGCCTTGATGTTTTCTTTGGCTTCACCCAGAACAGCTGTCTCAGGTGTCGCCCCATGTTTCCCTCAAGTACACTGGCCCCTCTTGCACTTGGGTGAAGGCCGTCCTTCTTCAGTTGTCTGGTATGTAGGTTGCCATGGTGGACGGAGGAGACATTTTCCACACCATACAGTTCTGTGGATACCAAGGCATTAAATATGTCCCGTTTAGTTTCCATGCCAGAATCTCGAAGTGGTACGATCTTGCTTATGACGATTTTTGTTTTGGGGTGTCTGGGTGCTAGATCTCTGACAGAATCAGCAAAGATTTTACTACTGATTTTGGGGTCCGACTTTTTATGTCGTTGACCCCACAGTGAATGACTACAGCGTCTTGTGACTTCTTAATGGATGAAGCAGTTGAGTCTAGAGTCACAAGGAGGTCATTAGTCGTGGAAGCCTTATATGCTAGAGCCTCAAAACCATAGGAATACCCAAGTCTGTACGCATCAACTCCGTTCAACACCGAGTCGAGCAGTATTGTGACCTTCGGAAGATCTTGTTCTTCTTTGTGGAACGAAGGTCCTTTTCGTGACTGTAGACTGACGTCAGGAGATGTAGTGTTGACGTCAGTTTTCTTAGAAACATTGGGCACGTTCTTTTCTTTGGAATCAGCAGAGACATAATGCCGTTTTCTTCCCTTCGTGTTAGGATTTTCCACTTTTGCTGGTTTAGTACCAGCGACAGAAGACTCTGGAGCAGACTTAGCTGCCTCAGCGTTAGTTAGAACATTTACTCTATTGTTCAGAGAACTTGAGTTGCTGGTCGTCGCAGTGTCCTTGACAACCACGTCTTTCATCGCTAATTTTATGTCAGCAATCAATTCATTTTGATTTTTCACTCAGATTTCCATACATGAGACTCGTTCACAGAGAGTTTCGATAACGGATTGAAGATGAAGGATGATACTCACAGAGTCTTTAGGATTTTCTTCTTCGGGTTTGCTGTCTTCAGATTTCCCGTTCGATTGAACAGCTTCTTGTTTTCGACTGTTTTCTCGATGTTCTCGATTTAATACCTCTTTTCGAAGACACGCGCCTTCTTCTAATTTTTCTTTACTCCCGGAACGTCCTGGTTTGCCGTGGTTGTTGTACGACCTCCTAGACTTCGAGATCTTGTTAATCTAGTCATGATGATGGTAGAACTGCAAAAACTTTGGACAGTGTTTGATTCACTTGGTGACTGCGTCCGCCATCTTGCTTGTGTGTGTGTGTGTTGTGTGTGTGTAGGTATGTTCGTATGGAGATGTGTGTATTTGTGTGTGTGTGTGTGGGGGGGGGGGGGTATGTGCGCGCGCGTATGTTTGTGAGTGTGTTAATTTAGTTCCTTTTCTTTAAATGAAAAATGTTGACATTCTGTTCATGCTTTCTTAAGTGTTAGTACAACCACGGGTTAACCTGACAATAGATTGGTTTCAGTCAGCCAGTGCGTGTGTGTGTGTGTGTGTGTGAGCGCGCGCATGCATGCATAGGTATGTGTGGTGTGATGGTGCTGGTGCTGGTGTATGTATGTGTGTGCGTGTGTGTGTGTGTGTGTGTGTGTGTGTGTGTGTGTGTGTGTGTGTGTGTGCGTGCGCGTGCGTGCGTGCACCTGTGCGTGTGTGTGTGTGTGTGTGTGTGTGTGTGTGTGTGGTGTGTGGTTCATAAGATAAAGTGAAAGAGGGTGTCGCGACAAGGACAGGCAGGCGTGTGGGGGACAGAGGTTGGGCTTCAGAAAGGGAGAGGTGAAATCTTGGCTGTGGATGCTAAAACCATATCTGGTGCCAAGAAATGAGGTACAGGATGGATTTCCTTATCATAAGATGTACCATCTGTCACGTATAGACATGTCCATCCCAACAAAAATATTCCCTGTGTCTTCAAACGATATGAATTCATAGCAACCAAAGGTCTGGACATTGTGATGACGTCATCGACAACTGGCTACGTCACCAACAGCAGGAATGCCGGTGGCAGTAACGCCCGTATTCTACAGGTGACCTTTCCGGTGCCAGACAGGCATACGGTCGTGTACAGTTTCAAGCAGTTTACACCTGATATTATTGTTGACACATACATCGAAGAAGTAGGAAAATACTGGTCTTCAAATTCCGAGAAAGGTAGTTTTGCAAAATAGATAAGTTAAGGCGAGGAGAGGTCAATGTTTATGCTGGAAAAAATACGTGCATGGATGAAGAAAACACGACATGCTTCCAACTTTTGTTTTCTTTCTTTCCCGACAGTAGATCACCCAAAAAACTGTCCAGTGGATTTTTGAACTGTTCAGTGGAACACTATTCCAGCTTTGAGCCTCACCTGACCTGTAACCTGAAGACAGAGTGTGAAGATGGACGAGATGAAACAGAACACTGCCTCTTCAGCAGTGCTGACTGCAAGGGATTGGTGGCTCTATGTGACCGTTGCTACACATTTCTTTGGGAACTCCATGGAATAAAAACAGAGGATGATCCATGTTGGACCTTCGCAGGGGGTAGCTTGAATTTTCCAGCCTGCTTGTATGATCCTTATTGTGCGATAGCAAGTAAATCAAAGAGATTTTGGTTTATGGGTCGGCTTTCAACGGACTTGCTATTAAACGATCTCTTATTGCCAAATATGTACAGGCACAGTGTACATATTAAGAGAACGGTCTTTTACCATACTTTTAATCGTGCAAAGTTCATGACAAGATCAAAAGATGATGGTCAGATTACATATCTTCAGCTTGACTTGAAAAGCATGTCTGTGGAAGAATGGCGATACGGCCGATGGACACCACTTTGTGAAGTAATAGCAAATAAAACTGAAGAAAAGTCTCAAAACCAAAGAGGAGTCTTATTGCCTAGTGCACATTTTCCTTTGGCAAACCATGAACACCATATGACTGTGTGTCATGACGGTCATGCGACCTACACCCTTCTTTTATGTGGTTCCATGAAATATAATAAGTGTGATAGGGAGCACACGTCTCTTTGTTATTATTCTCGTAAAAAATCTCAGACAGATATCACAAACATCCTGGATTCAACCATTCCTGTCAGTTTGTCTTCTACCTTCACATGCAGTGATGGTGTCACTACTATGTCTTACAGTCTGGTATGCGACTTCCTGACCGACTGCCCAGATTCGAGTGATGAATCATTCTGTAATCAGCCATTGTGTCGGAAAACATTCACATGCACAGATGGATGGTGCGTACCTTATAACAGAGTGTGTGACCAAATAGCCCACTGTTACGATCAGTCAGATGAGGAGCACTGTGATACATTCAAACCTCTAACGCCAAACATTGGCGAACGTTTTCCATCGCCTGCTCTAGTAGATTTTGATGCCACGAGGCGTTTCATCGTAATACAGTTGAATTATAATCAGTCGTGTCCTGACAGTCACTATCGTTGCCATGGTGAGTACAATGACTGTCTGCCAGTTTACACACGATGCAATGGCATGTATGACTGTATAGATCAGCAGGACGAACAGGGGTGTATGGAGATGACGTGTCCAGGGTTCTATCAATGCAGACTATCGAAGATATGTGTACATAGTGACCACATGTGTGATGGCTGGCCTCACTGTCCAATGTATGATGATGAACTATGGTGTAGTGTGACCTGTCCTGTTGACTGTCTCTGTCAAGTTCACAGTTTTTTATGTGTTAGTAGTTTCCATGCAGACCTCTTCCCTCACATCAGATCTTTGGATGCCACAGGGTCTGGCATGACAATGACGGACGTGAGGAGTAATGTCTATCTTATCCATCTGGTTCTTTCCAACTGCGATCTAATAGACGTGCCTGAAATAGGATTAATGAATTTGAAAACCCTTGACCTCAGTGGCAACCTACTGCAGCAAGTGAACATGACTCGTTTTCTTCATTTAAAAAGTCTGCAATCGCTAACCTTGGCTACGAACCCTATAACGACAGTCTGTCAGGCTACTTCTGTTGTTTCCCAAAAGAGTGTGCTCACTGTGTTAGATTTGTCCCACACAAAACTATCGGTGTTTGATTTCAAAGTTCTCGCGCAATTTTCTCGCTTGCAGAAACTGCACTTAACCGTTACCAATGTCCATACCATGACAGGAAGGGGTTCCCAGTTCACACCTCTGCTGACTGAGATGTACATGGATGGTACTCCGGTGAATTTGTTTCAACCTGACATGTTTAAAGATCTTTTCTATCTGCGATTCATCTCAACAGAGAACTATAAGTTATGCTGCGTGGAAATACTCCCGTATAACTTCGACACTTCACATTGTTATGCCCCCAAAGATGAAATTTCATCATTTGAGGATTTATTGCAGTCATGGACATACCGTGGATTTCTTTGGCTGATGGTTTGTCTGGCACTGTCTGGCAACCTCCTTTGTTTTTCTGCGCGTTTATTTGTAAAGAGCATGGCCTCTTCAAGTGGCTTTAGTGTGTTTGTCACCAATCTCACCATGGCCGACCTACTGATGGGTGTTTACATGACTGTTATAGGAGTAGCTGATGAACGGCTCCGTGGCAGATATCTCCACCATGATGATGCATGGAAGAGCAGTGTGACCTGTAAGGTGGCTGGTTTCCTGTCTTTGCTGTCCAGTGAGGTGTCAGCTCTGATCATCTGCCTGATTACTTTAGATCGTTTTATTGTTCTGTGTTTTCCATTCAGTACCTTGAAATTTGACAGAACATCAGCCTGGATGGTTTGTCTGTTGATCTGGCTGGTTGGCTGGTTTCTGGCCTTGCTGCCTTTACTACCCATGACATCACACTGGGAGTTTTACAGCCAGACAGGTATCTGTATTCCTCTACCAGTGACGAGGCAAGAGTTTAAAGGGAAACTTTATTCTATTAGCGTGTTGATTGTTCTGAATTTTATTCTATTTCTATTGATATCTGCTGGTCAGGTATTTGTCTACTGGTCAGTACAGAAAAATGCTTTGAAGGTGAACACTACACAAATGTCACGAGACATTACTATAGCTCGTCGGTTAATCACTATCGCACTAACAGATTTCATGTGCTGGTTTCCAGTTGGGTTGTGCGGACTCTTGGCACTGGCCGGTGTTCCTGTTTCTGGAGAAGTGAATGTCGCCCTGGCAATATTTGTTGTACCTTTAAACTCTGCTATCAATCCCTACATGTACACATTCAACACTTTGGCAGAAAAGCGGAGAAAAATCAAAGAACTGAACTTCTTAAATTGGATGGAATCACACTCTGGTTTGATTCCATCAACACTGTGATAATCTGGGTTGAAAGGTATGGTTCCTAAGAGTTAGAACGCAGGAGAAAAACCTTTGAGGTAGAGTTCACTTCCACCCCCTTTCTTGCTATTTGTAGAAGCAGCAGGCATATGGTACAGGCGCTTGCTATTTTCTTTTCGTTGGACCTGTCAAAGTCACCTAGGAACGTCTCATCTTTCGGACAAAAGAATCAAACTCCTGTTCTTTGACACTGTAATGGGCATAGGACGCTGAATAAGGTGACCAACTAGATCTGGTTCTATACTTCTGCTGAACTGATCCAGACAGACAAAGGATCGACTGTCATCACAAGCTGAAAGTCGTTACCTCTAGCAGATGATTAACACACCAATCTTCCTGTAACCTTCACAATGGTCCCAACACAGAGAACTGCCCTGTACTTTTTTTTATCACACTTTCAAGTCGCCTTTTCATTTTCATTCACCTCGCATTTTACTCTCAGTTTTTACCTTAAACCCCATTTACATTATTTCACTCAACCGAACGTTCAAGAAGCGTGGTGTAGCACAGCTAATGAACAGACTTAGAGTACTCTAAAATGTTCTAAAATCATGACGTAGTCCAACCTGCAAATACATGAAACCTTCTGGATTGATCAAACCCACGACGTATTCTGGCGAATCACAAAGCTATGAATATTACAAAACATTTTACCTGGAAGATTCTTTCTGTATCAGCACCATTCTTTGATTGAAAAAACTCTTCGGAATCATTGCTCATTTTGTGCACATGTCATTTGGTAGAGTATTGTCACGTGAACGTCAACACGTCTCAAGAAAAACCCAAATACATAGATCTGCATTAACAAATGATGAGATTTAAAATCGATCTGTTTGGTCGCCTCCAGAAAAAGCCAAATATAAAGAATTAAAATCGATCCGTTTGTAACACCCGTGTTGAACTAAAACCGATCCGTTTGTAACACCCGTGTTGAACTAAAATCGATCCGTCTGTAACACCCGTGTTGAGAATTTCCCGTGATTGTTGCACATGAAAAAGCTTGTGCTCGAGACTGATGCACGAAACTGTATAGACTAACACAAGTTAATGAAGTTCAATGCACGCAACTTTACTGTAGATATGTGAAAGCAAAACAGAAATAAATAGAATGCAAAACTTGGGAAATGGAACGTGGCACAGTGTTCCCCTCTTTCTGCCCGGACCTTGCTGACTGTTCCTCATCATAATAGCAGCGCTGAAAAATGAGTGCCCTTCCTGTGTATCAGCTGACTCAAATGTAATGTCAGAAAACTGTTCGAACTCCTTACTTTCAACTGCTTTGGATGTGCACACAAGTAGCATCTCCCCCACAAAAACAGTAGAGTCACTCTCTGTAAGTGTGGGCTCTGATGCGGGTTACTTTTCTTGGAGATTTTCAAACATCATCAGTTACCTGTCATTGTGTTTTCATGCTGATAGCCAAAGGAGAAGCAGGTTCTCAAGGAAAGGAGCAGATCAGTCAGAGTTAAACTGGGTGGGACTTACCCTGCAGTGTGGACATGAGAGAAGAGAGTCTACCTCAATCAGTGAGAGTTAAACTGGGTGGGACTTACCTTGCAATGTGGACATGAGAAAAGAGAGACCACCTTAACAACTGAACTCAGTGACAGTGTCCAGACCCAGCGATTGAATCATGATACTGTCACACTGTGCATAAATGCATGCCCGCACTCAGCTCAGCATTTACTCTGTGCACACGCAATCTCTCCAAACAACCAGAAGGCGCACTACAATACTCTTCTTCTCCCCCTCCTCTCCGGGGAATAATTTACTAAACAATAATCAATTTTCCATCATATTCAACTGGTTTGTCTTCAAGGAATTATTTTTCATTCCTCCTCTCCAGTGGAGGTACAATCATTCCACAGATCCACTAGTTGGGACCAAATTTCATCTCATTATACATAATACTTCACAAATATATCTTTTACCGGTTTCTCCTCCTCACTGGAGAAACAATGTATATATTTTCAAAGACAAATCAAAAGATGGCTTAAAATATAGTAGTATCAACTGAGTTCATCAGGGGGACAATTAAAAAATCATTATGGGTCAACATGACAAATGCATTCTTTTCTCACGATTGGTGCAGTCGTTGTCTTCTACAGCTCGATTCTCCAACCCTGGAGACGATTAGGTGCTGCCGCAGCACTGTAGCCCAAATATTTGTGCGATTGCCTCAGTCGCCTAACTGGTGCTGCCACAGCACTGGGAAGGGCTGAAACACGAATGAAGTCCGTGTAAGTAATCTATTTCAAAATCTGAATAATCATAAATTCTTTTCCCTTTTCCCTTTTCTTAACTCTCTCTTTTTTTCTCTCCCCATCTGTCTATACCTCACCTGGTAATGGTGAATCGCAGGTGGAACTCGTTCTTCAAACAACCTGTCCGGTCAGTGTCCCCAAGCCATCTCCTTCCTATTCCTTATTTTTCCCTCCTGCGCTCTTTTTGAGTACACATTCAGTGAGTACTCGTCTAACTCTACGCATTACCAGCCCATGGTTGCTGACCAATGGACAACGTCCGTTCATTCAACCAATGATCGCCCTACGTCTATAGCCACCAGCGACACCGATCACACTGGTCAGGCCATTCAAATTTTCTTTTCTTCTACCTTTCCTCTTCCCTACCTAGGGAAATGCTTTATAACAAATAAGGGCGTACGTGATGGAACGTCACATGTCGCCATGTGAGGCTACATCACATGACAGATACACTGACAGCACAGTACTGACCAACTGATCAACTAGGTTACCCTCCACTCAGAAAGGGGTCAGCGAATAGAAAAGGGGGAGATCACCTTGGCCCAGTCACTGGGTATCCAGGCAGAGGATAACGTGCATTTGGCTGATTGGATGCGTGGCGGTAAATATCTTTAATATGTTGGAAGGGGCGTGCGGGGGGGGGGGGGGGGGGGGGGGGGGGGGGTGTAGTTGGACGTATACAACTAGTTCGCCTTCGTTCCCGACGCCGAATGGGAGAAGGCAAGGAGTGTGAGGGAGATTCCTGTAATGGTTCACTCCATTTTATCATTCAGAGAGTGGGGGTGAGGGCTGGTGGAAGACATCTGATGTAAACCACACGACCGTCTTTGTCCTAGAGGTGATGGTAGTAGTAGTGGTGGTAGTAGTGGTAGTAGTAGTAGTAGTACTAGTAGTAGTAGTAGTAGTAGTAGTGGCAGCAGTAGCAGTAGTAGTAGCAGTAGTAATATCAGTAGTAGTAGTAGTAGCAGCAGCAGCAGCAGCAGCGTTATGATTGTGATGGTGTGGAGTGGTAGACAGTGCAGGCGAAGACAGACAGACGATGGTAGGCTGAGGAACTAAGGGGCCCCAGCAAGTCAAGGAAAAGGGAACAGGGAGGAGTCTCTTCTTTTTATTTAGTTTTCAGAGCTGCAGAAACATAGCATCTCAGGCTAACAGCGCTTTACATAAAGCAGAAACCGAACCATAAACAGGCAACATGGTGCTGCAGACTAAACGGGTACTGCGATACTGGAACTGCCATATATATATATATATAAATATATATATATATATATATATGTGTGTGTGTGTGTGTGTGTGTGTATGTATGTATGTATGTATGTATGTATGTATGTATGTATGCATGCATGTGTGTGTGTGTGTGGTGTGTGTGTGTGTGTGTGTGTGTGTGTGTGTGTGTGTGGTGTGTGTGTGTGTGCACATTTTGTTTTCCTTATTTCAGCTTGCATGCTGGCTGGCTCGTCGTCTGTCGAAGGTATTTGAACACATGTACTACTGATGAAAACTTCAAAATTCAAGCAATTGTATAAAATATGTCACTGTTGAGAGTTTTTTTTTGCTGGTAATTTGAATCACAGAATGAACACGTTTTTAAGGAGTTGCTACCATATTTTTCCCAGCTGTGGTAATAGATTTTTTAAAAAACCATATTTTTCGTGATGAATGAATAACAGGCGTTTTACACAATTCATACATAAGAAAATTGATCCTTCGAAACTGTATCTGAGCAGACAATTTTGCCTTTGAAAATTAGTACAAAACACAACTTGTTTCCTTCCTCGCCCAGCTGCCGACTGTGCTTTAGATTCAATTTTCAATTAGAAAATATGTCAACACAGGTGACCAAATGATTTTTTTTAAGAGTTTCAGCCGTGTTCATCATGGAAATGGAATCGGTGACAGGATTCAAAATCGAAAATGTCTACATTATGAAGAATGATAATTTAGCCAAATCCCTTATAATGACAAATGGTGATACGAAGAAAGTGATTGTTCTAGTGGAGTCAAAATCATCACTCTTTTCTTATAATCGCAAGCTTGTACAGACAATATCCCAACCATGCGACATAAAAAAATGAAAGGCTTTACTTTTAAAGTATGTTTTTGGATTCTACAGGATTTGGATTCTACAGGATTTGGATTCTACAGGATGTGGATTCTACAGGATTTGGATTCTACAGGATGTGGATTCTACAGGATTTGGATTCTACAGGATTTGGATTCTACAGGATGTGGATTCTACAGGATTTTCTCATATTTTGTGCGAAATAAAAAGGTTTCAGAAGCACAGATTCTCACATGGCGTCGAAAGCAATTGTGCAGAATATCAGGTTAGAGAAATATGATCTCCCTAATCCAATATAGTTGTACTGACCAAAACATGTTATTTGTTTTACTTCCGTGGTGTCTATGTCATGATTTCATAGCTTCTGTGGCATTCACATTGCAAAGATTTTATACGAAGTAATCAAGATTCCTCAATCAATGGAGGAAAAAGGGAAGGTATCTCTAGAACAAAAAAAAATCATCTGCTGAAAGATCACCAACAGAAGGTGCACACTGTAGCAAGATGCAACATTAGATTATCAAAGTGAGCCATAGTTGCCTAGAGACACAGAATCTGTAGCAAGAAGCAATATTAGATTATCAAAGTGAGCCATAGTTGCCTAGAGATACAGAATCTGTAGCAAGAGGCAACATTAGATTATCAAAGTAAGCCATAGCTGCCTAGCGACACATAATCTGTAACAAGAGGCAACATTAGATTATCAAAGTAAGCCATAGTTGCCATAGTTGCAGAGACACAGTATCGTTGGACATAGGTTTTTTTGTTGTTGTTTTTTTTCTTACCCAACTGCATTGCCTACACTAAAATTGAACAGAAACGAATAACCCCAGTAAATGTGTACGTGGGACCTACTTTGTAGCAAATTTTGCATGTGACTAGAACATTATTAAAACGACGACGACGATGATGATGATGATGATGATGATGATGATCATCATCATCATCATCATCATATCATCATCATCTTCTTCTTCTTCTTCTTCTTCTTCTTCTTCTTCTTCTTCTCTTCTTCTTCTTCTTCTTCAAAATGAGCCATTGTTACCTTGCTGCACAAACTGTAGGACACTACCATACACTTAGTAACCTCACAGGCTGGCCAAACAGTACAGGAGTTCCATGAAACATTTCGTTTCGATAACAGTGCTGCTCTGCTGAACATTCCTAGTCTGAGGGGTCCACATTATTCATCATCTACAAAAGGATGACACCCAGCATCAAGAGAACGCATCGATCATTTCTTTCGGCTCTGTATTGAAGCAAAGCGAGGCCTAAAAGAAACAAAAAGTACACACAAACGTGTCAGCGGGACCCAGCAAAGTACTGTCAGCAACTGCCGAAACACCCGACCCAGAGCAATCCTGCACTACCCATGGAAAACTGCCCTGTGTTCACATATGGTGTGGCACGCATACGCATTCCATTGGGACGTCAAGGGACATAACTGCTCCCTGGCAAATGCCATTGTGTGACCACCAGATGCGACACAGCAGAACCTAGATGGAAGCGCGCCTGTGGGTGTATCAGGCTGTGCAACTACAGAGACCACAAGCAAAAGACGCCACCACCAGGCGTACTGCTGTGGGCTTCCTGCAGCCCCACTCGTCGCCGTTTTGTTGACAGGCAAAACAGTACAACTCCAGACAGCCTAACTTTAGCCACACGGTCTTACATGACGTCTAAAGAGGATCCCTATTTGCAGTCTTTACCGCTGTCAACGGATCATTCCCTGTGGTCAGTGGGTATTTCCTCACCTTCACTGGGCCTTTCCCCCAGAGTCAACCTGGAGATAAGGTTTCGCAACTGGAGCCTGATGGCTTGGAAGAGAAGAAACTGTGCATGCTTGAACATTTCTCCATTACCTGCAAAAGTTGAGAATGATAAGAAAAGGCTCTTTTATACCTCTTCGAACCTACTTCTCAGGACCACATGCCCAGGTGTACTGACTACTTCTCAGGACACACTGCCCAGGTGTACTGACTACTTCTCAGGACACACTGCCCAGGTGTACTGACTACTTCTCAGGGCACAGTACCCAGGTGTATTGACTACTTCTCAGGACACACTGCCCAGGTGTATTGACTACTTCTCAGGACACTGCGCAGGTGTATTGACTACTTCTCAGGACACACTGTCCAGGTATACTGATATGATGCTCACTAAGGACAAGCATGGACACGGAAATATGTGCTTAACCCTCAGTAATCACTGCAACAAAATCGGTAGCATTCTGTACAAAGGCGGCAGTCTGTACTGTCTTTAAGAAAAAAAGTCCAGTCAGTCACAGATGTTTTCAAACTTTTTTTTTCTGTTCTCTCTCTCTCTCTCTCTCTCTCTCTCTCTCTCTTCTCTCTCTCTCCTCTCTCTCTCTCTAATGTCTCCATGGCATGCTGGTCATTTGGTACCTTTTTCTTCCTTTATTTTTGCTTCTTTTTCATCCTTATTTTCCTTGAAGTGCTTACACACCTTTGCTGATGTTTGTGAAGGCCCTGTAGTCCTCTCCTGTCCTTTCCCCCTGTTTTACCTGTTGTCTGCCTCTTTCAGTTCAAGTGCACATCAAAACGTGTTTACATATTATGCTGGACACATAATCTGTGTCTGGGCTTCTTGTTTGCTTTCGTGTCTGTGAATTAGGTACTCATCACCCCCCCCCCCCCCCTCCCCTTCACCTCCTCTTTTCCGCCCTCCTCCTCTCACGCTCTTCTTTCAGACCAGGAGACACACAAAGGGACAGGACCGAAACCAATACCCTGCACTGCCAGCGCTTTATCCATGCGCAGGATGAAAGATGGACGTCCTCTTCCTCCTTCTCCTTCCTTTCCTCCGTGTCTTCCTCTTTCAGACAAGAGACATTCCAACGGAAAGGATCTTCCCAGACCCTGATGTTCTAGTGCTTAACCTGCTCACAGAGTAAAAGATGGCGGTTCTCTCCCTCCTTCTACTTCGTCTTCCTCCTCCTCCTCCTTCGCTTCCTCGTCTTCTCCAACACCTTTTCATCTTCTTCCTTCTGCAGTTCTTTTGCTATCTCCTCCTCCTTCTTCACCTTCTGTGTCTCACCCACTTCTTTTTTCTCTTCCTTCTCTTGATCTGTTCCCTCTTCCTCCTCCTCCTCCCACTCCTCCTCCCACTCCTCCTCCTCCTCCTTCTCCTCCTCCTCCTCCTCCTCCTCCTCCTCCTCTTCCTTCACCTCCAGGTCCTCTTCCTCCTCCTCCATCGCCTCCCTTTTGTCTACCTTCACTGCATCCTTTCGCATCTTTTTCCACCTCCTCTTTCTTCTCCAATTCCTCCATCACATCTTCGTCTTCCCCCTCCTCCTCTTCTCCCTCCTACTCCATCTTCACTCCCCCTGAACTTCCTCCTCTTCCCTCCGCTACATTTCTCGTCCTCTTCTTCCTTCTTCTTCACCTCATTTATTGGTTAAACACTGTCACTCCACGTCCTCTTCTTCTTCTCCCTCTCCTTTATTGGTTAAACACTATCACTCCACGTCCTCTTCTTCTTCTCCACCTCCTTTATTGGTTAAACACTATCACTCCACGTTCTCTTCTTCTTCTTCACCTCCTTTATTGGTTAAACACTATCACGACTCGGTGGTAAACACGAAATACAGCTGGCTCCCCCTGGAGCTTTCCCAAGACATCTGCTGGTCCACGCTAGAGTCTTCATCCCGTTTAACACTTACCCTTCTCCCCCTCTCTTCTCCCGTCCCTACCCACGCCATGACTGTCCACGCTGAATTTTCTTTTTGCTTCCGAAACGGTGAAGGTAAGAACACAGGAGGCCTTTCACTGCAAACTGTTCAACACTTGATTTTCCGCGTATCACATAGTTTTCATGAAGATACTAGCTGTCTTTTAACATCATACACATATTAAGTCTTGTTTTGCAATCTGTGTGTGTGTGTGTGTGTGTGTGTGTGTGTGTGTGTGTGTGTGTGTTGTGTGTGTGTGTGTGTGTGTGTGTGCGTGCATGCGTTCGTGTGTGTGTGTGTGTGTGTGTGTGTGTGTGTGTGTTTTCCCCATTTCACTTTTTTTTTCATATGATGAAACTAGGAGGTGTGTAAAGTCATTTCGTGACAGAAGTGTACACAGCATGTGATCTTCCAATAGATAACAACTAAGCAGGGTAACTCTTGCTCCCATGATTAAAACGTCGTGAGCTCAAAAACTCAAAATGAATGCAGCATTAATTTTGAACTATGAGAGCTTGTGATGGTTTAATCATGGAGCAGGATTTACCCAATTGTTTCGTTATTCATTCGTGAGCAGCATTCGTTTGAAAGTTATGAGCTTGCGATTATCTAATAATGAGAGCAAGAGTTATCCTACTTGTTTGTTATTTACTGTTTGCTGTTCCCTGCCTCATGTAAGATTTCCTTTCAGTGATCTTCCAGGTTTAAATCGCTTACTCCATGGTGGTTCTCACATCCTAATGCGGGCACGCTACTGTTTGAATTGCAGTTAACGAGCAGAAATTCCCACATCCAGACTGGAATCATTTCACACAGGCAGTATCTTCCCCAGGGGAGGGAGGAGGAGGGAATGAAGAAACAAGGGGAGGGGGGAGGGGGGGTGCATGAGAGTCGTCAGTCAGTTCAAAGCTTCATGAAGACGTAACATTCATCAACAATGTGACCGTGGAAATTATGATCCATTGTACAGTATTGACATAAGAACTGTTTGCATAATATTCTGTCCTCTTTGTATACAAGACAAGATGTAAATATAGAATGTAATGCATTGTCAACAAAAAGGCTGGTTACAGCAAGTCAACAAATATACAATGCACATGATGGGTTTGAAACAATATTCAGAGTGTACGTGGGAACACTGTCAATGCACCGACGTACATTGATGCACTTATGAGTAAACCAGTGCATTAAGGTACAGCGATGCATTGTGTATAAATAGAGTACAAGGTGTACTACTGTGTAATATTGTATAATCCAGTGGACTCGGCACACGTTCTTTTTTTTTTTTTTTTTTTTTTTTCGCTTGCATGGAGTACCATGCAATGAATTGATGCGCTGTGTGTTGATATGTGCATTGACTATACCGTGTTATGTATGGACTGCACAGCAATGCACTGTGTTGATATATACACTGACTATACCGTGTTATGAATGGCTGCACAGCAGTGCACTGTGTGTTGATATGTGCACTGACTATACCGTGTTATGTATGGATTGCACAGCAATGCACTGTGTGTTGATATGTGCACTGACTATACCGTGTTATGTATGGACTGCACAGCAATGCACTGTATGTTGATATGTGCACTGACTATGCTGTGTTATGTATGGATTGCACAGCAATGCACTGTGAGGAAGCAGGAACATTAATGACAGTACGTAACGCCGGGAATGTTAAGCAATATACTGTTAGGAAGTATTTGTATAGTGATGAACTGTAAATAAACATCTGCATTGATGATACCGTATAGTGTCATGCACAGCGAGTGAATATGCGCATTGACGACCATGTTCAATGCATTGAGAGTATACTGAAGCTCTGCGAGTAAGCATGTGCATTGGGGATACTGCATAATGAAATGCAGTGTGAGTACACAAGTGCAGTGGCAGTATTGTGTGATGCTACAAAGAATGAGTGAACCTGTACATTGATGAAACTGTGCAATGCTATGCAGTCGGAGTCAACATGTGCATTGATGACTGTTTTCAAAATCCGGAGTGTATAGCGATGCCCTGTGAGTAAGCATGCGCATGTATGATGCCGTCGTATGTCCTGAGTGTAAAAAGATGTACTGTAAGCAAACATTTACATTGACTATACATTGAGTCTTGTGTCTATCGAATGCACAGTGCGATTTCTAACCCCTCCTTCCCATCTTTTAAAGATGTTGACCCCGGTGCAAAACTGTTGACTAAGTAAGCTGACATGACGTTTTCAGCTTGGTTGGCTCCTTGGTTGGTTGGCTGGTTGGCTGGTTGGTTGGTTGGCTGGTCGGCTGGTTGGTTCCTTTCGGGATCCTGGTACTGCTCTTGGACGGCAGAGCTCAGTGCTGCTGAACCAACCAGTGTAGTTTACAATGGCGGGACAAGAGTTTCCTTATATTAAGTTTTGCAGCGCTCCGCCTGCATTCTTGTTCTGCTGCAAAAAGTTCTTGGTGAGCGTTATGTTTTTTTTTGTTTGTTTGTTTTTTGTTTTGTTGTTTGTTTTTTTTTAAACACATGTGAGAATCAATTTAGGTGTTAAGTTGGGTCCAGACACACATGTACTGCTCGCTCATACACCTCCTCCCCCCAGGCGCACACATTCATAAACACACACACACACACACACACACACACACACACACACACACACACACACACACGCACGCACGCACACACACGCTTACACACACACACACGCGCGCGCGCGCGCGCGCGCGCCCGCACACGCACACACACGCTTACACACACACACACACACACGCGCGCGCGCGCATGCACACACACACACACACACACACGCACACACACACACACACACACGCTTGCAAGCACACATTTGCACACACACACACACACACACACACACACACATACACACGCATGCATGCATATGCACGCACGCACATGCATGCACTCACACACAAATGCAGGGACACACACACACACACACACACACACACACACACACACACACACACACACACACACACACACAGAGAAAGAGAGAGGATCCTAAGTCCTTTTTAAATAATGTACCCGGTTTTTTTTTTGTTGTTGTTGTTGTTGTTTTTGTTTTTAATTCTAGATCAGTTACAAGTTTAATGTACAGGTTACGATTAATCGCATTTTGCATAATTTTTTTTTTTTTAAATGACTATGCCCATGTGTGAAACAAATAACCGTAAACCATTTACTGTTTCAGTGCCCTGTATAAATCATTTAGTTTCTCAATCATTAATTGATCAAATTTCATTTGATAATTCATTGTCCACTGAGGACAGTCTAAGTACTTTTCAGTTACTTTATGATTCTTTACAGTGTTGAATTCCAGTCTAGTTAGTATTTTTCTTCGATTTATTGTGTTACTTTATGCGTCATTTTTTTTCCGTATATCTAACATGCTTGCTAGTAGGCCACTATATGACATTAGTACTGTTCTATGAATTTAGATCCCACAAGTTGATACATTAGTTAGGACTCCTAAGTTACATTTTGTTCAGTTATGTACTAATCCATTAGCCATAAACACTAACTCCACTCGCACCTATACACATCATCCACTAATCACTCAAATCCTTCCCCCCCCCCCCCCGCCCCTGCACCACACACACACACACACACACACACACACACACACACACACGCACGCACGCACGCACGCACGCACGCACGCACGCACACACACACACACACACACACACACACACACACGCACACACACACACACACGCACACCACACACACACACACACACACACACACACACACACACACACACACACACAACGATTCAAAGATTTTAATCCGGTGACCCCTACTGGGGCGTGGAGGACCTGAAACAAACCAAACAAATGAAAATGAAACACAGTACAAGGTTCATAGGCAAATTGTGAAGTCTTGCCTCTCTCTCTCTCTCTCTCTCTGGGGGCATGACCTGACACTGAAACGCAGAAGTCGCATGTTTCAACGCTCCGCCGATTCTTCCATCTTGACCAAGCCAGAAGCCAGTCAGGGTCGCCATTTTCTGCCAGCATTTTCATCCTGAGACATGCCATCCACTCCACTCGCTTTTCGAGCGACATGCGGCTGCTTTTTGCCAGTTTTCATGTCGTTCATGATGAAGAAGGCCAGGGAGAAGAAAGCCGAACGCATCGCCATGTTGACACTTCGGAACAGGCTGGACGGTGTCACCCTTGGCCTGCTCCTCACCTTACTGTTCTGGGGCGGTTTGCTGATGAGGCGCGGAGACGTGGAGCAGAACCCCGGACCCAAGGACAGCCTGAGGCAGTCAGGACTGGGCAGCAGTGGACGGACGAGCCTGGACAGGACCGCGACATCCCAGGGCAGCAGGCAGTCTACACCTTCCCGGCAGCCTACCCTTGCTGATGTTGTGGAGATACTGCAGTCCATGAAAGTTCAGAACGCCACAACAAATAGTAAGCTCGATGAAGTGGAACGATGTGTGAAAGGACTGAGAGAACAGTATGTTGAGTTACAGAATGATATGTTGGACTTGGAAACAAAGGTGGATGATTTGAAAAAAGAAAACCAAACTTTGTTACAGAAAAACTCTGATCTGCTCTCTCGAGTCGAACAGTTAGAGAGAAAGACTGACGGCCTTGAGGGCAGATCCAAAAGGAATAATCTAATATTCTATGGTATAGATAGAGAACAAAACGAGTCCAATGAACAATGTGCAACCAAATTACGTGACGTCATTGCTAATAAGATGGACATAAGCAGTGGCATCCAATTTGATAGGGTCCATCGTTTGAACAACGAACCAGATTCCCCGATGATCGCAAGATGCACATTTTATAAAGACAAAATGCAAATTCTCAGTGTGAAAAAAAATTGTAGGGTACCAGAATTTTTGTAGGGGAAGACCTCCTTCCGAGTGAGGGAGATAAGACGCAAACTGTCTCCCCTCCTGAAAAAGCCAGAAATGATGGGAAGAGGGCCACGATGGTATTTGACCACCTACTCATTGATGGTCAGAAGTACTTCCTTGGCGAGGGGGACAGTTTGCGTGAATCCAGATAGGATTCTGGCCGGCCATTTTCTGGACTTAATTTTCCTTTTGATAGGAACACGAGAGGTAACAAATGTAACCCAACACCGTCTGTACGCTCACCTGTTCGTCATGTCAGTGACACGCTTGAACTCTGTGATGTTAATCAGGTCAGCAAGGCCGTGTCGTGGCGTGACAGCGTGAGTGAGCACGTGCAACACACACCGAGCGCAATACCAAAACGTGTTTTTTGTTGTTGTTGTTGTTGTTGTTGTTGTTTGTTGTTGTTTTGTTGTTGTTGTTGTTGTTGTTTTGTTTTGTTTTTTGTTTTGTTTTGTTTTTTGGGGGGGGGGTGTTTGTGGAACGTAAACGGATTGCTATAAAAAATATTTGACTCTGGTTTCATTTCTTAAGTTTGTCAGTTCGTTTGTTTAGTTGAGACATTTATTGAGGATTGTCAGTTGGACTTATTTACCGGGTACAGACTATTTTGTAAATATGCCGTTAAATTTACTAAACATGGTAGACGATAGGGAGGACTTGTTTGTTTAGTAAGGAATGATCTTTTCCCATACGTTAAAAGTATTGATATGGATCATGTTAATTGTTGCATGTTTTTGATCAGTAAAGAGTTACTTGGATTAGGTAAATATATTCTGTATGCTGTACATATATACCACCAGAAGGATCTCCATTCTACACTTATTTTGATATTGACAATGGAATTAGTATGCTTGAAGAATATTTAACAGATGTTCTGTTGCAGAATGACGTGTATGTTATTTTAAATGGAGATTTGAATAGTAGAACAGTTGATGTTTCTCAAGATTATATTGTACAAAATACGTTTGATCCACAGTTCAATAATTTGTCCTATAATATGATTCGACATTCAAATGACTGTACTTTGAACAATTATGGTAAATTATTATAGAACATGTGCACTGCGTTAGATTTGAGCGTTTTAAATGACGTGTGCAAAGGCGACTGTGGAGGTTGTTACCCATTTATATCTCACTCTGGAAGCAGTGTCACAGACTATTTCGTACTCTCACGTGAACTATTTCTGATTTTGTTTGATTCTTGTGAATTATCTATAGTTGACCGTATTGAATCCGACCATTTACCAGTGACAGCATGTGTTGTTGTTGCCAAGGAATGTTCACCTGATATTTGTATGCAAAAAGAGGATTTTGTCATACACAAACTTGTATGGGATGAGAAGTGTGCAGCTACATATACCAGTATCTTGTGCAGTGAAGAAATACACACAAAAATTGATCTTGCAATTGATTTGATTGATGTTAACGTAAATAATGCTCTTAAAGTTTTTAATGATTGTATAAGAGAAAGTGCTGGGTCCATGAAAACATGTGTATCATTTAACACCAATGGAAGTTCATGGAAATGGTTTGATATAGAATGTAAACTTTGTAAAAGAAACACTAGAATATTGCTACAGAAATTTCGTCGTTCAGTAAAATTAGAAAAGAAAACAGAAACAATAATTGAAATGAAAAATGAATATGTAATTGCCAGACGTGAATATGAACATTTACTAAAGCGGAAGAGGAAACAATTCAACAAAGCTTCATTAGATAAACTAATAACGACAGTGGGAACCCAAAAAGAATTTTGGGACGTTGTTCATAACGCGTCCTTCAAAAGAAAACAGCCTAGGAATAATATATCAATCAACTCCTGGTTTCAACACTTTAAAGCCTTGCTGGAGACGGATGCTGACAACACAGTAAATGAGTATTCAGCTGAAGTTGAAATGGAAGGCTATATGAATCGTCCGATCTCTAAAGATGAAATATTGCTAGCACTTAGAAAACTAAAAAACCATAAAGCAGCTGGTCCCGATGGCATTATCGCCGAGCTTTTCAAGAATTCGAATGATCAAGTTGTATACTTCCTTCTGAAATTGTTTAATAACCTATTTGATAATGGTGTGTTTCCTGAAAACTGGGTTGAATCTGTTATTCAACCTATTTTCAAGAAGGGTGATATCAATAGTCCCAACAATTATAGGGGAATTTCCTTGAGTGATGTTAGTAGTAAATTATTTAGTATAGCGATAAATAATAGAGTGCAAGAATGGGTGGATGAACACAATATCACAGGTGTTTATCAACCTGGATTTAAAAGGGTATACCGAACAGTCGACGATATGTTTTCTTTACTAGCTCTCGTACAGAAACAGTTTTGTTGTAGTCGAAAATTGTATGTTGCATTTATTGATTTCGAAAAAGCTTTTGACACGGTAAATCGAAATATTCTTTGGCCAATTCTCTTAAAAAATGGCATGAAAGGTAAATTATTCAGATGCATTAAAAGCATGTACAATGATGTCAAAGCCAGAGTTCGATGTGGTTCTATGTTAACTGATTACATTGCCTGCACACCAGGATTAAGGCAAGGAGATGCTTGCAGCCCTGTTCTGTTTTCTCTTTTCATTAACGAACTGGCGTTTGAAGTAATTAAGCAAGGAAGGCATGGCGCTCGACTTTCACTAGATGCATTCGAATTATTTATTTTGTTGTTGGCTGACGATGTCGTTCTGATGGCAGATACAGTTACAGGTCTGCAAACACAACTAAACAGCTTACAACATGCCGTTGCATCTCTTCAACTTAAAGTTAATATGACTAAAAGCAATATCATAGTATTTTGGAAGGGTGGATATTGGAGTGTGAGAGAAAAATGGTTGTATAACGGTAAAAGAATGCCTGTGGTTCATGCGTATAAATATTTAGGAATTTTTTCTCTAAGCGCTTGAGCTTCACTGCTACATGCAAAGACCTTGCAAGTAGAGCTAAGAATGCTTTGATTTATCTTCTTAAAAGGTTATACATGTTAGATAACAACTCTTTTAATTCATTTATGAAATTCTTTGAGTCTCAGATACAGCCAGTTGTGCAGTATGGCTCTGAATTATGGGGCCTAGACAGTGCTGTTGTCCATTGTGAATCAGTCCATTTATTTGCTTTGAAGACATTTTTAGGAGTAGACAGGCGAACACCCAATGACCTTGTTTATTGTGAAACAAATCGCTATCCAATATATATAAATTCTGCTGTTAAGTGTATTCGCTACTGGCTTAAGCTGATACAAATGGAGAATCACAGGATTCCACGCAAAGCTTATGATATGTTACTTGACCTTGATACAAAAGGTAAGAAAAATTGGGTAACAAATGTACGCTTATGTTTGTTTAAATATGGATTTGGATTTGTTTGGGCAAGTCAAGGCGTTGGAAATGTTGATGATTTCATATGTCGTCTCAAGCAAAGGATGATTGACTGTAGGTGGCAAACTTGGTCCGATCATATTCAAACTAGTGATAGATTCAGCTTGTATAGAGCTTTTTGCAGTGACCACAGTTTAAAGCCGTACTTACATTTAGATATTGATAGGCACCTAAAACATATTACGACTAGATTTAGGCTCGGGATTTCTGAGCTGGCGTTACATTGCTTCCGACACAAAACGTCTATGTTCAACGATTTAATTTGTCCCTTATGTACTGAAAGCGAAGAAAGTGAGGTGCATTTTGTTCTCTGTTGCCCAGCTCTTAAACATATACGCGAAACTTTAATTAAGCCTAAATATTATAGAAATCCTTCACTGTTTAAACTGAGTTTGCTAATGTCATCGACCAAATATGAAGATGTGCATAGTCTTACTTTGTTTTTGTATAAAGGATTTAAAATGAGAGATGTTGTGACTTCTTGAAAGGTACATGAATACATTTATATCGTCGTTAACTTGTATTTTGAATCTGTTATATATCTTCACTCAGTTACATGTTCACATTCCCCTTCATGATGGGCTGAGGCCTAATATGAATAAAATATCTTGAGTCTTGAGTCTTGAGTCTCTCTCTCCTCTCTCTCTCTCTCTCTCTCTCTCTCTCTCTCTCTCTCTCTCTCTCTCTCTCTCTCTTGTACAAAGCATTTAAAATTCGAAGTAAAGCATGTAGTTAGGCATTGGTTGTTGTATGTTGTTTCATATCGTGTATGCTTTTAATTGTGGATGCCTAGATGTTTGATGATTTGCTTATTCTGTCTGAAACGATTTGATCTCAACACCCCCTTCATTAGGGGCCATGGCCTGTATGAATAAAACATCCGTATCCGTATCCGTATCCGTATCTCTCTCTCTCTCTCTCTCTCTCTCTCTCTCTCTCTCTCTCTCTCTCTCTCTCTCTGTGCGTGTGTGTGTGTGGTTTGAGTGCATATGTGTGTGTGTGTGTTTGAGTGTGTGTGTGTGTGTGTGTGTGTGTGTGTGTGTGTGTGTGTGTGTGTATTTTTTTGTGTGTGTGAATATGTGTAAATATATGAGTGTATGCATGCATACATACGTTGATGCACGCACGCATACAGACACACCACACACACACACACACACACACACACACACACACACACACACACACACAACACACACACACACACACACACACACACACACACACACACACACACACACATTGTGTGTGTGTGTGTGTGTGTGTGTGTGTGTGTGTGTGTTTATAAATGTGTGTGCCTGGGGGAGGAGATGTATGGGCGAGCAGTACATCTGTGTCTCAACCCAACTTAACACTGAAATTAATTCTCTCCTGTGTTTAAAATTAGAAAAAAAAAAAAAAACATAACGCTCACCGATCACCAAGAACTTCTTGCAGCAGAAAAGGAATGCAGGCGGAGCGCTGCAAAACTTAAATAAGGAAACTCTTGCCCCGCCATTGTAAACAACCTCTGAGCTCTGCCGTCCAAGAGCAGTACCAGGATCCCAAAAGGAACCAACCAGCCAACCAGCCAACCAACCAACCAGCCAACCAACCAACGAGCCAACCAAACAGCCAACCAACGATCCAACCAAAGATCCAACCAAGGAGCCAACCAAGCTGAAAACGTCATGTCAGCTTACTTGGTCAACAGTTTTGCACTGGGGTCAACATCTTTAAAAGATGGGAAGGAGGGGTTAGAAATCGCACTGTGCATTCGATAGACACAAGACTCAAAGTATAGTCAATGTATATGTCTCCTTACAGTACATCTTTTTACACTCAGGACATACGACGGCATCATACATGCGCATGCTTACTCACAGGGCATCGCTATGCACTCCGGATTTTGAAAAAAGTGATCAATGCACACGTTAACTCGCAGCGCATAGCATTGCACGGTTTCATCAATGCACAGGGTCACTCATTCTTTGTAGCATCACACAATACTGCCAGTGCACTTGTGTACTCACACTGCATTTCATTATGCAGTATCCCCAATGCACATGCTTACGCAGTGCTTCAGTATACTCTCAATGCATTGAACATGGTCGTCAATGCACATATTCACTCGCTGTGCATGACACCATACAGTATCATCAATGCAGATGTTTTTTTAACAGTTCATCACTATACAAATACTTCTTAACAGTATGTTGTTGAACATTCCCGGCGTTACATACTGTCATGAATGTTCCTGCTTCCTCACAGCGCATTGCTGTGCAGTCCAGACATAACACTGTATATTCAGTACACATATCAACATACAGTGCATTGCTGTGCAGTCCATACATAACACAGCATAGTCAGTGCACGTATCAACACACAGTGCATCGCTGTGCAGTCCATACATAACACGGTATAGTCAGTGCACATATCAACACACAGCGCATTGCAGTGCGGTTCATACATAACACGGTACAGTCAGTGCACATATCAACACACAGTACATTGCTGTGTAGTTCATACATAACACGGTACAGTCAGTGCACATATCAACACACAGTGCATCGCTGTGCAGTCCATACATAACACGGTATAGTCAGTGCACATATCAACACACAGCGCATTGCTGTGTGGTTCATACATAACACGTATAGTCAGTGCACATATCAACCACAGCGCATTGCTGTGTGGTTCATACATAACACGGTATAGTCAGTGCACATATCAACACACAGCGCATTGCTGTGTGGTTCATACATAACACGGTATAGTCAGTGCACATATCAACACACAGCGCAATAATTCATTGCATAGTACACAATGCAAGCTAAAACAAACAACAACAACGAAAAAAACCGTGTGCCAAGTCCCTGGATTATACAATATTACACGATAGTACCTGTATTCTATTTGTACACAATGCATCACTGTACCTTAATGCACTGGTTTACTCGTAAGTGCATCAATGTACGTCGGTGCATTGACAGTGTTCCAACCTACACCCCAAGTATTGCTTCAAACCCATCATGTGCATTGTATATTTGTTGACTTGCTGTAACCTGTCTTTTAGTTGGTAATGCATTACATTCTATACTTATATCTTGTCTTGTATACTAAGAGGACAGAATGTTATACAAACAGTCCTTATTTCAATACTGTACAATGGATCATAATTTCCACGGTCACATTGTTGATGAATGTTACGTCTTCATGAAGCTTTGAACTGACTGACGACTCTCATGCACTACCCCCCCCCCCTTGTTTCTTCATTCCCTCCTCCTCCCTCCCCCGGGGAAGATACTGCCTGTGTGAAATGATTCCAGTGTGAATGTCGGAATTTCTGCTCGTCAACTGCAATTCAAACAGTAGCGTGGCCGCTTTACGATGTGAGAACCACCATGGAGTAAGCGATTCAAACCTGGAAGATCACTGAAAGAAAATCTTACATGAGGCAGGGAACAGCAAACAGTAAATAACAAACAAGTAGGATAACTCTTGCTCTCATTATTAGATAATCGCAAGCTCATAACTTTCAAACGAATGCTGCTCACGAATGAATAACGAAACAATTGGGTAAATCCTGCTCCATGATTAAACCATCACAAGCTCATAGTTCAAAATGAATGCTGCATTCATTTTGAGTTTCGAGCTCACGACTTTTTAATCATGGGAGCAAGAGTTACCCTGCTTGTTTGTTATCTACTGGAAGATCACATTTTGTGCACTCTTTTGACACGGAATTACTTTTCACACCTCCTGGTTTCTTCATATGGAAAAAATTGAAGTGCGGAAACACACACACACACACACACACACACACACACACACACACACACACACACACACACACACACACACATTGAAAACAAAATAAGACTTAATATGTGTATGATGTTTGAAAGACAGCTAGCATCTTCTTGAAAAATATGTGATACGAGGAAAAGCAAGTTTAAACACTTTGCAGTGTAATGCTTCCTGTGTTCATACCTTAACCGTTTCCAAAGCAAAAAGAAAACTCAGCGTGGACAGTCATGGAGTGGGTAGGGAGGAGAGAAGAGAGGGGGAGAAGAGTAAGTGTTAAACGGGATAAAGGCTGTAGCGTGGACCAGCAGATGTCTTGGGAAAGCTCCAGGGGGAGCCAGCTGTATTTCGTTTTTACCACCGAGTCGTGATAGTGTTTAACGAATAAGGAAGGTGGAGAAGAAGAAGAGGACGTGGAGTGATAGTGTTTAACCAATAAAGGAAGGTGGAGAAGAAGAGAAGAGGACGTGGAGTGATAGTGTTTAACCAATAAAGGAGGGGAGAAGAAGAAGAGGACGTGGAGTGATAGTGTTTAACCAATAAAGGAGAGGGAGAAGAAGAGGACGTGGAGTGATAGTGTTTAACCATAAGGAGGAGAAGAAGAAGAAGTAACAATAAAGGAGATGGTAGAAGAAGAGGAGTGGAGTGATAGTGTTTAACAATAAAGGAGTGGAGAAGGAAGAAAAGGAGGTGGAGGAAGAGAGAGAACGTGGAGTGATAGTGTTTAACAATAAGGAGATGGAGGAGAGAGGAGAGAAGTGGAGTGAAGTGTTGAAGAAGGAAAGGAGAGGGAGAAGAAGAGGAAGATGTGAAAGGATGCAGTGAAGGTAGACGAAAGGGAGATGATGGAGAGGAGGAAGAGGAGGTGGAAAAAGAAGATGGAAAGGATGCAGTGAAGGTAGGACGAAAGGGAGATGATGGAGGAGGAGGAAGAGGAGGTGGAAAAAGAAGATGTGAAAGGATGCAGTGAAGGTAGACGAAAGGGAGGTGATGGAGGAGGAGGAAGAGGAGGTGGAAAAAGAAGATGTGAAAGGATGCAGTGAAGGTAGACGAAAGGGAGGTGATGGAGGAGGAGGAAGAGGAGGTGGAAAAAGAAGATGTGAAAGGATGCAGTGAAGGTAGACGAAAGGGAGGTGATGGAGGAGGAGGAAGTGGAGTTTGAGGAGGAGGAAGATGAGGAGGAGAAGAAGGACTGATAGCATGTAGTGACGGAAGATAAAGTGATGGTGATGGAGGAGGAGGAAGAGGACCTGGAGGTGAAGGAAGAGGAGGAGGAGGAGTGGGATGAGGGGGGAGAGGAGGAGGAGGAGGAGGAGGAGGAGGAGTGGGAGGAGGAGTGGGAGGAGGGTGGAGGAGGAGGAGGAAGAGGGAACAGATCAAGAGAAGGAAGAGAAGGAAGAAGTGGGTGAGACACAGAAGGTGAAGAAGGAGGAGGAGATGGCAAAAAAAAACTGCAGAAGGAAGAAGATGAAAAGGTGTTGGAAAAGACGAGGAAGCGAAGGAGGAGGAGGAGGAAGACGAAGTAGAAGCGAGAAGGAGGGAGAGAACCGCCATCTTTTATTCTGTGAGCAGGTTAAGCACTAGAACATCAGGGTCTGGGAAGATCCTTTCCGTTGGAATGTCTCTTGTCAGAAAGAGGAAGACAAGGAGGAAAGGAAGAAGAAGGAGGAAGATGACGTCCATCTTTCATCCTGCGCATGGATAAAGCGCTGGCAGTGCAGGGTATTGGTTTCGGTCCTGTCCCTTTGTGTGTCTCCTGGTCTGAAAGAAGAGCGTGAGAGGAGGAGGGCGGAAAAGAGGAGGTGAAGGGGGGGGGGGGGTGATGAGTACCTAATTCACAGACACGAAAGCAAACGAAAAGCTCAGACACAGATTATTTGTCCAGCATATATGTAAACACGTTTTGATGTGCACTTGAACTGAAAGAGGCAGAAAACAGATAAAACAGGGGAGAGGACAGGACAGGACTAAAGGGCCTTCAGAAACATCAGGAAAGGTGTGGAAACATTTCAAGAAAAATAAGGATGAAAAAGAAGCAAAAATAAAGGAAGAAAAAGGTACCAAATGAACAGCATGCCATGGAGACATTAGAGAGAGAGAACAGAAAAAAAAATGTTTGGAAACATCTGTGATTGACTGGCCTTTTTTTTCTTAAAGACAGTATGACTGCCGCCTCTGTACAGAATGCTACCGATTTGTTGCGGTGATTACTGAGGGTTAAGCATATTTCCGTGTCCATGCTTATCCTTAGTGAGCATCAGATCATACACTGGATGTGTGTCTAGAGAAGTAGTCAGTACCCCTGGACATGTGTCCTAGTGAAGTAGTCAGTACACCTGGACAGTGTGTCCTGAGAAGTAGTCAGTACACCTGGGCAGTGTGTCCTGAGAAGTAGTCAGTACACCTGGACAGTGTGTCCAGAGAAGTAGGTTCGAAGAGGTATACAGCAAAATGAACTAACAGAGCCTTTTCTTATCATTCTCGTCTTTTGCCTATAATGGAGGAAATGTTCAAGCATGCAGTCTTTTCTCTTCCAAGCCATCAGACTCCAGAGATCGATACCTTATCTCCAGGTTGACTCTGGGGGAAAGGCCCAGTGACGGTAAAGAAAGACCCACTGACCACAGGGAATGATCTGTTGACAGCGGGAAAGACTGCAATCCAGAATTCTTTAAAGGGCATGTAAGACCGTGTGGCTAAAGTTAGGCTGTGTCTGGAGTTGTACTGTTTTCGCCTGTCAACAAAACGGCGATGAGTGGGGCTGCACGATGCCCACAGCAGTACGCTTGGTGGTGACGTCTTTTGCTTGTGGTCTCTGTAGTTGCACAGCCTGATACACCCACAGGCGCGCTTCCATCTAGGTTCTGCTATGTCGCATCTGGTGGTCACACAATGGCATTTGCCAGGGAGCAGTTATGTCCCTTGACGTCCTAATGGAATGCGTATGCGTGCCACACCATATGTGAACATAGGGCAGTTTTCCATGGGTAGTGCAGGATTGCTCTGGGTCGGTTGTTTCGGCAGTTGCGGACAGTACTTTGCTGGGTCCCGCTGACACGTTTGTGTGTACTTTTTGTTTCTTTTTAGGCCTCGCTTTGTTCAATACAGAGCCGAAAGAAATGATTGATGCGTTCTGTTGATGCTGGATGTCCTCCTTTTGTAGATGATGAGCAGTCTGAAGCCCTCTGACCAAAAATGTTAAGCAGAACAGCACTGTTATCGAAACGAAATGTTTCATGGAATTCCTGTTCTATTTGGCCAGCCTGTGAGATTACTTAGTGTATGGTAGTGTCATACATCTTTTGCAGCAAGGTAACAATGGCTCATTTTGAAGAAGAAGAAGAAGAAGAGGGATGATGATGATGATGATGATGTTAATGATGATAATGATAATGATGATTGATGATGATGATGATGATGATGATGATGACGTTCTAGTCACATGCAAAATTTGCTACAAAGTAGGTCCCACGTACACATTTACTGGGGTTGTTCATTTCTGTTCAATCTTAGTGTAGACAATGCAGTTGGGGAACAAAAACTATGTCCAACGATTCTGTGTCTCTGTGCAACTATGGCTTACTTTGATAATCTAATGTTGCCTCATGCTACAGTGTGAACCTTCTGTTGGTGACCTTTTAGCAGACGAATTGTTTTTGTTCTAAGATACCTTCCCTTTTACCTTGTCATGATAAGGGATTTGGCTAAATCATCATTCTTCAAAATTTGGACATTTTCGATTTTGAATCCTGTCACTGATTCCATTTCTATGATGAACACAGTTGAAGCTCTACAAAAAATTATCATTCGGTCACCTGTGTTGACAGATATTTTCTATTTGAAAATTGGATCTAAAGCACAGTTGGCAGCTAGGGAGAGGAAGGAAACAAGTTGTGTTTTGTACCAATTTTGAAAGGCAAAGTTGTCTGCTCAGGTACAATTTCGAAGGATCAATTTTCTTACGTATGAAATATGTAAAAGTATTTAATGATTGTTTATATCTATTACCACAGTGGAAAAAATATGGTAGCAACTCCTTAAAATGTGTTCATTCTGTGATTCAAATTGCCAGTAATTTGATGTAACAACAAAACTGTCAAAAGTGACATACTTTATTCAATTCCTTGAATTTTAAAGTTTTCATCAGGAGTAGATATGTTTAAATACCTTCGACAGACGACGAACCAGCCAGCATGTAAACTGAAAAAAAAAAAAACTACACACACACACACAAAACACACACACACACACACACACACACACACACACATATATATATATATATATAGAGAGAGAGTAGAGAGAGAGAGAGAGAGATGAGAGGAGAATGGTACTGGATCAGCGCAATCTTAAAAACAGTGCTCAACCACAGTGGGAGCGACATTTGTTTGTATTAAAAGCAAGTTAAAATCAAGCTGCTAAACCATCTGCAATTTGTTTCACGCTGTGCGGTCGTCGATGTGATGAGCTTGTATTGCCAGTGCCACGTAATATATATATAAATATATAATATATATATATATATATATATATATATATATATATATATATATAATAGCTAGCTGGTTTGCTGTTGTTTTTTCCCGTGCTACATGTTTTTCAGGTGTTGGTTTTATTCGCTGGTAGGAACTTCCATCTGTGTCTAATAATAGGAAGTTCCTATCAGCGAATAAAACCAACACTGAGAAACACATGTAGCACGGGAAAAAACAACAGCAAACCAGCTAGCTTATATTATATATATATATATATATATAATATATAATATTATAATATATAATATATACGTGGCACTGGCAATACAAGCTCATCACATCCTGACGACCGCACAGCGTGAAACAATTTGTAGATGGTTTTAGCAGCTTGATTTAACTTGCTTTTAATACAACATAATATATTATATATATATATATATACATTGCTGGTTTATGGTTCCGTTTCCGCTTTATATAAAGCGCTGTTAGCCTGAGATGCTATGTGTCTGCAGCTCTGAAAACTCAATAAAAAGAAGAGACTCCTCCCTGTTCCCTTGGCCTTTTCCTTGACTTGCTGTGACCCTTGGTTTCTGAGCCTACAATCATCTGTCTGCCTTCGCCTGCACTGTCTACCACTCCACACCATCACAATCATAATGCTACTACTACTACCACCATCACCACCACCACCACCACCACCACCACTACTACTACTACTACCACTACTCCTGCTGCTGCTGCTGCTGCTGCTGCTACTACTACTACTACTACTACTACTACTACTACTACTACTGCTACTACCACTACCGCTACCACTACCACTACTACTGCTACTGCTACTACTACTACTACTATTACCACTACTATTACTACTACTACTACTACCACCACTACTACTACCATCACTGCTGGGACAAAGACGATCGTGTGGTTTACATCAGATGTCTTCCACCAGCCCTAACCAACACTCTCTGAATGATAAAAGGGAGTGAACCATTACAGGGATCTCCCTCACACTCCTTGCCTCCTTCTCCCATTTTGCGTCGGGAAAGAAGGTGAACTAGTTGTATACGTCCAACTACCCCCCCCCCCCCCCCACCCCCACCCCCACCCCCTCGCCCCTTGCAACATATTAAAGATATTTACCGCCACGCATCCAATCAGCCAAATGCACGTTATCCTCTGCCTGGATACCCAGTGACTGGGCCAAGGTGATCTCCCCCTTTTCTATTCGCTGACCCCTTTATGAGTTGAGGGTAACCTAGTTGATCAGTTGGTCAGTACTGTGCTGTCAGTGTATCATGATTAATCGCTGGGTCTGGACACTGACACTGAGTTCAGTTTTGAGGTGGACTCTCTTTTCTCATATCCACCACTGCAGGGTAAGTCCCACCCAGTTTTAACTCTGACTGATCTGCTCCTTTCCTTGAGAACCTGCTTCTCCTTTGGCTATCAGCATGAAAACACAATGACAGGTAACTGATGATGTTTGAAAATCTCCAAGAAAAGTAACCTGCATCAGAGCCCACACTTACATAGAGTGACTCTACTGTTTTTGTGGGGGAGATGCGACTTGTATGCACACCCAAAGCAATTGAAAGTAAAGAGTTTGTACAGTTTTCTGACAGCTAATGGACAGGAAGTGCACTCATTTTTCAGCGCTGCTATTATGATGAGGAACAGTCTGCAGGGTCCGGGCAGAAAGAGGCGAACACGATGCCACGTTTCAATTCCCAAGTTTTGCTTCCTATTTATTTCTGTTTTGCTTTCACATAACTACAGTGAAGTTGTGTGCATTGAACTTCATTAACTTGTGTTAGTCTATACTTTTTTCCTGCATCGTCTCTAATTTATCCCGGATTCAGTTTCATGCATCAGTCTGGAACACAAGGTTTTTAAGTGCAAGAATCACAGGAAATTTTTAGTACGGGTTTTACAAACAGATCGAGTTTAGTTCTCATCATTCGTTGATGCAGATCTTTGTATTTGGCTTTTTTCTGGAGGCGACCAAACAGATCGATTTTAAATCTCATCATTTGTTGATGCAGATTTATGTATTTGGGTTTTTCTTGAGATGTGTTAACGTTCATGTGACATAACTTTACCAAATGGCATGTGCACAAAATGAGCAATGATTCCAAAGATTTTTTTTTTCAATCAAAGAATGTTGCTGAGACAGCAAGAATCTTCCAGGTAAAACGTTTTGTAATATTCATAGTTTTTTTATTCGCCAGAATACGTCGTGGTTTTCGATCAATCCAGAAGGTTTCATGCATTTGCAGGCTGGACTACGTCATGATTTTAGAACATTTTAGAGTACTCTAAGTCTGTTCAGTAGCTGTGCTGCACCACGCTTCTTGAACGTTCGGTTGAGTGAAATAATGTAAATGGGGTTTAAGGTAAAAACTGAGAGTAAAATGAGAGGTGAATGAAAATGAAAAGGCGACTTGAAAGTGTGATAAAAAAAAAGTACAGGGCAGTTCTCTGTGTTGGGACCATTGTGAAGGTTATAGGAAGATTGGTGTGTTAATCATCTGCTAGAGGTAACGACTTTCAGCTTGTGATGAGAGTTGATCCTTTGTCTGTGTGGATCTGTTCAGCAGGAGAATAGAACCAGATCTAGTTGGTCACCTTATTCAGCGTCCTATGCCCATTACAGTGTCAAAGAACAGGAGTTTGATTCTTTTGTCCGAAAGATGAAACGTTCGTAGGTGACTTTGACAAGTCCAAAGAAAAGAAACTAGCAAGTGCCAGTACAATATCGCTGCTACTTCTACAAATAGTAAGAAAGGGGGTGGAAGTGAACTCTACGTCAAAGGTTTTTCTCCTGCGTTCTAACTCTTAGGGACCATACCTTTCAACCCAGATTATCACAGTGTTGATGGAATCAAACCAGAGTGTGATTCCATCCAATTTAAGAAGTTCAGTTCTTTGATTTTTCTCCGCTTTTCTGCCAAAGTGTTGAATGTGTACATGTAGGGATTGATAGCAGAGTTTAAAGGTACAACAAATATTGCCAGGGCGACATTCACTTCTCCAGAAACAGGAACACCGGCCAGTGCCAAGAGTCCGCACAATCCAATTGGAAACCAGCACATGAAATCTGTTAGTGCGATAGTGATTAACCGACGAGCTATAGTAATGTCTCGTGACATTTGCGTAGTGTTGACCTTTAAAGCATTTTTCTGTACTGACCAGTAGACAAATACCTGACCAGCAGATATTAATAGAAATAGAACAAAATTGAGAACAATCAACACGCTGAAAGAATAAAGTTTCCCTTTAAACTCTTGCCTCGTCACTGGTAGAGGAATACAGATACCTGTCTGGCTGTAAAACTCCCAGTGTGATGTCATGGGGAGTAAAGGCAGCAAGGCCAGAAACCAGCCAACCAGCCAGATCAACAGACAAACCATCCAGGCTGATGTTCTGTCAAATTTCAAGGCGCTGAATGGAAAACACAGAACAATAAAACGATCTAAAGTAATCAGGCAGATGATCAGAGCTGACACCTCACTGGACAGCAAAGACAGGAAACCAGCCACCTTACAGGTCACACTGCTCTTCCATGCATCATCATGGTGGAGATATCTACCACGGAGCCGTTCATCAGCTACTCCTATAACAGTCATGTAAACACCCATCAGTAGATCAGCCATGGTGAGATTGGTGACAAACACACTAAAGCCACTTGAAGAAGCCATGCTCCTCACAAATAATCGCGCAGAAAAACAGAAGAGGTTGCCAGATAGCGCCAGACAAACCATCAGCCAAAGAAATCCACGGTATGTCCATGACTGCAATAAATCCTCACATGATGAAATTTCATCTTTGGGGCATAACAATGTGAAGTATCGAAGTTATACGGGAGTATTTCCACGCAGCATAATTTATAGTTCTCTGTTGAGATGAATCGCAGATAGAAAAGATCTTTAAACATGTCAGGTTGAAACAAATTCACCGGAGTACCATCCATGTACAGCTCAGTCAGCAGAGGTGTGAACTGAAAAACACTTCCAGTTAGAATATGGACATTGGTAAAGGTTACATTCAGTCTTTGCAAGCGAGAAAATTGCGCCAGAATTTTGAAATCAAATACAGTGAGTTTTGTATGGGACAGATCTATCATTGTGAGCACAGTCTTTTGGGAAACAACAGAAGCAGCCTGACAGACTGTCGTTATAGGGTTCTTAGCCAAGGTCAGTGATTGCAGACTTTTTAATTGACGAAAACGAGTCATGTTCACTTGCTGCAGTTGGTTGCCACTGAGGTCAAGGGTTTTCAAATTCATTAATCCTGTTTCAGACACGTCTATTAGATCGCAGTTGGAAAGAACCAGATGGATAAGATAGACATTACTCCTCACTTCCGTCATTGTCATGCCAGACCCTGTGGCATCCAAAGATCTGATGTGAGGGAAGAGGTCTGCATGGAAACTACTAACACATAAAAAACTGTG
>CM065745.1:41399714-41419714 GCA_033310375.1 Conus canariensis
TCAGTTAGCTTGTCGACCATGGCCTCTCCACCAGCCTTGAAGATCTCAGGGGGAATGCCATCAGGGCCTGGTGCCTTTCCGATTTGGAGCTGCTTAATTACCTTCTAGGTTTCCTCCTTAGTCGGTGGGTCGTCAAGCGATGTCAAAACCGGACTTTGGGGCATGTCCCATATCGCTTGCTGATCGATCTGAGATGGTCTATTCAGAAGCTGGCTGAAGTGGTCACATCACCGCTGTACAATATCACTCTTCTCGGTAAGCAGAGTGCCATCAGCTGTCCGTACAGGCGCCATAGCGTTGAAGGAGGGGCCATACACAGACTTCAAGCCTGCAAAGAACTTCTTAGAGCTGTGCTCATCAGCGTACTGTTGTAACTCTGCAGCCTTCTCTTTCCACCATTTGTCCTCCATCTGTCTCATTTCAGCCTGGACCTTGCCTCTGAGATGCTTGAGACGATCATGCTTGGCTGTTGATCCCTTGTCGTTGAGCCAGCTAGTGTGGGCTTCGTGCTTCTGCTGTATCAGTCTGCTGATCTCCATGTTGTTGCTGTCAAAGCAGTCCTGGTGTTTCCTCTTTGGGTGCCCAAAAGACAGTCTGGCAGAGTCGTAGACTGCGTTTCTGAAGTTCACCTAGGCCGTTTCTAAGTCAGCTTCATCTGGTAAACTATTGAGCTGGTTCGAAAGGTCGGTCACGAAGGTTTCCCTTGTCACTGGATCATTCAGTTTCTGGACATCCAGCTTTTCTTGATGTCGGTTTCTGGGTGCTAGCGATGGAGAAGGAGAGCTTGCACCTTAGCAGCAGGTGCTCAGTCCAGCAGTCCGCTCCCCTCATTGCTCTTGTGATGTGGACATCCTGGATGTCACGCCACCTAGTGATCACATAGTCAATCAAGTGCCAGTGTCTGAAGCGAAGGTGCATCCAGGTGGCCTTGTGGATGTCCGGCAGCTGGAACAGTGTGTTGGTGATGGTCAAACCAAACTCGGCGCAGAGTGTAAGAAGCAGCTGGCCATTTGAGTTTTCCTGTCCCACTCCATGCGGTCCGATGATATTCGGCCAAGACTGGGAGTCCCTGCCCACACGAGCGTTGAAGTCCCCAAGAAGTAAAAGCTTGTTATCCTTTGGGATACTGCGCAGCAAGCTTGAGAGGCTCTGGTAGAACAGCTCCTTCTGTTCTTGGGTGTAGGTCATGGTGGGGGCGTACACACTGATGAGTGTCAGGTGCTGCTTTCCTTGGAGAGGCAGTCTCATGGTTATCAGACGATCACCAATTCCCTTTGGAAGAGACTTTAGGTTCTTGACCAGCGAGGTGCGGATGGCACAGCCCACTCCTGCTTTTCGTTTATCCCCCAGGGACCTTCCTGTCCAGAAGAAGGTGTATCCAGCTCCTTTTTCTGTGATTTCTCCAGTGTCTGCCAGGCGCGTCTCGCTAAGTGCAGCAATATCAACTTTGTAACATTTTAGTTCTTGGCCCACAAATACTGTTCGACGCTCCGGTCTGTCGCTCCTCCTGTTGTCCATCAGAGTCCAGATGTTCCAGGCTCCAACGCATAAAGTGTGCTTGTTCTTTGTGGATGATCTTTTTAAATGAGTTCGACCGCGTTATTAGATGTCCGGTCAGCTGCGGTATGCTGACAGGATGGGTTGAGGCAAGCTTTCTTTAGGCCACCGTTTCTAGGCCCCTTCCCAAGAGGGGGGGGGGAGAGCAGTGCTATCCCTGAATAGAGCTGCTCCGTCACCAAGGTGGCTGCCGAAACCTACTTTTGCCCCGGTGAGTAGAGTGACGACCATCCTGCCCTGACCGCCTGAGTGCAGGTCCGTGGCTAGCAGCTCCCAGTGCCATCTCCCACCTACCACCGTCGCCACTCGCCTGTCGCCTCAGGACTTGGGAAAGCAGAAAGGAGAGGTGGAGTCAATGTATCCTGGGCAAAGAAGTATATGGAGACCGTGGGTTGCCCAAGCACCACGACCCCCCTCTCGGTCTGAGCCGCTAGTACCAAGAGGGATGCAGGGCATAACATCTTGACCACGACTGGACTGCAGGAGCTGTCGAGTGATGATAGAGTTCAGCACCAAGCCGTCTTAGGGGCTCCACTCCGAATTTTTCGTTAGGGGTTTACTCCCGTAGCCTTAGCCTTTCCAAAGGCAGCCTGCAAGGCAGCAGGACCCATTTACCCATGTTTGGGAGACTCATGGAGGCTGGGGTCGCCTATCTACCCATGCTGGTCTAAAGAGCTGCCCACTGCCCATTCTCATAACTGGGATTAAACATACACACACAAACACCGCGCGCGCGCGCGCGCGCGCGTGCGCGCGCGTGCATGCGTATTTGGAACAAGGTTCACCTTACCTAGTAAATACTTAAGCTGCAACATGTAAGAAACGTTTACGTCAAGGAATCCTCAGATAAATGAGTGTACGTGAGCCTTTAAACAGGAACTTTCTTATTAATCAAGAATGATTTAGGCACTGTTGTAGCTTTTACTCACATATCTAAACTTTTGTCAGGACCGAATCTAGGAGAGTCTGACCAATGTTAATCACCGGCACCGGCGCTTTCTTGTAAAACCTGGCCAAAAGTTGATTCAGCAGATCAATCGGCCACTTTCCTGATTGTTGTTAGAGGTACTTCACAAGGACCAGCTGCTATCGTGCTAGCAAGCGAGCACCGTGTGCACCTAAATGAGGAGTGTCACTACCTTGTCGGTCATAGTGTCTGTGATCCATCATACCACATTATCTTTTGCCACAGGCACATGAGGAGCGTCACTACCTTGTCAGTCATAGAGTTTGTAATCCCTCATACCATAATATTGCATGCACCTAAATGAGGAGTGTCACTACCTTGTCGGTCAAAGTGTCTGTGATCCATCATACCACAATATCTTTTGCCACAGGCACATGAGGAGTGTCAATACCTTGTCGGTCATAGTGTCTGGATCCATCATACCACAATATCTTTTGCCACAGGCACATGAGGAGTGTCAATACCTTGTCGGTCATAGTGTCTGGATCCATCATACCACAATATCTTTTGCCACAGGCACATGAGGAGTGTCAATACCTTGCCGGTCATAGTGTCTGGATCCATCATACCACAATATCTTTTGCCACAGGCACATGAGGAGTGTCAATACCTTGTTGGTCATAGTGTCTGGATCCATCATACCACAATATCTTTTGCCACAGGCACATGAGGAGTGTCAATACCTTGTCGGTCATAGAGTCTGTGATCCATCATACCACAATATCTTTTGCCACAGGCACATGAGGAGTGTCAATACCTTGTCGGTCATAGAGTCTGTGATCCATCATACCACAATATCTTTTGCCACAGGCACATGAGGAGTGTCAATACCTTGTCGGTCATAGAGTCTGTGATCCATCATACCACAATATCTTTTGCCACAGGCACATGAGGAGTGTCAATACCTTGTCGGTCATAGAGTCTGTGATCCATCATACCACAATATCTTTTGCCACAGGCACATGAGGAGTGTCAATACCTTGTCGGTCATAGTGTCTGGATCCATCATACCACAATATCTTTTGCCACAGGCACATGAGGAGTGTCACTACCTTGTCGGTCAAAGTGTCTGTGATCCATCATACCACAATATCTTTTGCCACAGGCACATGAGGAGTGTCAATACCTTGTCGGTCACAGTGTCTGTGATCCATCATGCTACAATATCTTTTGCCACAGGCACATGAGGAGTGTCATACCTTGTCGGTCACAGTGTCTGTGATCCATCATGCTACAATATCTTTTGCCACAGGCACATGAGGAGTGTCACTACCTTGTCGGTCAAAGTGTCTCTGGTCCATCATGCTACAATATCTTTTGACACAGGTACATGAGGCTGTGGTAGCTCATGTACTCTTTCTTTTTTTATCTCTGCATTTTGTTGGGGTATTTGCAAGTTCTTCTTTGAGTACTCTGACTTCACTAAGTGTCCCATTCTCAGAGATTGACAACAAGTCAAGTGGTGCCAGATATTTCCCTGTTCTTCATTGCTTGAGCAGTGTACACATCAGAAATGCACGCTTGTTATCAAGTTGTGGCTTTAATGTCCTGACACAGTTTCTACAAAGTCAGTTCTAATCTGGACACATATTTTACAGCTATCGCAATACAATATAAACATTCCAAGTTGTAACATGCTTTGGAAACGGTGGTCTGAGTTCATGTACGCATTTCATTTATCTCCTAACCAGGCTGTAATTCCACAAACTGTCACAGTCTGTGAATCCATGAAACATGAAAGAACTGACGTTGCGACACAAATACCACAGTACCTACACCTGACTTGAACTGTACACTTAGAAGTTTCATTGTTTCATTCAGGTGTAGATCAATGATATCAATGTTCCTTTTGCTCGCATGACTGTTCTGTCTTCTAATACAGTGCGCTTAGATGTTGAATGTTCCTGGTCTCCAGGGTGAGCCGATGATGTCAGTTGCTTGATGTGAAAGTCCTGAGTTTATAGATCTTTTCTGAAGACCTTGCAGATGACTAATTGAACTGATCTGTGTTGGACCTCTTGGCCTGGGCGTTGAAGCAGACTTTTCCTTGCCGACAGTGGTACTGCTTTGTCCTGCTGCCTGTTTGCTAACTTTGGGAGCCATGGCTGGTCGGGTCAGTATGGAACTGTAATAACTCCCTGGGCTTTTTTTCCATTTCCATCTTCAGCGGCATCCTAGAAAAATAAAATAAAAAAGGGGAAACATGGCACCTGGCATTAGCCCCATGAAATGTTGTAAGCATTACCGACAAAAGCACTAGGACCTGGTCTGTATGCAACATCTGAAGAACTGATGATCAACTCCTGAAGCAAACAAGTCAAGATCGGGGTCAAATTCCTCAATGGGTGGAGTCGGTTTCAGCACATTAACATCAAGTTTCCGTCTAGCATCAAGGTTTTGCTTCTAGATTCTTCATCAGTGATCAGATACTGCTTCCCTGGCACACACACTGCTGATGGACATTAACATCAAGTTTCCGTCTAGCATCAAGGTTTTGCTTCTAGATTCTTCATCGGTGATCAGATACTGCTTCCCCTGGCACACACACTGCTGATGGCCAACATTTTCTAACTGCGCAAAAAAAGTGTTGTTGTTGTTGTTGGCTTTTTTTCAGAACGGATTCTCAACTTTGTGAATTACTTCTCCTAAAAGTTACCAGTGCGAGCAACAGCTGTAGTGTTATTCATCATCAGCTGAATGTGAATACCCTGATTATCAGCATTGATAGACTGCATTGCAGTCAACAGTCCTGCTCTCGGTTCTAATACATCAGTGTTTTCTGTTGATTTTTCTTCACACCATTGTTCAACTCTCCTACCTTGATCACACAGAAATCCCCAGCCAATGAGTGATGCATCAGAAACATAATAAAATAAAGGAAATTAAGATCAACAGAACCATAACTTTTTGTTTTCACATAAATATTTCTTGTTCAGGTTCGTGGCTAAACTGACCAGCTCTTCCATAATCACCTCCATTTTGTTGTTGTTGTTGTTGTTGTTGTTGTTGTTGTAAGTGTTGCAATGCTATCCCTGTCCATGCATTTGAATCATGATTCTTATGTCCCTGTCCATCCATCTGTATCGTAATGATTTCTATGTCCCTGTCCATGCATCTGTATCATAATGATTCCTATGTCCCTGTCCATACATCTGTATCATAATGATTCCTATGTCCCTGTCCATGCATTTGAATCATAATGATTTCTATGTCCCTGCGCATGCATCTGTATCATAATGATTCCTATGTCCCTCTCCATCCATCTGTATTATAATGATTCCTATGTCCCTGTCCTTGCATCTGTATCACAATGATTCCTATGTCCCTGTCCATCCATCTGTATCATAATGATTCCTATGTCCCTGTCCATGCATGGTATCATAATGATTCCTATGTCCCTATCCATGCATTTGAATCATAATGATTCCTATGTCCCTGTCCATGCATCTGTATCATAATGATTCCTATGTCCCTATCCATGCATTTGAATCATAATGATTCCTATGTCTCTGTCCATGCATCTGTATCATAATGATTCCTATGTCCCTGTCCTTGCATCTGTATCATAATGATTCCTATGTCTCTGTCCATCCATCTGTATCATAATGATTCCTATGTCCCTATCCATGCATCTGTATCATAATGATTCCTATGTCCCTGTCCATGCATCTGTATCATAATGATTCCTATGTCCCTGCGCATGCATCTGTATCATAATGATTCCTATGTCCCTCTCCATCCATCTGTATTATAATGATTCCTATGTCCCTGTCCTTGCATCTGTATCACAATGATTCCTATGTCTCTGTCCATCCATCTGTATCATAATGATTCCTATGTCCCTGTCCATGCATGTGTATCATAATGATTCCTATGTCCCTATCCATGCATTTGAATCATAATGATTCCTATGTCCCTGTCCATGCATCTGTATCATAATGATTCCTATGTCCCTATCCATGCATTTGAATCATAATGATTCCTATGTCTCTGTCCATGCATCTGTATCATAATGATTCCTATGTCCCTGTCCTTGCATCTGTATCATAATGATTCCTATGTCTCTGTCCATCCATCTGTATCATAATGATTCCTATGTCCCTATCCATGCATCTGTATCATAATGATTCCTATGTCCCTGTCCATGCATCTGTATCATAATGATTCCTATGTCTCTGTCCATGCATCTGTATCATAATGATTCCTATGTCCCTGTCCTTGCATTTGAATCATAATGATTCCTATGTCCCTGTCCATACAACTGCGTCATAATGATTCCTATGTCCCTGTCCATGCATCTGTATCATAATGATTCCTATGTCCCTGTCCATGCATCTGTATCATAATGATTCCTATGTCCCTGTCCATGCATTTGAATCATAATGATTCCTATGTCCCTGTCCATGCATCTGTATCATAATGTTTCCTATGTCCCTGTCCCTGTATCATAATGATTCCTATGTCCCTGTCCATGCATCTGTATCATGATTCCTACATTGCTCCGTGAAAACTAGCAACAGTCACCTAAGAAGTTTTCCCAAGTTCTCTAACTGATGAGGAACGCCCGTACAGGAGGTGTGTGAGAATTATCAGAGTTTTTGTTTCCTGTCGTGAGTGTAACTGTCATTGTAGTAAAGTAAATATGAGTACCAGGTATGTGATTTCTTGAGAAGGTGTAACTACAGACTTTTCTGCCTGGATTATAAACCACAGTCTCTCAAACTATGGCAGTATGGCATTTACTTTCTGAACACATTGCAACACACTTCACCCCATAAACATTGTATCATGTATGAAAATGGAGAATGGTGCCCCACTTAAAGACGATATGCCTCTATAACTTTTATAAGTTTTGTGAACAACATTACACAACATACTAGGCAATTTGGAAAAATAGTCTTTTTGAAAGTTTTCCTTGCTATTGGAACTTCAGGAAATGCTGCAAGTCATTAACATGATGTCAGACTCTCGTTCACACAACATCAACAAAATTAACAAGCAGTTGGATAAAACAAAAGGAATTCCCCATTTTAGTCAGCAGCCAAATTTGTTTTACATTATTTACATGAAAAGTCTGTCCAGTTTGTTTTCCAAAAATCATACAGGTATATTTCATAATTAAACGCATTAAAAGTCCGTATGGACTCAACAACAAAAATAACGGTTTCCTTCCACAGTTCACAGCTATACTGCCATACAAAATATTCGATTCGTACAAACTTTTCTGGTCCTTACGAACCCATAATAATTTAACAAGTTTCCAGGTTTTGCGATCTCTCATCAACTTATGAAACAAATCACAAATGTGCTGGTGCCCCTCTCAACAAAAGGACTACGTCCCTACTCTATCCATGGAAAGAAAGATCCTGAACTGAAAGAGAAAGGAAACAATATTATTCATCATATCATTCTTATCTAATGAACATTTATCTTCAACACGTCTTCTCTCTTTTCCTTTTCTTAACAGTGGCTTACCTGGATGATTCTGACAGGCCAGTCGTCGCCTTTAATTTGCAACCATGCAGGACACCACCCGTGTCTTAATACAATCTACGAGGCACGTGTTCTTGCAAAGCGTCGCTGTCTCTATGGTGCCATCGACCGTCTTCCATCTCCGCTTCGACTATCCATCCAACAGGTAACAACTCAGTCATCCTGAGCTATCTGTTCACCGCTCAGCATGCACGATTGCAGGGTTTATAGGGCCTGGCTTGCGTAGGGTTTATAGGACCTGGCTTGCGCAGGCACAAACTTTAACATTCTTTTCTTCTCATGGATAATCTCCACAAGCGATCCATGCTTTCTGTCAACACACTCACCTCACAAATAAACAAACGAAACCCCCATGAAGTTAGGCACAAATCCTGACAAATGACCCGCATAATCAGCGTCCTTGATATCAAGACATGCAAACCGACATTGTAGCCTTCCTGAAGTCAAAGCATCTCACAAACTCTACATATTAAAATGATTATAATGTACATTTTGATCAAGCTATTTTAAGTTGAAAGTCATCCTGAGTCGATGCATATTTCTTTGGTCTCCTAAAGATTGGGGAAACAAATCCTACTTCTGTGTGCTCACATTCCGCAGTCACTCCTTTCATAATAAATTGCTGAGCTCCCAGTCAGTGCCTTTAGTTTGTACTGATGTTCTCGGATGTTAAATAGAAGTGTTCCGTTTGGATATTTCAGTGAAATCAGTGACCATTCCAGTTATCATGTTAAGAATGACTGCATCTGTTGCAATTGTCTGCCATTCTAATAATTGCTAGTTTGCCCTGTTTTGAAGACTTTTAAACTTTCATTTTGATTCTACTTAAAACTGTCCACCTGTTCACAGAACTGGCTCACTTCCTCATCATAACAATCTACTTTGCGTAGATTCTTTTAATCCCAGGCGTAACGTCAGAATTTCTGATGAGCCTCTTTCTGACTGGAGATGTGGAGTTACGCTCGCCTGAAAAAAAAAGCCTGCTATTTTGATTTCACCCATGATATGGGTGAAGACGTGACCTCAAACTTTGTCTGTGCCACATAGTGCGCTTATCTCGCCGTTCTGATCAGCCGGTCAACGTCATCGCCAAACAATGAATTAGAGGGCACAATCTGATCAGAACAGATGGACGAAATATCTTTTGCAAGATCGGTTTGAATCTGGTGTCTTCCATTTATCGAAAGTTCTTGCTGGGCTGTATGTTGATGGACGAAATATCTTTTGCAACTTCGGTTTGAGTCTGGTGTCTTCCATTTATCGATAGTTCTTGTTGGGCTGTATGTGTAGCCAGCAGAATAATGGCGTCGTCATTACACCCCAGGACCTGATTGACTGAGTGCACCACTGATGATATGCAGATTGCCTGGCCCTCTGGCCCTAATTTGACTGACTGCACCAGACTGATGATATGCAGATTGCCTGGCCCTTTGGCACCGATTTGACTGACTGCACCAGACTGATGATATACAGATTGCCTGGCCCTCTGGCCCTAATTTGACTGACTGCACCAAATTGATGATATGCAGATTGCCTGGCCCTTTGGCATCGAATTGACGGACTGCACCAGACTGATGATATGCAGATTGCCTGGCCCTCTGGCCCTAATTTGACTGACTGCACCAGACTGATGATATGCAGATTGCCTGGCCCTTTGGCCCCAATTTTTCCACTGTTATGTGCAGTTCGTCTGCAGCGGCAAGCAAAGCTGAAGTCTTTTTTGCAGGTTTATTACATGCTGCAGTCTGCCATTAGTTTTATTTGTTGTTCTTTCTATGAGGTGTTTGCACAGTGTTCCTTTCATTTTGATGCTTGACACAGTGCCTGTTATTACAACTGGGTGCCAGACACTATGTCAAAAGGCAAGTTTCAGTGCAAGACCCTATATGGAAAATATACTTACCACACATAATCTGCAAAAGCTAAAGCCAGTTTGCTGGCTTTGTTTGGCCAAACACTGGCAATCTTTGTTTGGCCAAACACTGACAATCTTTGTTTGGCCATAGAGTGGCAATCGCTACGTCACCCACGATGAACGGAATTCAACTGACACCATCAGCCCTGATCATTGGAGGACGCCCGGGAGAGAAGCCAAGAAGCTGCCCCTAGAACCTGCTGAGAACTGCTGAGTGAGGTTTTTACTGAGGTTGCCAGTCCCGTCGTGACTCCCATCTTGATTGCTCTTGGTGTTAGGAAGAACAGAATTGGAGGCAAGACAAGAATCGCCAAGTAAAACTTTTCCTGTTCGTCCCAGCATTGGCACTAGACTGCTGACGAGGCATAGCAATCCAGACCATGGGTCTGCATAAGCAAGGAAAGACCAGAGAGAAGCAAATGACAAAATGAAGTCCAACAAATAATGTTCGGAGATCCGCAAAAAAATCATCTGTCTTAGAGTTCGTGTTCAGGAAGAGTTAGCCATCTGTGTTTGCAAGATAGATGCCACTCGTGGGCACGCCCAAAGCAGTTTAAATCAATCAGTCAGTTTAACAGCCATAGTGGCTGCAGGTCAAGATCTGAGCAGGTTCCGATGTCACAGCATCCTGGTTCCTCTTCTTGCGCCGTTTGTGCTCGAGAGTGGCTCAAAGGGCGTTTTCGAAGGAGGAGACAGTTATATTAATGGTGTGACACCAGGCGTAGTAATCTACAGCTAGGGAGGACCACCGGTTATGGTCAGTATGACAGGCATCGAGAGTTCTTTTTTTTTTCTTTTTAACAGTCTTTGTATCACTTCTCCAGTGTCCTTTTCCGTGATGGCCGGTGGAAAGTTTGCCGTACTGATTTTGAGCAGGCGATGATCCTCCATCCGGGAGATGTGCCTTGCCCAGCATAGCTGGCACTTCAGTAGCATGGCCTCGATGCTGGTGAACTCCGCCTACTCGAGGATTTTGATGTCGGTGATGCAGTCTCTCCAGTGAAGATTGAGGATGGACCAAAGGCAGCGCTGATAGAAACACTCAAGGAGTCTCAGGTGGTGATGGTAGGTGATCCACGACTCAGAACCATACAGAAGGGCAGCATGTGCAATGGCGTTGTACACTCAGATCTTGGTGCCATTCTTCAGGTATCTGTTGCCCTCACTCGTTTGTACAATCCTCAGATATTTGTTGTTCCACACTCGTTTGTACAATCCTCAGATATTTGTTGTTCCACACTCGTTTGTACTATCTACCACAAGCGCTGTTGGCTTTTGCCAGTCTGTTGCCGATTTCCCTGTCGATCTTGACGTCTGATCACATGATGTACCGCAGGTCGGTGACCTGAGGGTGTACTTCTGTTCAGTCTTTCTAATATTGATGTGGGGGTGGTACTTCAGTTCAGTGTTTCTAATGTTGATGTGGGGAGGGTGGTACTTCAGTTCAGTCTTTCCAATGTTGATGTGGGGAGGGTGGTACTCTTCCCGATTATGCAGGCTGGTGGAGGACCTCCATCTACTTCATGTTGACTTGTAGCTCGAGCAGCTGGGCAGCCTCTGTAAAGCAGGGTGAGATATGCTCCAAGGCTCTCTCTCTATGGGCAACAAGGTCAGTGTTATCAGCAAAGAGAAAGTCTTGGATCAGTTGCTCCAGGGTCTTTGCATTGGTCTGCAGTCGTCTGAATTTCATCAGCCTGCCACCGAGACGATATCTGATGTATATTCGTCATCATGGTCTTGAGTGGCTTGTTTGAGCATCATGCTGAAGTGTATGGTAAAGAGAGTTGGTGCCAGGATACAATCATGATTCACTCCCTTGATGATAGGGAAGGGCTCTGAGGGGTCCCTGTTGAATCTGACTTGGCCACGCTGATCTACATGATAGGCAAGGGCACTGAGAGGTCACTGTTGAATCTGACTTGGCCAAGCTGATCTACATGATAGGCAAGGGCTCTGAGAGGTCACTGTTGAATCTGACGTGGCCAAGCTGATCTACATGATAGGCAAGGGCTCTGAGATGTCACTGTTGAATCTGACTTGGCCACGCTGATGTACATGATAGGCAAGGGCTCTGAGATGTCACTGTTGAATCTGACTTGGCCACGCTGATCAACATGATAGGCAAGGGCTCTGAGATGTCACTGTTGAATCTGACTTGGCCACGCTGATCTACATGATAGGCAAGGGCTCGGAGAGGTCACTGTTGAATCTGACTTGGCCACGCTGATTAACATGATAGGCAAGGGCTCTGAGAGGTCATTGTTGAATCTGACTTGGCCACACTGATCAACATGATAGGCAAGGGCTCTGAGATGTCACTGTTGAATCTGACTTGGCCACGCTGATCTACATGATAGGCAAGGGCTCTGAGAGGTCACAGGAATCTGACTTGGCCACGCTGATCTACATGACAGGCAAGGGTCTGAGAGGTCGCTGTTGAATCTGACTTGGCCACGCTGATCTATATGATAGGCAAGGGCACTGAGCGGTCACAGGATTCTGACTTGGCCACGCTGATCTACATGATAGGCAAGGGTCTGAGAGGTCACTGTTGAATCTGACTTGGCCACGCTGATGTACATGATAGGCAAGGGCACTGAGATGTCACTGTTGAATCTGACTTGGCCACGCTGATCTACGTGATAGGCAAGGGCACTGAGAGGTCACTGTTGAATCTGACTTGGCCACGCTGATCAACATGATAGGCAAGGGCTCTGAGAGGTCATTGTTGAATCTGACTTGGCCACAGCTGATCACATGATAGGCAAGGGCTCTGAGATGTCACTGTTGAATCTGACTTGGCCACGCTGATCTACATGATAGGCAAGGGCTCTGAGAGGTCACTGTGAATCTGACTTGGCCACGCTGATCTACATGAAGGCAAGGGTCTGAGAGGTCACTGTTGAATCTGACTTGGCCACGCTGATCTACATGATAGGCAAGGGCCTGAGAGGTCACAGGATTCTGACTTGGCCACGCTGATCTACATGAAGGCAAGGGCTCTGAGAGGTCACAGGAATCTGACTTGGCCACACTGATCTAATGATAGGCAAGGGTCATGAGGTCACTGGAATCTGACTTGGCCACGCTGATCTACATGATAGGCAAGGGCACTGAGAGTCACTGTTGAATCTGACTTGGCCACGCTGATCTACATGATAGGCAAGGGCACTGAGAGTCCTGTTGAATCTGACTTGGCCACGCTGATCTACGTGATAGGCAAGGGCTCTGAGAGGTCCATTGTTGAATCTGACTTGGCCACGCTGATCTTCATGATAGGCAAGGGCTCTGAGAGGTCATTGTTGAATCTGACTTGGCCACGCTGATCTACATGATAGGCAAGGGCACTGAGATGTCACTGTTGAATCTGACTTGGCCACGCTGATCTACATGATAGGCAAGGGCTCTGAGAGGTCACTGATGAATCTGACTTGGCCACGCCGATCTACATGATAGGCAAGGGCTCTGAGAGGTCACTGTTGAATCTGACTTGGCCACGCTGATCTTCACGCAGCTGGTTGACTATGCTGAAGAGTTTCAGAAAACAGCCGAGTCATTTAATGACCTGCCACATTTCTGTTCTGCTCATACTGGAAAACGCTTTAACAGTTCAATCAGAGAGATGATTACCAGAACACAAATGTGAAACGGTGCGCCAGACAGTCGATCGCTTGATCGTTATGCTAGCGTGCGCTTCAGATCAGGTATTCAATCTGCTAGATCCAGTTGCTTGTGCACATAGGCTTAGAAAAAAGTAATACTATTGATCTGAATGAAAAGACAGGCATTAACTTTCCCTGTTTTTTTTTTCTGGAACAGATCTACTAAAGGTTAATATGTCTGATCTAATCTCTTAGTGCAGCTATGAGCAACACATTAGAAGGAAGGGACAACAACCCACTGTAATACCAAAATCTGGTTAAGCAAGCAAGAGCAACCACCTGTCACTAAGGACATTTCTTTCAAATACAGAAAAAAAACATGCTGGTCTATCTCCCCTTAAGAATGTTAGGGAGCTGGTAACAGGTGACAAAGAACATGCTACAGTTCTGATCAGCCAGTTCTAGCTAACCCTCAGCACCTGCAAAGTGTTCATGGTTGATGAACCGGCCAGATGTCCCTTAACTCAACTGGACCCTGACCAACTGAGCTGTGACCAAATCTACATCATCGTGGTGTTGAAAAGCTGCTGCTGAATCTGGAATTAAGTCAAGTCAGTGGGCCGGACGGTATCACCCCACGCGTCCTGAAAAGATGGCAGAAGAACTGGCTACAGCACTAACGTGGCTGAACAAGATCTCAATGCACACAGGGATAGCACTTGCCAATTGGAGTACTGCCTTAATCACCCTGGTCTTCAAAAAAGGAAAGCGCTTCAAACCTGTTAATTACCGACCCATCTCACTCACCAGTGTTCCACGTAATGTCCTGGAGCATGTTCTAGTCAGGTCTGTCCTCCACTACAGCCAAAATGGGGACAGACATTGTGCTAAGCTTCTGCAAAGGTTCATTTTTGGTGAGGCAAAGCCTTTTGGATTTGATGATGAACGTCTGTGGCTCCCACGAATGGATGCCAGGAAGAAATTTGGACTTGAATATATTCCCAACCTGTGACAAGGTAGAGCTACAGCTTCCTAGTGCATGATTGTCATTAGTATAGCATCGGAGGCAATACTGACTGGTAGACTGAGACCTTCCTCAGGGACAGATAACCTTTCATGATTGTCATTAGTATAGTATCAGAGAAATACTGACTGGTAGACTGAGACCTTCCCCAGGGACAGATAACCTGCCATGGTTGTCAACGACACTAGGTCAGCTTTTGTACCATGAAGTCAGCGTTCCCCGGGGAACTGTCCTTAGACCAACCCTGTTTCTGGTTTACATAATGACGTGCCTGTAAAACAGTCAGCCATGCCTAGAGTCTTATCTGGTGACACTGTCTGCCACGAACTTGTGACCACCTCTAGTGATCAGGACAATCTAACGGACCATTTGGACAAGCAAGCTATCTACCAGGGAAGAAATACGCTATCCGCACAGAAATATTCAACAGTCCACGTTACCCTCCAACGTAGAACGTTGGAGTACAGCTACTATCTCCAAGATGACAGACTCTAAGAAGAGCACCAAGTCTAGCACTAAGTTGTCACACTCACAGAGGGCCTGACATGGGAATGGTGCATCTCTAACATCACCAGCAAAATCAACAGAGTCTTGGACCCCTTATACTCTCATCCAGCTTAGAAAAAAAATTCAAAGAGGCAGTCCACAAGGAACTCGTTCGCCCTGTTCCAGAGCTTGCTGGGCCAATGTGGGATCTCCACACAGCAGATGGCATCAACTATCTTGACAAAGTGCCGATACGAGTGGCTCTGTGGATGTCCTGTTGACAAAGGCAGTTTTTCAGTGTAGACAACATGCTGCAGGCCTTGGAATCGACAACTTTGAAACAATTTAGAAGGAACAGGAGAAAAGCGGTTGCCTCTCCTTCTTGTATGATATCACCATGAGCTCATCAATGTATGTATGTATGTATGTATGTATTATGTATGTATGTATGTATGTATGTATGTATGTATGTATGTATGTATGTATGTATGTATGTATGCATGTATTTATATTCCCTCCTCATGGCCTCTTCCCTGCAAGTGCAAATTTGTCTTTTGAAGTTGTGTATTTTCACTAGGACGGATTCTAATGCTTGTGCAACTTCCTTTATGTATATTGTCGGCATCAGGGCCAAGGTGCTACTATCATTTCTATTTGTGTATGTCCTGCATCAACCTGTGAGCCATACACGTTAGTGTAGTGGTGTCTTGAGTTTTAAACTCGGAATTTTACAAAGTAATTTTTGATCTTTGTGAATTTTGAAACCACGTTACTAGCCCTCGTAAACTGTGACTTTTACATTTCCTTCCGTTAATTTTTGGACCAGTGTTAATTCACCATTTTTTATATATTACTATCCCCTTCCCTAGATGCTCATGTTTGCGTTATTTAAGAAACTTTTGGAATGGGAAGGAGTATCTGCCCGATTTCGGGGAGTTTCGTTTTTGTTCATTCGCAGATGCCTCTCACGAGCCGGCAAGCAGGATCCAGTAGCAAGCCTGATGATCTCTTCACAGAGCAAAACCGCTGTTGGTTGTTGGTCCTGCTGACCCCCACTTTGGAGGAATTTCTACACTCACAGAGCACTCGCTGGACAGGGATTCCTTCCCACAGAGCACTCGCTGGACAAGGATTCCTTCTCACAGAGCACTCACTGGACAAGGATTCCTTCTCACAGAGCACTCACTGGACAAGGATTCCTTCTTACAGAGCACTCACTGGACAAGGATTCCTTCTGAAGACCTCTCCCCTTTAAACACAAGTCTGTTTTAAGGTTATGTAATACAGAGTATTCACTGACCAAGAATTCCTTCTCAAGATCCCTCCCCCTTAAACGCAAGTCTGTGTTTTAAAGTTTTGCGTTGTAACTGGGACGGATTTTAATTTTCGTCCTTCATGGAATTTGAAGCGTTTAAGACATTATATTCTCTCTCTCTCTCTCTCTCTCTCTCTCTCTCTCTCTCTCTCTCTCTCTCTCTCTCTCTCTCTTCTCTCTCTGGACCTTACCACTGACCACCATGAAATGAGAACGTGTCAGTTAAGAGCTCTCTGAAGAACTATTTTCTCCTGTTACAATCTTTCACCTCAACCAGTCTCTCCTAATGCAGTGTACAGCGATTTCAGTCTTCTGCTAAAAAAAAAATGGGGGGGGGGGGGGGCGATAAATTACTTTTGTGTGACATATGAAGTACGCAGATAAAAACAAACAACAAAACATGAGTCAAACCCTTGTTAGACTTTGAGGAATTAAACTGTCCTTCTCGCAGCGAGCTCAGATCTCGAGCTGCGACGTTTACACACTGTCCCTAATCTTCACGACGTTTACACACTGTCCATAATCTGTACGACGTTTACACACTGTCCATAATCTTCACAACGTTTACAAACTGTCCATAATCTTCACGACGTTTTCACACTGTCCATAATCTTCACAACGTTTACAAACTGTCCATAATCTTCACGACGTTTTCACACTGTCCATAATCTTCACAACGTTTACACACTGTCCATAATCTTCACATGCAAGAAGCGACCCTCAGGAGACAAATGTATCGTTAGTTCCACAGCTCTAAGAACTAATGGAAGAGCACGAAATGAATTAACAAAGATGAAGGTGGACATTCGTGATACTTGATCCCATATCAGTAAGCTCCAACAAGACGGCGTTTTCGTTCGCAAACGCTTGACAAGATGGAACAAAATGTGGATCGTCTGGAAATTAGCACGATGGAAACATTTGGGGTATTAGGAAATCCACAGAAAGGTTTTACGTACATCGATGGAATGGTCGCGAGTTTGACCACGCATTCAGCACGACAATGTTAGAAATACAGCGACTTCAAGCACACACAGAATCATATAAAGGTGAAAAAAAGGCATCACCGAGGCCTCTAATTGAAATTCCGGAACACAGCGGAAGTATTTTCAGAGGCCAGAAACGGAAAAACAACATTCGGCAGTGGAACATCAAACTGTCAGCTGACCTGACACAAGGCCAACAGAAGGGGCATACCAACTAGATGACGAAGGCAAACTGTCTTATTACCACAATGACAAGCTCCACGTGGAAGGCCCGAAATGTAGAGGAGACACAAGTGGACACTACAGCAAGATGAACTGGCAACAAACCATCATACTGGTACCCACCATCAACTGTCAAGAAGTTAGCACACACCCATCAAATTTGAAAGGTGGCACATACAGGGACCGAATATTATGGAGACTGAATGCATCTGAATCGAGATCTAGCCCACATTCAGATCATTTCAAACCAATGAATAGTGCGGAGGGAGGGGGAGGGGGGGACGCAGGCATATAAACATAGAATTGCCGTAGTACGTAGCTGACCTAGAATAAACTGTAGTTGTTCATGGAATAAGAGGAGCAGCACACTTCGACAATCGATCTCAAAGTATGAGATTTCCATGTCTGCATCACGAACACTTGTTCTGGATTCAGGGTGGATATTCTACCCCATGGTACCATCTTCTCTTAGCTGTAGAAGCTGCAACCAATGGCCCCCATTGGTAAAGGAAGACAACAAATGGATGTAAGGGTCTGTTCCAGTCAGTGTGACCCTTGAATACACATCTCACTGGTGGACAAGGTCATCAACTCTCTACCATTCTGTCACAGAAAGCACAGACCATAGGTGTCAGTGAACATACTGACAAAGCACAGACCCTTGGTGTGTGGCCAATGCCCTGACAAAGCACAGACCCTTGGTGTGTGGCCAATGCCCTGATAAAGCACAGACCCTTGGTGTGTGGCCAATGCCCTGATAAAGCACAGACCCTTGGTGTGTGGCCAATGCCCTGATAAAGCACAGACCACAGGCGTGTGGCCAATGCCCTGACAAAGCAAAGACCCTTGGTGTGTGGCCAATGCCCTGACAAAGCACAGACCACAGGTGTGTGGCCAATGCCCTGACAAAGCACAGACCACAGGTGTGTGGCCAATGCCCTGACAAAGCACAGACCCTTGGTGTGTGGCCAATGCCCTGACAAAGCACAGACCACAGGTGTGTGGCCAATTTCCTGATAAAACACAGACCACAGGTGTGTGGCCAATGCCCTGACAAATCACAGACCACAGGTGTGTGGCCAATGCCCTGACAAAGCACAGACCACAGGTGTGTGGCCAATGCCCTGACAAAGCACAGACTCTTGGTATGTGGTCAATGCCCTGACAAAGCACAGACCACAGGTGTGTGGCCAATGCCCTGATAAAGCGCAGACCACAGGTGTGTGGCCAATGCCCTGACAAAGCTAAGACCTTTGGTGTGTGGCCAATGCCCTGACAAAACAAAGACCCTTGGTGTGTGGCCAATGCCCTGACAAAGCACAGACCCTTGGTGTGTGGCCAATGCCCTGGCAAAGTACAGACCCTTGGTGTGTGGCCAATGCCCTGACAAATCAAAGACACAGGTGTGTGGCCAATGCCCTGACAAAGCACAGACCCTTGGTGTGTGGCCAATGCCCTGACAAAGCAAAGACCCTGGTGTGTGGCCAATGCCCTGATAAAGCACAGACCACAGGTGTGTGGCCAATGTCCTGACAAAGCACAGACCACAGGTGTGTGGCCAATGCCCTGACAAAGCACAGACCACAGGTGTGTGGCCAATGCCCTGGCAAGGCACAGACCACAGGTGTGTGGCCAATTTCCTGATAAAACACAGACCACAGGTGTGTGGCCAATGCCCTGGCAAGGCACAGACCACAGGTGTGTGGTCAATGCCCTGAAAAAGCACAGAACAGATGTGTGGCCAATGCCCTGATAAAGCACAGACCACAGGTGTGTGGCCAATGACCTGATAAAACACAGACCACAGGTGTGTGGCCAATGCCCTGAAAATGCACAGAACAGGTGTGTGGCCAATGCCCTGATAAAGCACAGACCACAGGTGTGTGGCCAATGCCCTGATAAAGCACAGACCACAGGTGTGTGGCCAATGCCCTGATAAAGCACAGACCACAGGTGTGTGGCCAATGCCCTGATAAAGCACAGACCACAGGTGTGTGGCCAGTGCCCTGATAAAGCACAAAGCCGAACACAGGTGTGGGGCAAGTGCCCTGATAACCCACATACTACTGCTGTGCAACCAATGCCCTGTTCTTTGACCAGCCGCACAGGTCACTGGGCACCAAGTCGCCAATGAATCAGCTCTGTCCACACCATTGTCAGCAGTCACAGGTCACTAGGCACCATGTCTCCAATGAATCTGCTCTGTCCACACAATTGTCAGCAGTCACAGGTCACTAGGCACCATGTCTCCAATGAATCTGCTCTGTCCACACAATTGTCAGCAGTCACAGGTCACTAGGCACCATGTCTCCAATGAATCTGCTCTGTCCACACAATTGTCAGCAGTCACAGGTCGCTAGGCACCATGTCTCCAATGAATCAGCTCTGTCCACACAATTGTCAGCAGTCACAGGTCACTAGGCACCATGTCTC
>CM065745.1:41427214-41444714 GCA_033310375.1 Conus canariensis
GAGAAAAAAAAAGAAAACAATAACAACAACACAAATCAAGAAATCGTTGTAGTCCAGCTTCAAAACAAACGAAACTGACAGTCAGAAAAATGCACAGAGTGTATGAACAGAAAAGCCAGGGAAATGAATAATGAATGAAACTGACAGTCAGAAAAATGTACAGAGTGTATGGACAGAAAAGCCAGGGAAATGAATAATGAATGAAACTGACAGTCAGAAAAATGTACAGAGTGTATAGACAGAAAAGCCAGGGAAATGAATAATGAATGAAACTGACAGTCAGAAAAATGTACAGAGTGTATGGACAGAAAAGCCAGGGAAGTGAATAATGAATGAAACTGACAGTCAGAAAAATGTACAGAGTGTATAGACAGAAAAGCCAGGCAAATGAAGAACGGGGTTAACTCACCACACGGCGACGAATTTCCAGCCAACCTGGAAAAGCTTGAATACTTTGTGGGCACGTTGTTGATACAGTGAACATAAACAATCTATCAGAAAAGGGCAGGATATCCGGAGAAAATGACGAAAGAAAAATCATATATACGGATCTTGAAGGGAACAACACATGATATATTAGAGCTCCTTTTACTTTGCAAGAGCTTCGAACAATTATTTCTGTCCTCAGTAATGACAGCTCGTCAGTAGGTATAGACGCAATTTCTGAGTTAATCAAACACTTGCCTGATAAAGTGAATAATACTGTTACATGACTTGTTCCAGAAATGTTGGCTTCATGGCATTATTCTCAGAATATGGAGTCATTCCATTGTAATACCAATGCCAAAACAAGGAAAACCTAAAAATTATTTTTGAAAAAGATTATAGGTATACTGCAGTCACATCTTACACTAGTCAACTTACAGAAAAAAGGCATGTTAAAAAGACTGATATATCACTTCAATAAAAACAAAGAAATACCCATAAATCAAGTAGGCTTTTCAAAATGTAGGACATTTGGCCAAACCAACAACCCGAGTGAAACATCAAGTCACTCCAAGGATGAATATGCTAGGTAAGTTTTTCTTAATAAACAAAAAAAATCTTAAATAAATGTTAGCGAACCGCCCAGAGAACGTGGACAAACGAGTCACAAGACGAAACACAACTAGTTTCGACCTCTTAGGTCTTCATCAGGTGAGACATTAACGAATAAAACAATGAAAATTCACTTAGCTTTGATCGCTTCAGATCACTTCGTAGGGTTCAGCGCAAGGAAGAAGGCGTTGAATGAGAACGAGGCTGTTGGAAGGGAAATAGTGAGCGAGTCAAAGTCGTAATGAAGATAATAATATTACTGATAGGAATACTAATAATGGTCAAAATACTGAGAAAAAAAAAAAAAAAAAAAAGGGACAAGATTACTACCAATCTGTGTCAATAAGTATGGGTATGGGAGAAAGGACAGTGGGTTAGAGGATTCTTAAACAGCAGGGTTGCCGTGGCAACAGTCCCAGAGGCGAAGGCGATGGTGATGTCAATGCCAGTGGTAGTATCAATACTAGCAATAGTATTACTGAATGATACTGCTAACAACGATAGTGAAGGTTAAGGTAATGAAAGCATGATACAGAAATATATTTAGAAAATACATTTTTATAATAATCAAATAAATAAATAAATGAAACATTAAAACTAATAATAAATTAAAAAATCAGTAAATAATAATAATTTAAAAAAAAATAAATAAAAAAAAATAATAATGATAATAAATGCATAAATAAGATAGCTATAAGTTGTGTGAGGTGAATAGTGGGAGATAAGGTAGTATGTGTGTGTGTGGTGGGAGGATATTATGGGCTGTGGTGGGTTGGTACATGTTACTTTAAGGTGTAGATGCTATGAGGGTGGAGGGAAGAAGGGGATGGGTTTACGTACTTACTGTGGGAGGGGGAGGGGCAACATATTCACACCTATACACAATCTCTCTCTCTCCCCCCCCCCCCCTTTCACGACCAACGATAAAGGAGCCAGCATTCTATTTATTATGTGTGTGTGTATGTGTGAGTGTGAGTGAGTGTGTGTGTGTGTGTGTGTGTGTGTGTGTGTGTGTGTGTGTGTGTGTGTGTGTGTGTGTGTGTGTGTGTGTTCCATTTGTAATATCAGCCTTATTCATTGGTTACCCCCACCTCCACCCCCAGCAACCGCCATATCCACCAACACCCCTACACACATCATTACTAGGGCAGGGGGAGGGGGGAGTAAGTCGATTGATGTAGCAAATGGAGAGACTCAGAGAGTGTAGGAAAAGGGAAGATGATGATAGCTGCAACCTATGTCTGAGGTAAACAGAGGGAGGTAGGGTGGTATGGGTGTGTGTAGGTGGGGGATATTTCAGGCTGGAGCTGCAGAGATGGAATGGTACATACTACTTTTGGACGTTGATGCCATGAGGGTGGACGGTGCCCAGTTTGGCAATGAGATGAGATTCCTGCATAAGGCGTTCCAAGCTGTCACTCTTAGATTGCCAAAGTGCCAAGACTTTGACATGGTTGATGTTGTGTTGGGCATGGTTGAAGTGTAGAGCGACTGGTTTGGGCCGATGGTGGCGGATGTCGGCCAGGTGTTCAGAGATGCGCGTCTCAAGTGTGCGAGATGTCTCACCTACATAGATCTTACCGCACAGCTGACAGTGGATGGCATACACAATGTTGTGGCTCTGGCAGGAGAAAGTGCGTTTAATAGTGAAAGAGCCTGTGGGGCCATGTAGGATGGTGTCTGGTTTGGTGAGAGAGCAGATTTTGCAGTTGGGTTTTGAGCAGGGGAAAGTACCTGGTGGCTTAGGTGTTGAGATTTTGTTCAGCTTAGAGCGCACCAGTAGGTCGTTGAGGTTTTTGTCACGTTTGAAAGTGATCATTGGTGTGGTCTCAAAGGCAGGTTTATGATTTTCTACTATGTGCCAGTTAGACTTCAGGATCCTGCAGATGGGCAGATTGTGAGGATGGAAGAGAAGGCAGGCAGTGGGTCTGTCTGTCTCTTTGGGAGGTTTAGTTTCCAGAGTAGATGTTCTGGATTTAGCTGCAGTGCGGCTGAGAGCATCACTGATGACGGCACTAGGGTATCCACGGTTGGTGAAAAAATCAGACATTTTGGCTGCTTGTATAGTGAAATCCTCTTCGCTAGAGCACAGTCTGCGTAGGCGAAGGAATTCAGAATATGGAATGCTATTTTTAGTGGACTGGTGGTGGGAAGATGTGTAGTCCAGGTATGAGTGCGCATCAGTAGGTTTGTAGAAGACTGAGGTTTGAAGCAGTCCATCTTTGAGGGAGATAGTGATGTCCAGGAAATTAACGGCCCAAACCAGTCGCTCTACACTTCAACCATGCCCAACACAACATCAACCATGTCAAAGTCTTGGCACTTTGGCAATCTAAGAGTGACAGCTTGGAACGCCTTATGCAGGAATCTCATCTCATTGCCAAACTGGGCACCGTCCACCCTCATGGCATCAACGTCCAAAAGTAGTATGTACCATTCCATCTCTGCAGCTCCAGCCTGAAATATCCCCCACCTACACACACCCATACCACCCTACCTCCCTCTGTTTACCTCAGACATAGGTTGCAGCTATCATCATCTTCCCTTTTCCTACACTCTCTGAGTCTCTCCATTTGCTACATCAATCGACTTACTCCCCCCTCCCCTGCCCTAGTAATGATGTGTGTAGGGGTGTTGGTGGATATGGCGGTTGCTGGGGGTGGAGGTGGGGGTAACCAATGAATAAGGCTGATATTACAAATGGAACACACACACACACACACACACACACACACACACACACACACACACACACACACACACACACACACACTCACTCACACTCACACATACACACACACATAATAAATAGAATGCTGGCTCCTTTATCGTTGGTCGTGAAAGGGGGGGGGGGGGGGGAGAGAGAGAGAGATTGTGTATAGGTGTGAATATGTTGCCCCTCCCCTCCCACAGTAAGTACGTAAACCCATCCCCTTCTTCCCTCCACCCTCATAGCATCTACACCTTAAAGTAACATGTACCAACCCACCACAGCCCATAATATCCTCCCACCACACACACACATACTACCTTATCTCCCACTATTCACCTCACACAACTTATAGCTATCTTATTTATGCATTTATTATCATTATTATTTTTTTTTATTTTTTTTTTTTTAAATTATTATTATTTACTGATTTTTTAATTTATTATTATTTTTAATGTTTCATTTATTTATTTATTTGATTATTATAAAAATGTATTTTCTAAATATATTTCTGTATCATGCTTTCATTACCTTAACCTTCACTATCGTTGTTAGCAGTATCATTCAGTAATACTATTGCTAGTATTGATACTACCACTGGCATTGACATCACCATCGCCTTCGCCTCTGGGACTGTTGCCACGGCAACCCTGCTGTTTAAGAATCCTCTAACCCACTGTCCTTTCTCCCATACCCATACTTATTGACACAGATTGGTAGTAATCTTGTCCCTTTTTTTTTTTTTTTTTTTTCTCAGTATTTTGACCATTATTAGTATTCCTATCAGTAATATTATTATCTTCATTACGACTTTGACTCGCTCACTATTTCCCTTCCAACAGCCTCGTTCTCATTCAACGCCTTCTTCCTTGCGCTGAACCCTACGAAGTGATCTGAAGCGATCAAAGCTAAGTGAATTTTCATTGTTTTATTCGTTAATGTCTCACCTGATGAAGACCTAAGAGGTCGAAACTAGTTGTGTTTCGTCTTGTGACTCGTTTGTCCACGTTCTCTGGGCGGTTCGCTAACATTTATTTAAGATTTGTTTAGATTTCCGCCTGCAGTCCTCTCGCTTTGCAACTAAACAAAAAAAGCTTATGATCATGTGTGACACAGCAGATTATAGAATAAAACGTACAGGCCTGTCTGGAAATATCTTTTCTTTGATGAAAGATGTTCTTGCAAAAAACATTCAGGCAAAAGTGGGAAAATCTGAATCCACGCCAAGATCCTAAAATGGGTATTCTGCAGGGGTCAGTTATTGCACCTTCTGTTTTCAATGTTTCGTGTTACGATCTATCAAAGCGTTTATCAAACAATACTGTCCTTGTGAAGTATGCTTACAATATGTATATGGATAAATCTAACTATATAAAAAAGAAAACAGCTAAAAGAGAGTTTGATTTTCATAGAAAAACATATCAACTTATACTCGATAAACTCAACAACTATCCTCTTGAGAATGGTTTTACTCATTCCACTGAAGAGACTTATCATTTTTTAACAGTGCTAACAGATCTGTTTTGTCATTACTCCGGACTAGTTGCGATAATCTGAAATGTAAAACATGGTGCAATTTCAGGGGATTTACCTTATTTGAAATTGAATATGGAATAATTATATTGAATATTCCCTCATGAAGGCTAGGAGAAGTTTTAAAAGCATTAAATACCTGGATATGTGTTTCGGGCATTCCAGACTGACATATGGATTGGTGGTGTTCTTCAGTGCTCTGAGATTTTCATTAGAGGAAATGTAAAGCTTACACTGCGAGTCTTTTAAACTTACCACAGGCGTACTTTTCTCTCATCATCTATGGCATCATGTGGGGAAATAGGAGGTCTACCTTCAGTTGAACATTGTCAACTGGCATATTATGTGCAAAACATTGCTCACAAGTTTCATAAAATAAAAGCAACATTGATAGTAAGGTCAGTTAAAGATATGGTACAAATTTCCCTTAAAAGAGCAAACTGTAAGGCATCTTTAACAACTACTAGTACATTCAGATCTTCTGCATCATTCACAAATAACCCTGGAAGAAATGATAAAATCCAGTTGTCCATCTCTCCCTTGTCCAACACAGAAAATCCAAAATGCTAATTTTGACATTAATTATTCGTCAGTAAGAAAACATGACCACGTTAACCTTCCCAGAATAACGGTGAAGGACCATATATTGAACAGTTATCCGGAGCATTTGCAAATATATAGTATGGGTCCCTCTAGCAAACAGAAAGCTTCTGCAGCAGTTACCATTCCTTGCATGAAAGTGAAAGATAATGACCGTATTCACATTCTGGGTGTATTGGTGACAGACCATATATTGAACATTTTTTATAGTACACTGGTAAATGTATATGGGTGTGTCCCTTTTGAATGATTAGATAGCTTGATTTGCATTTATCATTCCTTTCTAAAAAGTTAAAACATTTTTAAATGGGGGAAAAAACAAATCCATTTTCATGGCCGAGTTAACTGTTATTATGATGACTATATTATTTACTTGATTTTCCCCAAAATTTGTATTAAATACTCCTCTGTGTTGATTCGAGTCAGTTTTACATGATTTGAGTGAATCAAATTCTAGGATGAGACAAAGATCTCATCGTTCAAATCAATTGTTTAATGCATGTCCTTCTTTTGAGCAGTAGTAGTATTACCTTGTGTTTGGGGTTCCTTCACACAGTGGAAACAATGTGCAGTATTGGTATTACCTTGTGTTTGGGGTTCCTTCACACAGTGGAAACAATGTGCAGTATTGGTATTACCTTGTGTTTGGGGTTCCTTCACACAGTGGAAACAATGTGCAGTATTGGTATTACCTTGTGTTTGGGGTTCCTTCACACAGTGGAAACAATGAGCAGTATTGGTATTACCTTGTGTTTGGGGTTCCTTCACACAGTGGAAACAATGAGCAGTATTGGTATTACCTTGTGTTTGGGGTTCCTTCACACAGTGGAAACAATGTGCAGTATTGGTATTACCTTGTGTTTGGGGTTCCTTCACACAGTGGAAACAATGTGCAGTATTGGTATTACCTTGTGTTTGGGGTTCCTTCACACAGTGGAAACAATGTGCAGTAGTAGTGTTACCTTTTGTTTGGGGTGCCTTCACACAGTGGAAACAATGTGCAGTAGTAGTATTACCTTGTGTTTGGGGTGCCTTCACACAGTGGAATCAATGGAATGGTCAGTGGGCTAGCAAAATGTGGGACAACACGCATGGACCACGCATGTAATGTAAGCATCCTATCATCTCACATGGAGGGATACAGTGATAGATAGATATCTGCTGAAAATACTTCACAAAGAAACAAGTTTCTGGTTATGTTGCAAGTATGCAGTAAACCAACACCAGATGTGTGACAGTATTTTAGGGTCTCATCATGGTGACAAAACACTAACAGTCACTTGAATAGGTTCTTTGATTTATAGATTTAAACGTAACGCTTTAGAACAACATTTTCTTTTTAAAAAATATGTACTTGTGATGGAAAAAATATCAAGCGATCAGATATGTATACATTGCTTGGATATGAACTAACTTTTGCCTGCTTTCACCACGTCTTCCCAGAACGAGGTTTTGAATAACCCAGTTTGAATCTGTGATGTTGCTTTAGGATATAGCAATGCCCCCATCATTTGTTCTTTCCAGTTGGGTGCTGTTATTTACATTTGTTGGAACGTTACACCTAGTGAATAGTTTTATTTGCATATTCGTAACTGTTACTGTGCTTGGAATTAAGAGTTTGGGGCTCTTAATCATATAATGTGGTTTAGCGCTAAACTGAAGAGCGCACACGCACATGCACAACACACTCACTCGCACACACATGCACACACACCACGCACACACACACACACACACACACACACACACACACACACACACACACACACACACACACACACACATATAAAATAATAGAGAGAGAGAGAGAGAGAGAGAGGGAGGGAGGGAGGGAGGGAAAGAGAGGGAGAGAGAAGAGAGGAGAGGAGAGAGAAGACAACACACACACACACACACACAACACACACACACACACACACACACACAAGAGAGAGTTAGACAGAGAGATGGTTAAGAAGAACACTGACTGCCTGCTGAGAGCTGGTCAGTTGAATATCACCCGTTGACACAGCTCTCTGCTGGCCACCCCATCACCATCGCCCACCTTGTATCCACCCCCTGCTGGTGCATAGCCGTGGACAGACTGGCCACCCCATCACCATTGCCCACCTTGTACTCCACCCCCTGCCTGGTGCATAGCGTGGACAGGACTGGTGCCACCCCATCACTTCCCACCTTGTACTCCACCCCCTGCCTGGTGCATAGCGTGGACAGGACTGGTACCACCCCATCACTTCCCCACCTTGTACTCCACCCCCTGCCTGGTGCAGAGCGTGGACAGGACTGGTGCCACCCCATCACCATTGCCCACCTTGTACTCCACCCCCTGCCTTGTGCCTAGCATTGGTGCGCACGTTCAAGTAGATTGAATGTTCACTGTCCACTTTCTTCGTCAATGTATGGCTAGCAGGAATTGGACCAGAAGCGCCAAGCCCGCAAAGAGAGGAGACCTGACCCACTGACAGCTGTCGCATGCCCAGAGTGCGGACGTATTTGTATGTCCAGTTTTGGCTTGCGCTCACACATGCGGAATCACTGACGTCTTCGTCGACCACGACGGATATCCATGATGATGATGTATGGCGAGCACCTGCTGGGCTTTATTCCTGCATGCATCATGTTTAGGATCAACAGTTCAATGTACTCCTTTTAGATATCGTTCGCCTTTGGCTTCTGGGGTTTTGTTAGACAGGTTATCCACCTATCCCAAATGTCCATAGCAACTAGTTTGATGTCATTCATTGGTCTCATTTAACGTAACAGGCATGATGATTTTCCTTGAATATAACCTATTTTCTGTCCCTCATGCAACAATGTAAAATGTATAATGCATTGCTGTAGTATTTTAAGGATCTGCTATTGCTGGAAACACACACACACACAAACACACACACACACACACACACACACACACACCACACACACACACACACACACACACACACACAGAGAGAGAGAGAGGAGAGAGAGAGAGAGAGAGAGAGAGAGTTCACAAGAAAACTGGTCTGCTGAGAGCTGGCCACCCCATCACCATCCCCTACCTTATACCCTGCTCTTTGTTAGTGCATGGCGTGGAAAGGATTAGAGCGCACGTTCAAATGGATTGAATGTTCGCTGTCCACTTTCTTCGTCAGTGTATGGATAGCACCTGCTGGGCGTTATTCCCACAAACATCATATTTGGGGTCAACGATTCAAGTTACTCTTTTTAGATATAGTTTGCCTTTGGCTGTTTGGGTTTTGTTAAACAGATTACCCATCTATCCCAAATCTGCCAAAGAAAATTTGCAGTCATGTATTGGTCTCATTTTACGTAACATACATGATGTTTTATTGTATTTAGTAACTGTATATCAGATTTCCCCTGAAGGGAACTTATTTTTGTCACTTTTGAAACACTGAAAACTGTACGATGCATTTCCGGAATTGTCAAAGGATCTGCTACTGTTGAAAAGAGAAAGACTTTTCTGCGCAACCATTTAACATGTACACTGCGTTCTTTAAAAGGATCTGCTACTGTTGAAACGAGAAAGACTTTTCTGCGCAACCATTTAACATGTACACTGCGTTCTTTAAAACTCGGCTATGGTAGGAACAAGACAGGCTGTTCTACAAGCTGTTCTGGCAGATTTATTTGCTTGATTCATGACAAATAAGAAAAACTTAATGGCCTACCTCTCGGAACGAGGGATAATATGAAATTCTGAAACACATGCTACTCATATGCTTTATGTTTAATTTAAAGCAAAGGTTTGAAATGAAAAGAAGCTTTGTATTTCTCAACTCAGAGCAGATGCCACAAAGCTGAATGAGCAAGACATTTTCACAAGGCCTTGAGGCACCCAACCATGTAGGAAATAAGAGCAGGTTCAAATTACAACAACGTTAAACGTATTTCTATTAGTGAAAAAGATCTAAACGACATGGCTTGGATGCAGATCAGTTCGTTATGAGTGAAAGGAGTTCAGGGTGAACCACCTGTGAACAAGGAGTTTCTTCTTTGAGGACCTTCTTCCGTCAAGCTCTCTGCGGACAAACTCCTACTTCCTTTCTTTACTTGTCATACATTAACAAACGATTTTTTTTATTACACTCCCTTAACACAGTGTTTATAGCTGGCTGGTGTTTATTACTCAATGATGTTTATTTCAGATAGGAAACTCCTCCGTTCAATAACATATAGAAAGTTCCGTGGACATGAAAAAGATTTTCCCCACACGAACGTAGGGTTCAAATCCAAATTCACCCATTTTAACACATCGACTTCAGTTGTCATCAGTTTATATCTTAATTTAGATCTTCATTTTCTTTGCAATGGATATATTCGGTTTTACATGATTTGGTTTACCAAAAGACATATAATGGGGAAAACTAAGAATTCTGGAGGTCTGCTTAGAGTCCCAAAATAATGCCCGAAACCCAAGAACTGTTGATAAATTGTGTTTGTCAAATGTTCTTAACAATCTAATTCGTTAGAGTACGTCTTGTTTCCTGGCCCTTCTGGAAAGTTTCATGTATTTTGAATGGTTTTACTACATCATGATTCTCCAACTTTCTAGGGTTCTCTGTTTCTTCATCAGTGTGCTGTACCACGTTTCTCTAACTTTCTTTTCTACAAACTACAAACAATCAAGGTTTGGGGGAGTTGAAGATTAGAACGTGATTTCAATGATCTGAGATTTTTTTTTAATGAGTTATTTTGTCAGGGTTGAAGGACAACTCTTGGTTTTAGATCATTGGAAGAGTGCCATAAAGACTTCCAGCATGTTGTTACAGATCATTGGAATGGTGCCATAAAGACTTTCAGCATGTTGTTACCTGAGTCGTCATTTCCTTTGGTGCCATAGAGACTTTCAGCATGAATTTACCTGAGTCGTCCTTTCTTTTGTCCAGACGAATTCAAGAACAGATCAGAATCAACACTTAGCATTACTTTCAGCGAGCTCTAAACGGCCACTGGCGTGTCGAAGAATCAACACTTAGCATTACTTCAGCTAAATGCCCACTGGCGTGTCGAAGAATCAACACTTAGCATTACCTTCAGCTAAATGCCCACTGGCGTGTCGAAGAATCAACCACTTAGCATTACTTTCAGTGAGCTCTAAACGTCCACTGGCGTGTCGAAAAATCAACACTTAGCATTACTTTCAGCTAAATGCCCCCTGGCATGTCGACGAATCAACACTTAGCATTACTTTCAGCTAAATGCCCACTGGCATGTCGAAGAATCACCACTTAGCATTAATTTCAGCTAAATGCCCACTGGCATGTCGAAGAATCAACACTTAGCATTACTTTCAGTGAGCTCTAAACGGCCACTGGCGTGTCGAAGAATCAACACTTAGCATTACTTTCAGTGAGCTCTAAACGCCCACTGGCATGTCAAGGGAGAACAGTTTGATTCTTCGCCTTGACACACTCTTAAAGGAAAACCTACTCCACAGAAAGTACATCTACCATCACAAAGAGTACTCCTTCCTTCGTGTTTTGCATTTCATGTCACATCTCAACAGTGTTCTCATCCAATAACCTCAATTCAATAGTTCCAGCACTAATTGTTGACACTCCTTATCCACCATAACTTATTTCTCTCTCACTGAATCTACTGTCAAATAATTAAATAATAAACAGTAATTTGGGCAATATCAGTGATATTTCTTTTACAAACACCACATGTATTCAAGACTGGAATATCATTTGAACTTGGAAACATCATACACACACACACACACACACAAACACACACGCGCGCGCGCGCGCGCGCACGCACGCACGCACACACACACACACACACACACACAAAACAAGAAGAGAGAGAGAGAGAGAGAGAATAAAGGTTTGTCAGGGGCGGACTATCTGAGTGTGTGTTGGCGTGTCTTCTCCTCTGTCCCATTTGTTCTGCAGTGTTTAAAAGCCTGGCAGATCTCAACAGAAACGGAATGACTGGAGTGTTGACACTCGCCGACCGATGACAGTGTGATCTACTGCACATCAAGGAATGCTCAAGAAAGGACGAAAACAGTTCAGCAGCAGTTCAACAACATTGTTCAGTGGTGTCAAGAAACCGAATCGTCCATTAACCCTACAGAAGCCCAAACTTTAATCTGCGCTTTCAGTAACAAGGCATCAAGACAATTACCCTCACCAGTTTCCTTCAATGGAATGCAAATTGAATCAACTGACAGCCTACGCTATTTGGGTAGAGGGTTTGATTCAATACCGACCATTACAAAACATGTTGAGAATATCCTACTGAAATGCGAAAAGGGTCTGTCTGCCATGAAAACAGTGGCAGCTAAAGGCATTGAACAGCTCTGTCTCTACCAACTACGCGGTTATACTCAGTGTGACTGATACCACGTCCAAAAGTAATCCTCTTAAACTAGAAAGACTTCAAAATGAAGCAATGAGATTTATCTTGTGAACTACCAGGGACACAACAACTGAAACTATGCAATGTATGCTTGACCTTCCTTCAATGCAGGTCAGAGGTAAGCTGGAGCTGGTGAAGGCACATTTCACTTGAAAATCCTCAAAACCCATTGAGCATGGCAGTCAATATAAGACACTTGTCTGGGACGTGGTAAAATAAGGATGGGATAGGCGGTAGACAATATACAGCTTGTGTGTCAGTTACCAGAATTCAAAGAAATGAAGGAATAGCGAAAATAAATACAGATCACTTCAAACATCTCTATGAAGTTGTCATCGTTCAAGAGCTTGGAAGACACTGTCGACAATGGCCAGACGGTAAAATGAACGCAGAAATTCAGATGCGGGTGGAAAACCTCGGCATAAAGGAAGGTATTGTTATATACACTGACACTTCCATAACCAAAGGTAAGTAAGGCACAGTGAGGCAAAATTGCCAAACTGTCCAGAAAGACAATGGTGCAGAGTTCAAGTCTGACAACGGAGCTAGAAACAGTTGAATCAGCAGTCCACTGGCTGTCATCCTCAGACCCGCTTAGAACTCAACAAGTCATGATACTGATTGACCCCGTGAACCTGCTTCAAAATGTGGGGGGTGAAATGGGATGCCCTGCGTGGCATGAATTAAGGAGCGGGGTGGGGTGATCACTGGCATGCGTGTTGCATGTGTTCCACGTGCTGCAGTAGAGGGAAGGTGCCCTGCATGGCGTGAATTAAGGAGCGGGGTGGGGTGTTCATTGGCATGCGTGTTGCATGTGCTCCACGTGCTGCAATAGAGGGAAGACGCCCCATGTGGTATGAAGTAAGAAGCAGGGTGGGGTGTTCATTGCCATGCGTGTTGCATGTGTTCCACGTGCTGCAGTAGAGGGAAGGTGCCCTGTGGCATGAAGTGAGGAGCGGGGTGGGGTATTCATTGGCATGTGTGTTGCATGTATTCCACGCTGCAGTAGAGGGAAGGAGAAGGGGTAAGATGTCTGTATGTTGTTTGTCCATTGATTATCTGACTAAAACTTTCGAATAAAAAAGAAGCTTTTATTATTTCTTTTTTGACTTTTTTGCTGGCAGTAGTAGTAGTAATGGCAGCAATAGTAGTAGAAGTAGTTATATTACAAACAGTATTACCATTACCGCCATTACTATCATTTTCATTAGCCTTTTCATCCCAGTTAGTATTAATCATCTTCATCATCATCATCACCACTGTTGTTGTCGTTGTTGTTGTTGTCGTTGTTGTTGTTGTTGTTGCTACTGATCAGTAATAGTTATATGATCTGGTGAACATTCATTTCCCAGAAAGAATTAAAAGTGCGCACGCGGGCGCGCGCGCCCACACACACACACACACACACACACACACGCACGCACGCACGCACGCACGCACACACACACACACACACACACACACACGCACGCACGCACGCACACACACACACGCACGAATGCACGCACACACGCAAGGACGCACGCACATGCATACACGCACGTGCACACACGTGTGCATACACATTCACACACACACACACACACACACACACACACACACACACACACACACACACACACACACACATCGCATGCACTGGTACACACCTGTGCCCACTTACCCATGCGCACACATTTGGACACACACAAGTACACTCATGCAAACACACACATACAATGATAATGGTGGCGCAGACAAAATTGGGTATGTACCCAAGGTCTGACCAGCGCATTGGGCTAATAAGCAGGTTAAACATCTTCTAAGTTGTATCCATGTGTGTCATAAGTTGTGCCCAGTTCCCTGGTGATTTCGTGTGTTCATTTATAAGGGGAGTGTGTCGACGAAAAACATGAGTCGTTGGTACAGGCTACTGGGAAAAAAGGAAAAATGTTGAAGTTTGCTCCTGCCCTGGCCTGGTCATGTAAACCATGCCACATGCATGATGTTGAAGTTTGCTCCTGCCCTGTACATGTAAACCATGCAGCGTGCATGATGTTGAAGTTCGCTCCTGCCCTGCCCTGTACATGTAAACCATGCAGCATGTAAACCATGCAGCATGCATGATGTTGAAGTTTGCTCCTGCCCTGCCCTGTACATGTAAACCATGCAGCATGTAAACCATGCAGCATGCATCATGTTGAAGTTTCCTCCTGCCCTGTTCATGTAAACCATGCAGCATGCATGATGTTGGAGTTTGCTCCTGCCCTGTACATGTACACCATGCAGCATGTAAACCATGCAACATGCATGATGTTGAAGTTTGCTCCTGCCCTGTACATGTACACCATGCAGCATGCATGATGTTGGAGTTTGCTCCTGCCCTGTACATGTACACCATGCAGCATGCATGATGTTGGAGTTTCCTCCTGCCCTGTTCATGTAAACCATGCAGCATGCATGATGTTGAAGTTTCCTCCTGCCCTGTACATGTACACCATGCAGCATGCATGATGTTGGAGTTTGCTCCTGCCCTGCTCATGTAAACCATGCAGCATGTAAACCATGCAGCATGTAAACCGTGCAGCATGCATGATGATGAAGTTTGCTCCTGCCCTGTACATGTAAACCATGCAGCATGTATGATGTTGAAGTTTGCTCCTGCCCTGTTCATGTAAACCATGCAGCATGTAAACCATGCAGCATGTAAACTGCGCAGCATGCATGATGTTGAAGTTTGCTCCTGCCCTGTTCATGTAAACCATGCAGCATGTAAACCATGCAACATGTAAACCACGCAGCATGCATGATGTTGAAGTTTGCTCCTGCCCTATTTATGTAAACCATGCAGCATGTAAACCATGCAACATGTAAACCACGCAGCATGCATGATGTTGAAATTTGCTCTTGCCCTGTTTATGTAACCATGCAGCATGTAAACCATGCAGCATGCATGATGTTGAAGTTTGCTCCTGCCCTGTTTATGTAAACCATGCAGCATGTAAACCATGCAGCATGTAAACCACGCAGCATGCATGATGTTGAAGTTTGCTCCTGCCCTGTACATGTAAACCATGCAGCATGTAAACCATGCAGCATGTAAACCATGCAGCATGTAAACCATGCAGCATGTAAACCATGCTGCATGCATAATGTTGATGTTTGCTCCTGCCCTGTTCATGTAAACCATGCAGCATGCATGATGTTGAAGTTTGCTCCTGCCCTGCCTTGCAGATGTAAACCATGCAGCATGTAAACCATGCAGCATGCATGAAGTTGAAGTTTCCTCCTGCCCTGTTCATGTAAACCATGCAGCATGTAAACCATGCAACATGCATGATGTTGAAGTTTCCTCCTGCCCTGTTCATGTAAACCATGCAGCATGTAAACCATGCAACATGCATGATGTTGAAGTTTCCTCCTGCCCTGTTCATGTAAACCATGCAGCATGCATGATGTTGAAGTTTCCTCCTGCCCTGTTCATGTAAACCATGCAGCATGCATGAAGTTGAAGTTTCCTCCTGCCCTGTTCATGTAAACCATGCAGCATGTAAACCATGCAACATGCATGATGTTGAAGTTTCCTCCTGCCCTGTTCATGTAAACCATGCAGCATGCATGATGTTGAAGTTTCCTCCTGCCCTGTTCATGTAAACCATGCAGCATGCATGAAGTTGAAGTTTCCTCCTGCCCTGTTCATGTAAACCATGCAGCATGTAAACCATGCAACATGCATGATGTTGAAGTTTGCTCCTGCCCTGTTCATGTAAACCATGCAGCATGTAAACCATGCAGCATGTAAACCAAGCAGCATGCAAACCATGCAGCATGCATGATTTTGAAGTTTGCTCCTGCCCTGTTCGTGTAAACCATGCAGCATGTAAACCAAGCAGCATGTAAACCATGCAGCATGCATGATGTTGAAGTTTGCTCCTGCGCTGTTCATGTAAACCATGCAGCATGTAAACCAAGCAGCATGTAAACCATACCGCATGCATGATGTTGAACTTTACTCCTGCCCTGCCCTGTACATGTTAACCATGCAGCATGTAAACCATGCAGCATGCATGAAGTTGATGTTTGCTCCTGCCCTGCACATGTAAACCATGCAGCATGTAAACCATGCAGCATGTAAACCATGCCGCATGCATGATGAAGTTTGCTCCTGCCCTGCCCTGTACATGTAAACCATGCAGCATGTAAACCATGCAGCATGTAAACCATGCAGCATGCATGATGTTGAAGTTTGCTCCTGCACTGTTCATGTAAACCATGCAGCATGTAAACCAAGCAGCATGTAAACCATGCAGCATGCATGATGTTGAAGTTTGCTCCTGCCCTGTTCATATAAACCATGCAGCATGTAAACCATGCAGCATGTAAACCATGCAGCATGCATGATGTTGAAGTTTGCTCCTGCCCACCAGCCGCCGTAACGAAGTGGTTAGCGTCGCGGACTCCCGGCTGGGAGGTCGTGGGTTCGAATCCCAGCAGAAGTCATGTGGGTTTTTCTGCCCCGACCGGCTCCTACCCAGAGTTGAGTTGCTGCGGACTCAGTTGGGAAGACTGGGACCACACAGTCGAGTTTCATCCACTTAAAGGATGCGTTTCTGAGAGTGTTGCTCAAATTTCCTGACCAACACTGCAGGTGCCTGTATCTCTCGGGCCTGGTTGACGCCGGGATATATTATGAAAGGAAGCGTAGAGTACAGCCCTGTCATGTAGTCTCAGACCGAAATGGAAATCCGTAGCATCATCTTAATCATCCTCATTCTCATCGATCAGCATAAAAAAAAAAAAAATGTCTCAAATTCTGTGGCCCTTCATGCCCTGCTCTCATGGTGACCTCAATTTCGATGTACTCTCCACGTCTATAGCCTTGGTTTGGTTCCGTCGGGGTCACCGGTGTCGGCGAGTCCATGGGGCTGTCGTTGGACGGACGTGGTGGCGCCCTCCGGGGGTAGAGCTCACTCACGCCGGCTCCGCGACTAAGCAATTATTGTCGTCAGTAGGGGGCTTAGTAGGTGGTGTCCTGCGTATGTTAGATCAGAACAGGCGCCACTGAACACCACCGAAGTGACTCGGCAGCAGTGCAGTGTCTCCTCCGGTGGTTGCCTCTTGACGACTTGACATTGACTGTTCCCTGTGGATTGCCGGTGCCGGGGCTGCGGCGGGGCCGACCGGGCTGTGGCTGTGGACGGGGTGTCGGAATGAGCGGCATGGGTGCACTGCCTCTGAGGTGGCACAGAGGTTGGGACAGCAACAAAA
>CM065745.1:41449714-41464714 GCA_033310375.1 Conus canariensis
CCCTGTCTATACCCGGTGCAATGGATTTTTTGATTGTGTTTATGGTGAAGATGAGCTAAGCTGCGAGGGTGTCACATGCCCACACTATTATCAGTGTAGAAATTCCAGGGTGTGTGTGCATGAAGATCACTTGTGTGATGGGCTGTCTCAGTGTCCTCTGCACGATGATGAACTGACATGTGAGATGATCTGTCCTGAAAGTTGTCTGTGTCAAGGTCATTCTTTCCTGTGTGGTAAACCAGTTCTTGTAGAATCCTACCTTCAGCTTCGCTACATGGACGCGTCACGCTCAGGAATGTCAATGGCCGATTTATCAACAAGTGCTTATCTAATTCACATGAGTCTGTCTCATTGTTCCCTGACTAATATTTCAGAGGTGAAACTCTACAATTTACAGTTTGCTGACCTTAGTTACAACCATCTTAAAAAACTTGATATGTCTGTCTTCACAGAACTGCGAAATCTGAAATCGTTATACTTGTCCAACAACCCTTTACAGAAGATGGCGAATACACTTCGAAAGGATGTTCAGCATGTTTTGGAACGAGTGGATCTCTCTAACACATGTATAAATATACTTAGTCATGAAGTGTCGATATATTTACCCCACGTGAAATATCTGAATGTGTCCTTTAGTTCCACGGAAACCATTGGAAGGAAGGGGTTTAAGAATATGCCCCAGTTGAGTGAGTTGGACTTAATGGGGATCTCGGTCAACATTTTTCCTTCAGATTTGTTTTCCAAATCCCATCATTTAAAATACATTGCTTCCTCAGACTACAGGTTCTGCTGCAAAAATCTGTTTCCTGAAACCTCAAATGAAATAGACTGTTCAGGAACTCAAGCTATACTCCCTTCATGTGACACTTTGTTACCCTTTGAGCACAGTGTGGTTTTCTTTTGGCTTGTTTGTGCATCAGCCATCATTGTGAACACGTTGACGTGTTCATTGACTTTACTTAATGCTGATGTCAGGGATGTATTTGGAAAAACATTCTTAAGAATCCTCATCAACTTGCATGTTGCCGACATTTGTATGGGAATTCATACTGGAATCACATTAATAGCAAACGCTATATTTTATGGAGAATATATCAGGTCTGAAGAAACATGGACCAACGGTGTGGTTTGCAGGTTGAGTGGTTTTCTGTTCTTGGTGTCCTGTCAGGTATCAGTATTTATCATGTTATTCACCTCGTTCCATCACACTATTCTACTTTGCACCCCCAATAATTCATGGCGGTTCAACAAACATTTATCTGCCGGAATGTGTGCTGTCATATGGGTTGTAGGAATCTCTCTGTCTCTAATACCTTTTCTTCCTGGACTGTCACACTGGGGACTCTCTGGCCAGTCTGGTCTGTGCCGCCTGGCTTTGTTTCAGCACAACTTTAATGATCAAGGGTTTAGGTGGCTCAAGGGGACTGGAAGCATCAATTGTATCCTGTGTTTACTGATGGTAGTCTGTCACGTTGTTATACATGTACAGATGCCAAAGTACAGAATCTTAATAGACCCCAAAGACAGGTCACTTTTTTCATCAGTCCACCTGATAAGGGCCCAATCTGTAGTGTATGCCGTTTGCTGGTGTTCATTTGGTTTCGTAACGTTGATGCCCTCAAGAGACTCTACTTTATCACAGAACATTCATGATACTGTGGTTGTGTTCCTGCTACCACTCAGTTCAGGTCTCAATCCACTACTTTTCCTGTGGACTGTGGCCTTTCAAAGAACAGCAGAAGCGCAAGAAGAAAAAATGCTAAAAATGCTGAAATTACGGCGTGACTTATCTGGAAGGGAGAAGGTTAACTAAACAAGTCATTGATAGAAATAACGGAACACCCAGTTAGGAAAAAAGAAAAAGGGGCACGATTTTAATCTCTGTAGTCGAATGAAACTTCAAAGACTAGCCATATCGATAATAAGGAATATTCTCTATAAATCACTTGTATAAACATGTAGCTCCCAAGACAATCCCGAAAGCCAAACCTGTCATAAAAAAATCCAGCTTTGTCAAATATCTCTTTTCTATTGAGGATTTATTTTCACTTCAAATGGACATTCAGAAAGGACCACTGGTGGCTGTCATGAAGTGTGTCGTCTGCCAACAGCCTACCCGTTTGGATCTCTTCTCCTGGAACATTGTGTCTGTCCAGCTTGTCAGTCGCCTAGAAAAGACATGTGAACCGGTCACGTGCGGGTTTCTCCAATGGCAGACTGCCCAGCATGAGTTCGTGCCAAAGCATGCTGATGAATCAGGTTTGACAGGGATTTGTGTAAGATAGAACCTTTATTTATGATGATGATGATGATGATGATGATGATGATTAATACTTATATAGCGCCTATTCTTGGCTAGAGACCAAGCTCTACGCGCTTTACAATCCACACTTGTTTACACAACGGGCTGCCTACCTGGGTAGTGCCGACTTAAGAGCTGCCAGCTGGCGCTTCATTCAGTCGTTTCCCGTGTCTTCCAGTCAATATCGTTCAATATCGTTCACTCATTTTCCTTACTTCCTTCATTCTTTCCATTTCTCACGCAGGGTGCATGCTATGTGTAACGTGTCATCCATACCACCGGCCAAACTGGCGTTCTCTTCCGAAAGTTGGTGATGGGATTTTACGTGTGTGCAAAATGTTGTGCGTGCATTCACACACGGAACCTCGGTTTATAGTCTCATTCGAATTACTGGATGGGAAATGGAGTCAGAACCAATGGTAACTCCGAGGGCAAAATTCCCCCGTACCGAAACGGCCCGGCGGAGATTCGAACCCGCATCCCCAGGATCACCAACATTACGAGTCCGGCGCTCTACCACTGAGCTGTTCCGCCCCCTCCCCCCCCCCCCCCCCCCCCCCCACTCCTCCTTCTCGCATCTTCTGTAGTTAATGCAGTTAAAATCAGGTGATTACTACCCAGAAGACGCCTCTGCTGTGTGAAAGCCGGTGAAAACGAAACCAGTGCTTCCCCCATTCTCCTCTAACAACCCGCTTTGACCAAAATTTAATATTTTGTACACACTCTGTAGACAGCACGTGCACTGATGCTGAAATGTACACCAACAGCAGTTTTAGGGTAAACAGCGCTGAAACATGTACATGGAAGGGGTTGGGGGGGTGGGGGGGTAATCAACGCCAACATCAGGAACGTTGCACAGGAGTGTTTCCCGCAGGACCATGACTATCTGCTTGACAGTGAAACCAGGCAACATCAGTGTAATGCAATTATGTAATAAACCAGGCAACATCAGTGTAGTGCAATTATGTAATCAACCAGGCAACATCAGTGTAATGCAATTATGTAATAAACCATGCAACATCAGTGTAGTGCAATTATGTAATCAACCAGGCAACATCAGTGTAATGCAATTATGTAATCGACCAGGCAACATCAGTGTAATGCAATTAGCAATTATGTACTAAACCATGCAACATCAGTGTAATGCAATTATGAAATAAACTATGCAACATCAGTGTAATGCAATTATGTAATAAACTATGCAACATCAGTGTAATGCAATTATGTACTAAACATGCAACATCAGTGTAATGCAATTTGTACTAAACCATGCAACATCAGTGTAATGCAATTATGTAATAAACCAGGCAACATCAGTGTAATGCAATTATGTAACTAAACCATGCAACATCAGTGTAATGCAATTATGTAATCAACTATGCAACATCAGTCGTAATGCAATTATGTAATAAACAGGCAACATCAGCGTAATGCAATTATGTAATCAACATGCAACATCAGCGTAATGCAATTATGTAATAAATCATGCAACATCAGTGTAATGCAATTATGTAATCAAACCATGCAACATCAGTGTAATGCAATATGTAATAAACTATGCAACATCAGTGTAATGCAATTATGTAATAACCATGCAACATCAGTGTAATGCAATTATGTAATAAATCATGCAACATCAGTGTTGTGCAATTATGTAATAAACCATGCACAATCAGTGTAATGCAATTATGTAATAAACTATGCAACATCAGTGTAATGCAATTATGTAATAACTATGCAACATCAGTATAATGCAATTATGTATAAACTATGCAACATCAGTGTAATGCAACTATGTAACAAACTATATAAATCAGTGTAATGCAATTATGTAATAAACTATGCAACATCAGTGTAATGTACTATGTAATAAACTAGGGCAACATCAGTGTAATGTAGCTATGTAATAAACGATGCAACATCAGTGTAATGCAACTATGTAATCAAACTATGCAACATCAGTGTAATGCAACTATGTAATAAACTATGCCAACATCAGTGTAATGCAACTATGTAATAACTATGCAACATCATTGTAATGCAACTATGTAATAACCAGGCAACATCAGTGTAATGCAACTATGTGATAAACTATGCAACATCAGTGTAATGCAACTATGTAATACAACCAGGCAACATCAGTGTAATGCAACTATGTAATCAACCAGGCAACATCAGTGTTATGCAACTATGTAATCAACCAGGCAACATCAGATTAATGCAACTATGTAATAAACTATGCAACATCAGTTAATGCAACTATGTAATAAACCAGGCAACATCAGTGTAATGCAACTATGTAATCAACCATGCAACATCAGTGTAATGCAACTATGTAATAAACTATGCAACGTCAGTGTAATGCAACTATGTAATAAACTAGCAACATCATTATAATGCAACTATGTAATCGACCAGGCAACATCAGAGTAATGCAACTATGTAATAAACAGGCAACGTCAGTGTAATGCAATTATGTAATAAACTATGCAAATCAGTGTAATGCAACTGTGTAATCAACATGCAACATCTGTGTAATGCAACCATGTTAATAACCATGCAAACATCAGTGTCATGCAACTATGTAATAACTATGCAACATCAGTGTAATGCAACTGTGTATAAATCAGGCAACATCATGTAATGCAACTATGTAATCAACCAGGCAACATCAGAGTAATGCAACTATGTAATAAACTATGCAACATCAGTGTAATGCAATATGTAATAAACTGCAATATCAGAGTAATGCAACTGTGTAATAACAGCAACATCAGTGTAATGCAACTATGTAATAACCATGCAACATCAGTGTAATGCAAGTATGTAATCGACCAGGTAACATAGTGTAATGCAACTATGTAATAAACCAGGCAACATCAGTGTAATGCAACTGTGTAATCAACCATGCAACATCAGTGTAATGCAACTATGTAATCAACGAGGCAACATCAGTGTAATGCAACTATGTAATCAACCAGGCAACATCAGTGTAATGCAACTATGTAATCAACCAGGCAACATCAGTGTAATGCAACTATGTAATCAACCAGGCAACATCAGTGTAATGCAACTATGTAATCAACCAGGCAACATCAGTGTAATGCAACTATGTAATCAACCAGGCAACGTCAGTGTAATGCAACTATGTAATCAACCAGGCAACATCAGTGTAATGCAACTATGTAATCAACCAGGCAACGTCAGTGTAATGCAACTATGTAACCCGACATCAGACTGTGAAGATTACCAGACTGATGAATTCTACTGTTAGCTCCTAAAGATCATCAACGAGGTTGTCAAGAAAGACGTTAAAATCGTTCGGGGTGACCACAGTGCCAGGGTTGATGTCGATGCCTGTCACAGGTTGACAGGACCGTGGCATGTTTTGACCATTTTTTCTCTTCCTTCCCTCCATTTCTTGGTGGCGGCACAGTGAGTATCCTGCATTTCAAGCGGAGCACGTGCTGCAGGGTCAGTTCGGCTCACTAGAACCCAGCCCACGTGGCGGTAGGCGACCAACCACTACCCAGCGATGGGGGGGGGGGGGGGGGGTTATTGTTGGTGAGCGGTGCCTACGTCACGAAGGTGAAGAGGTGGAACGAAAGTGTTTACGAAGTTAGAGAAGGGACAGCAGCCGAGGGAACAACAACAGGCAGCCATCCAGGAGGCTCGTCACCTCCGTGTCCTCCGCCCTCGACGTCATCGTTGAGCCAAGGGTCAAGCTTCGTTGCTGGAAGCACCTGCGACATCCTTCGACGGGTGGCGGGGACGGGGTCCCCGTTTTATGGATCGCCTTCTTCGGTGAAGGCCGCTGCCTAAGGTACTACACTACATGGAACATCAGGCCCACCTAGCAGTACCCGAGCTGTCCATGCCATCCTCTCCCTGGTCTGGACCGAGGAGAACTCCCCATCACCTCCAGCTCGTGCCGTCACTACCGCCGCCGTTCCCTGCAGTCTTGGTGGCACATCTGGTGGCCAGGTACCAGCGTCAGCGACGACGCCACCCTGTTGACGTCGGCCTTGGCCGGACCGTCTTCCAGCTAGAGGCGTCACCGTTTTTTCCCTCTTCTCCCACCCCCCGGAGCCGTCGTCGCGGCCGTCGGCGTGGAGGACAGCCCGTGAGCTCGAGGTTGCCGTAGCCACCAGAACGCCTTACTTCACCAGCTGTTGAGGTAAGGTTTAAGAAGGTGTTGCATTAGTCGATAATCGACGCGGCTACGACCATTCCATATGTAAATAGTGGGAAGGCATTAATTCATTAGATTCCGGCCGGTTTTTGCATGGGAATAATCATTTCCTTTGGATGATATAGTATTGGGTGTGCAGTGTTTTCCTTTAGGTGCAGGCGGAAGGGGTATTTCCTGAAATCTTAGGGGCGTGGCACTGTTTTAGGAGTCCCCTCATGTTTCCCCCTTTCCACTTGTTTTTTTCCTGGACAGGGGGAGGTAAAGTGTGAGAGTGCCTTTGTGTGTGGCCATCGTACCTGTCCTATATTCGCCACTTTCTTTACTCTTCTGACTTCTCTCCCCCCCCCCCCCCCCCCCCTCTCTGGCTAATAAAAGAGGGTTCCTTGGCTATCCTCTTCTTGCGTGAATCTGTGGGTAGATGCGTGTGAGTTTCTGTGAACGATTGACCTCTCACCCACTGTCCTCTACTATAGGGAAAAGAAAACACGGCGAGTCCAAGTGGTTATGGTGTTCTGCAGCTGTGTTTCCAGGGGCGGGTCGTCGGCACCGAGGAGGGGCTTTGGACTCGGGCGTTCCAACGGACATCGTGGGACCATTTCCAACCGGACCCTCCACCCCGGGACGTGGACATTGCTAAGCTATCGATGTGTGGGTTGAGAGGCGAGCGCATGTTGTTGTCTTGTCTTCTTGTCTTGACCTTTCTCTCCTGTCGTTTTGTTCTCTTCCTCATCGTTGTCATCCTTTAGTTTGAAGATTTTGGCCCCAACCCTCTTCCCATTGTATCCCCCCTGCCCTTTGACTTATCGGGTTTAGGTGGTAAGGAGGGAGGATGTAGTTTGGGAATCCTCTTTCGTTCTAGATTAGTCAGCTTACCCTACCCCATTCCTGTTAGTTTTCTCATTTGTCGTATGTTCGAATAAAGTGTGAATGTGAAATCTTTGGTGGTCTGTTGTTGGCGCGTTCGCGAGTGTTCGAGACAGCCTTCCCTTTTGGACCCCTAGACCAACGTGACAATGCTCGAGAAGACTTGTAGAACTTCTGCAACCCCAGCTGTAATGAAACCACCCATGATAGAGGCCTGCGTGAATGTGCCAGTGATAATGACTTGGTTCTCGCCTATACTCCCGGTGAGCATAAAACATTCTGGCACTTCAAATGGTCGGCATCACAGACAGATCAACTGCATTCATGTGAAGAAGCGAAACAAGGTCTGGCATCAGTAGGGATAAAACAAATATATTTCCAGGACCTGAACTAGGATGTGATTCATCTGTCTGACATTCAGTCTTGAAGAAATAAGAACTGTCTTTGAGGATGCTCTGAAGATTTTCCATAGAAATAAAAGAACAGAAATTGTCGGTGTTTCGGTCGTCAGTCCCGACGACGAATTCTTTAATTTATATGGAAAATGTTCCAGAACATCTGAAAAAAGCTCTTATGTGTGAAAAAGAAGATTGGCGTCAAGAATTTTTTTTTTTTTTTTTTTTTTTTTTTTTTTTTTTTTTTTGCTGTCCCAACCTCTGCGCCACCTCAGAGGCAGTGCACCCACGCCGCTCATTCCGACACCCCGTCCACAGCCACAGCCAGGTCGGCCCCGCCACAGCCCCGGCACCGTCAATCCACAGGGAGCAGTCAATGTCAAGTCGTCAAGAGGCAACCCACCGGAGGAGACACTGCACTGCTGCCGAGTCACTTCGGTGGTTTTCAGTGGCGCCTGTTCTGATCTAACATACGCAGGACACTACCTACTAAGCCCCCTACTGACGACAATAATTGCTTAGTCGCGGAGCCGGCGTGAGTGAGCTCTCCCTCCGGAGGGCGCCACCATGTCCGTCCAACGACAGCCCCCATGAACCCGCCGATATCGGTGACCCCGACGGAACCAAACCAAGGCCACAGACATGGAGAGGACATCGAAACTGAGATCACCATGAGAGCAGGGTATGAAGGGCCACAGAATTTGAGACTTTTTTATGCTGATCGATGAGAATGAGGATGATTAAGATGATTCTACGGATTTCCATTTCGGTCTGAGACTACATGACAGGGCTGTACTCTACGCTTCCTTTCATAACATATCCCGGCGTCAACCAGGCCCGAGAGATACAGGCACCCGCAGTGTTGGTCAGGAAATTTGAGCAACACTCTCAGAAACGCATCCATCAAGTGGATGAAACTCGACTGTGTGGTCCCAGTCTTCCCAACTGAGTCCGAAGCAAACTCAACTCTGGGTAGGAGCCGGTCAGGGCAGAAAACCCCACATGACTCTGATGGGATTCGAACCCACGACCTCCCAGCCGGGAGTCCGCGACGCTAACCACTTCGCTACTTCGCTGAACAATTCGAAGGGGACACAGGTGGCACATTCCACCCACTGCTTCTGTCGAAGAGGACCTCGAAGCCTTCACATTTTCAACGAAATGATGACTGAAACAGCGTCAATGGTCCTAGGAATAAACCATGGAAGTCCCGGCGATGAATCACAAGCAGCAATTTGGAGATCTACGACACCAGAAGGAGCTAAAACCCGCTTTCGAAGATTGAAGGAGAAATACACATCGCTCTAGGTAGGAGGGGAAAACCAGTATTCAAAGGAAAGCAGATCGTAAAACGGAGTGAGAACATTTGAAAAACCTATACAGCAATCACAACAAAGAAAGTGATGAAGATTATTAAAGACTTGACCACACGAAAGCAAAGCCAGCAGCATTCAGGCACTATCTAGCACAGGAAACAGACATCACCAGGCAGGTAGACTGGGTGCTGCCCTGAACTCTACACAAACTAGAGCAAAGGAGATGCAAGCGCACTAACGGAACAGGATTCAACAAGGACTTCCAACAGCCCGTGAAGAAGTCGTAGCCGCAGTACAATTGCTGAAATATTAGTAGGATAGTGACACTGACAACATAGCCGCAGCACAATTGCTGAAATATTAGTAGGATAGTGACACTGACAACATAGCCGCAGTACAATTGCTGAAATATTAGTAGGATAGTGACACTGACAACATAGCGGCAGTACAATTGCTGAAATATTAGTAGGATAGTGACACTGACAAATAGGACATCAAGCGAAAAATAGATATGACATGACACATAGCGCAGTACAATTGCTGAAATATTAGTAGGATAGTGACATTGATAACATTCTGGCAGAACTTTTAAAACATGGCAGAGAAGCAGCGATTGATATTCTTACAGCCGTCTACAACAAAACCTGGCTAAATAAAGAGGGGCCCACGCCATGGACTCAATCAGTCATCGTCACCTTCCCCAAGAAAGGAATCTTAACTACTGCTTGAACTACGGCACTATCAGTTTGACCAGCCGTGCCATCCAAGAAATGCTCATAAGCATTCTACATGGACAGCGACCACCAGCACGTACCATTACTGCTGAAGAACAGGTTGGATTCAGCAAAGGCACAAGAATCATCAAACGCATCTGTAACCTGCGCACCCTTTGCAGAAAGAATCCCCAACTCAGGAGGGAGTTTCACACGTCTGCCTAGACATTAAGAAGCATTCCCCAGAGTCTGACAGAATGCACAATGGGCCATGGTGATGAAATTTAACACCAGGTAAAAACTAATTGAAACATCCAGCAGTTGTACCCCAAAGCGACTAATGCAACGTTCATATTGGGTGCAACTGGAGAGTGAGTCCATACTTCAGGTGGAATTTGTCAGGGCTGCCTTTTATCTCCCATGTTTTTCAACATATTCCTGAAACACTTCAAATGTGATGCACTTACAGATGATGTCATAACAGTTAGCCCTGGAGGACGAACCATGAAGAACAATCTGCAGGTGATGTCAACAGCCTGGCAGGTGATGTCAACAGCCTGGCAGTTGATGTCAACACCCTGGCATGTGATGTCAACAGCCTGGCAGGTGATATCAACACCCAGGCATGTGATGTCAACACCCTGACAGGTGAAGTCAACAGCCTGGCAGGTGAGGTCAACAGCCTGGCATGTGATATCAACACCCTGGCAGGGTGACGTCAACAGCCTGGCAGGTGATATCAACACCCTGGCAGGGTGACGTCAACAGCCTGGTAGGTGATGTCAACAGCCTGGCAGGTGATATCAACACCCTGGCAGGTGATGTCAACGGTCTGGCAGGTGATGTTAACGGCCTGGCAGGTAATGTCAACAGTTCGGGAGGTGATGTCAACGGCCTGGCAGGTGATGTCAACAGCCTGGCAGGTGATGTCAACAGCCTGGCATATGATGTCAACAGCCTGGCAGGTGATGTCAACAGCCTGGCATATAATCTCAACAGCCTGGCAGGTGATGTCAACAGCCTGGCATATAATCTCAACAGCCTGGCAGGTGATGTCAACAGCATGGCATATGATGTCAACAGCCTGGCAGGTGATGTCAACAGCCTGACAGGTGATGTAGACAGCCTGACAGTGATGTCAACACCCTGGCATGTGATGTCAACAGTCTGGCAGGTGAAGCCAAGAGCCTGCCATGTGATATCAACACCCTGGCATGTGATATCAACAGCCTAGCAGGTGATGTCAACAGCCTGGCAGGTGATGTCAACACCTGGCAGTGATGTCAACACCCTGGCAGGTGATGTCAACAGCCTGGCAGGTGATGTCAACAGCCTGGCAGGGATGTAACAGCCTGGCAGGTGAGTCAACAGCCTGGCAGGTGATGTCAACAGCCTGGCATGTGAGGTCAACAGCCTGACAGGTGATGTCAACAGCCTGGCATGTGAGGTCAACAGCCTGGCATGTGAGGTCAACAGCCTGACAGGTGATGTCAACAGCCTGGCAGGTGATGTCAACAGCCTAGCAGGTGATGTCAACAGCCTGGCAGGTGATCTCACCAGCCTGGCAGGTGATCTCAACAGCCAGGCAGGTGATGTCAACAGCCTGGCATGTGATGTCAACACCGCATGGATACACTGGCTGTGATGTCAACACCCTGGCATGGTGATGTCAACAGCCTGGCAGGTGATTCAACACCTGGCAGGTGACGTAACAGCCTGGTGGTGATGTCAACAGCCTGGCAGGTGATATCAACACCCTGGCATGTAATGTCAACAGTCTGCAGGTGATGTCAAAGCTGCGTGATGTCAACACCTGGCAGGTGATCTCAACAGCCTGGCAGGTGATTCAACAGCTGGGTATGTGTCAACACCCTGGCAGGTGATGTCAACAGCCTGCAGGTGTTGCAGCTGACAGGTGATGTCAACAACCTGGCATGTGATGTCAACATCCTGGCAGGTGAAGCCAACAGCCCGGCAGGTGATGTCAACACCCTGGCATGTGATGCAACACCCTGGCAGGTGATGTCAACAGCCTGGCAGGTGATGTCAACAGTCTGAAAGGTGATGTCAACAGCCTGGCAGGTGATGTCAACAGCCTGGAATGTGATGTCAACAGCCTGGCAGTTGATGTCAATCTAAACAACAGCCTGGCAGTGATGTCAACACCCTGGCATGTGATGTCAACAGCCTGGCAGGTGATGTCAACAGTCTGAAAGGTGATGTCAACAGCCTGGCAGGTGATGTCAACAGCCTGGAATGTGATGTCAACAGCCTGGCAGTTGATGTCAACAGCCTGGCAGTTGATGTCAACAGCCTGGCTTGTGATGTCAACAGCCTGGCAGGTGATGTCAAAAGCCTGGCAGGTGATGTCAACAGCCTGGAATGTGATGTCAACAGCCTGGCAGTTGATGTCAACAGCCTGGCTTGTGATGTCAACAGCCTGGCTTGTGATGGCAACAGCCCGGTAGGTGATGTCAACAGCCTGGCAGGTGATGTCAACAGCCTGGCTTGTGATGTCAAACCCTGGCAGGAGATGTCAACAGCCTGGCAGGAGATGTCAACAGCCTGGCATGTGAGGACAACAGCCTGGCATGTGAGGTCAACAGCCTGGCAGGTGAGGTCAACAGCCTGGCAGGTGATGTCAACAGCCTAACAGCTGATGTCAACAGCCTGGCAGGTGATCTCAACAGTCTGGCAGGTGATGTCAACACCCTGGCATGTGATTCAACACCCTGGCATGTGATATCAACAGCCTGGCAGGTGATGTCAACAGCCTGGTAGGTGATGTCAACAGCCTGACAGGTGATGTCAACAGCCTGGCATGTAATGTCAACAGCGTGGCAGGTGATGTCAACAGCCTGACAGGTGATATCAACAGCCTGGCATGTGATGTCAACAGCCTGGCATGTGATCTCAGCACCCTGCCAGGTGATGTCAACACCCTGGCAGGAGATGTGAACAGCCTGGCAGGTGATGTCAACACCCTGGCAGGTGATGTGAACAGCCTGGCAGGTGATGTGAACAGCCTGCAGGTGATGTCAACAGCCTGGCAGGTGAGGTCAACAGCCTGGCAGGTGATATGAACAGCCTGGCAGGGTGATGTCAACAGCCAGGTAGGTGATGTCAACAGCCTGGCATGTGATGTCAACACCCTGGCAGGGTGATGTCAACAGCCAGGTAGGTGATGTCAACAGCCTGGCATGTGATGTCAACACCCTGGCAGGTGATGTCAACAGCCTGACAGGTGATGTCAACAGCCTGACAGGTGATGTCAACAGCCTGGCAGGTGATGTCAACAGCCTGGCAGGTGATGTCAGTACCCTCGCATGTGATGATAACAGCCTGGCAGGTGGTGTCAACAGCCTGGCAGGTGATGTCAACAGCCTGGCAGGTGATGTCAACACCCTGGCATGTGATGTCAACAGCCTGGCAGGTGATGTCAACAGCCTGGCATGTGATGTCAACACCCTGGCAGGTGATGTCAACGGCCTGGCAGGTGATGTCAACACCCTGGCAGGTGATATCAACACCCTGGCAGGTGATGTCAACGGCCTTGCAGGTGATGTCAACAGCCTGGCAGGTGATGTCAACAGCCTGGCAGGTGATGTCAACAGCCTGGCATGTGATGTCAACACCCTGGCAGGTGATGTCAACACCCTGGCAGGTGATGTCAACAGCCTGGCATGTGATGTCAACACCCTGGCAGGTGATGTCAACGGCCTGGCAGGTGATGTCAACACCCTGGCAGGTGATATCAACACCCTGGCAGGTGATGTCAACAGCCTGGCAGGTGATGTCAACAGCCTGGCATGTGATGTCAACAGCCTGGCAGGTGATGTCAACAGCCTGGCATGTGATGTCAACACCCTGGCAGGTGATGTCAACGGCCTGGCAGTGATGTCAACACCTTGGCAGGTGATATCAACACCCTGGCAGGTGATGTCAACAGCCTGGTAGGTGATGTCAACAGCCTGGTAGGTGATGTCAACAGCCTGGCATGTGATATCAACACCCTAGCAGGTGATGTCAACACCCTGGCAGGTGAAGTCAACAGCCTGGTAGGTGATGTCAACAGCCTGGTAGGTGATGTCAACAGCCTGGTAGGTGATGTCAACACCCTGGCAGGTGATATCAACAGCCTGGCAGGTGATATCAACACCCTGGCAGGTGATATCAACACCCTGGCAGGAGATGTGAACAGCCTGACAGGTGATATCAACAGCCTGGCAGGTGATATCAACAGCCTGGCAGGAGATGTGAACAGCCTGACAGGTGATATCAACAGCCTGGCAGGTGATGTCAACAGCCTGGCAGGTGATGTCAACAGCCTGGCAGGTGATGTCAACGGCCTGGCAGGTGATGTCAACGGCCTGGTCAGGTGATGTCAACAGCCTGGTAGGTGATATCAACAGCCTGGCAGGTGATATCAACAGCCTGGCAGGTGATGTCAACAGCCTGGCAGGTGATGTCAACAGCCTGGCAGGTGATGTCAACAGCCTGGCATGTGATGTCAACAGCCTGGCAGGTGATGTCAACAGCCTGGCAGTGATGTCAACACCCTGGCAGGTGATGTCAACAGCCTGGCAGGTGATGTCAACAGCCTGGTAGGTGATGTCAACAGCCTGGCAGGTGACCATGAAGAACATTCAATGTGCAGCTTATATCAACAGTCTGCATGCAAAGTACAAGAGTTTGCAGAGTTCATTAAAAGCCTGGCTGGCGTCAACACAACATGGCGCGTAGTCAGTGTCGAGAAGACCAAGTTGATGACCATTCATTACCGTCAATACTGATATAACCGTTCGTAAGGACAGACGTTAGGACTCTTCAACTGTTCACTTTGGATCCTGATCAGTTATATACGCGCAATGCGCGCAGGATACCACACACAATTCACTTACATGAACACACACTACACAACATAGGCCACGAACTTGAGAGAAAAGCACAGCTACAACACTTACACGGTCTGCCGCAGTCGATAGCGCGAGGCGCCCACGATTGAGTTCATTAATCGCGCAGATAATTAATGCTCTGATGACGGCCAACATTAATTGGTTCTGTCTTCTCTCATTTTCTATATGCCAGGCATGCCGTTACATACATAAAAACACAAACATACACACTCGGACGCATAGACAAACAGGCACACACACTTATACACACGTGCACGCGCGTGCGCACACACACACACACACGCGCACGCACGCACACACAC
>CM065745.1:41467214-41477214 GCA_033310375.1 Conus canariensis
ACCACTCCCATTCAACGTCACCCGATCTATTGAACCCCACCTTGCTGCTCCGTTCAGCTTTCTCCCCCCGCCAGCAATCAAGCCAAATCAACTTTCTCCTCCCGCCAGCAATCAGGCCGTGGCGAAGTGGTTAGCGTCGCGGACTCCTGGCTGGGAGGTCGTGGGTTCGAATCCCATCAGAGTCATGTGGGTTTTTCTGCCCTGACCGGCTCCTACCCAGAGTTGAGTTTGCTTCGGACTCAGTTGGGAAGACTGGGACCACACAGTCGAGTTTCATCCACTTAATGGATGCGTTTCTGAGAGTGTTGCTCACATTTCCTGACCAACACTGCGGGTGCCTGTATTTCTCGGGCCTGGTTGACGCCGGGATATATTATGAAAGGAAGCGTAGAGTACACCCCTGTCATGTAGTCTCAGACCGAAATGGAAATCCGTAGCATCATCTTAATCATCCTCATTCTCATCGATCAGCATTTTTTTTTAAGTCTCAAATTCTGTGGCTCTTCATGCCCTGCTCTCATGGTGAACTCAGTTTTGATGTCCTCTCCACGTCTGTGGCCTTGGTTTGGTTCCGTCGGGGTCACTAGTATCGGCGAGTCCATGGGGGCTGTCGTTGGACGGACGTGGTGGCGCCCTCCGGAGGGAGAGCTCACTCACGCCGGCTCCGCGACTAAGCAATTATTGTCGTCAGTAGGGGGCTTAGTAGGTGGTGTCCTGCGTATGTTAGATCAGAACAGGCGCCACTGAACATCACCGAAGTGACCCGGCAGCAGTGCAGTGTCTCCTCCGGTGGGTTGCCTCTTGACGACTTGACATTGACTGCTCACTGTGGATTGCCAGTGCCGGGGTTGCGGCGGTGCCGACCTGGCTGTGGCTGTGGACTGGGTGTCGGAATGAGCGGCATGGGTGCACTGCAGAGATCCAGGTGGCACAGAGGTTGGGACAGCCAAAAAAAAAAGAAAACAAAAAGAAAGTTAACCGATCACAAAGCCAACATTGTTTAATTAACCAATACCAAAATCCAATCCGCCAGTTCCTGCTCGCGTCACTTCGACACAAGTACACTTGTATAGTTTGCGACGGACTTTTTTCTGACAGGCGCATGTGTAATACAGACTATGTCGTCTGACTGTTCATACCCTGCTGGATGTGCGTGGGCAAGCGCAACAGCTTTCTCTCGTTTTCCAGTGAGACTCGTAAGGGAGTTTAGTTTCCGTGCATTGTACATTCGCCTTTGTGCGGGGAAACGTGGGTATATCATCGTACAACTCGGCCTCAAAACCAGGATTAAAAGTTGAAGCCTATGGGAAGTAGTGATGGCTGATGATGTACCAAAACAGGAAGAGTCGTGGCCTGAAAAGAATGTTCTAATTTGGGGCAGACATCGCTGCCAAGGCGGTGAAACAGTGACGGTGTGTGTGTGCGAAGTTCTGGTGTGTTACTAATCAGGATATAGAACATGAGAGATTTTTTTTTCCCTGGTCGTGTTGGTGGCGATGTTTAGAGCTCAGTTGATGTGTGATTGAAAAAGGTTGGTTTCTCTCTCTCTCTCTCTCTCTCTCTCTCTCTCTCTCTCTCTCTCTCTCTCTCTCTCTCTCTCTCTCTCTCTCGCGTCATTGCTTGTTTGGTTTTTGTTGTTGTTTGTATAACCATAGTTTGATGTATATGTTGTATCATTTAATACTAGCTTAGTAGAATTGTAAGGGCAAGTGTGAAAAAATGGCTAAGCAAATGTTTTTACTGTTGTAAAATTAAGAATTCCCCCCCCTCCCCCCCCCTCTCTCTCTCTCTCTCTCTCTCTCTCTCTCTCTCTCTCTCTCTCTCTCTCTCTCTCTCTCTCTTCTCTCTCTCTGTGAGTGTGTGTGTGTGTGTGCGCGCGCGCGCGCATGTGTGTGTGTGTGTGTGTGTGACAAATTTAGATACTGTTCATTTTAAAGTTTAATCGGCACAGATAAATGCTTACAGCCTTTCCAGACGAGACATTTTGTAACACACACGATTAGTCTCAACGCATGTGGACAGAGAATTCCAATGTCTAGTTTATGACTGAGACTGGAGTAGCGAATGTCCACCGGGTGGCGTTGACAAAGAAGACGATGTCCACATGTAGTTCTGTTTCTAAGAGTGAGACTAAGCTGGCATGGAATTTTCATTGGATGATGGAACAGGTACGCTAATGTCAGATCTGCTTCGTTTCACAGTAGGCTATAAACAGATTTATTAGTAGAATGATAAAGACCACGGAATACATCGCTATATGTTCAATTAAATGAATCGGTAACATTCATGACCGATGGTCTGTAACAGAAGTGTGTGTGTGTGTGTGTGTGTGTGTGTGTGTGTGTGTGTGTGTGTGTGTGTGTGTGTGTTGTGATTGTATAATCAATATAATCGGGCTACAATTTTTTTTTTCTTTTCGCCTTTCAAAATGTTTTATGCTTTGTGATCTCTCTCTCTCTCTCTCTCTCTCTCTCTCTCTCTCTCTCTCTCTCTCTCCTCTCTCTCTCTCTCTCTCTCTGTGTGTGTGTGTGTGTGTGTGTGTGTGTGTGTGTGTGTGTGTGTGTGTGTGTGCGTGCGTGCGTGCGTGCTTGCGTGTGTGCGTGCGTGAATACGTGTGTCGGCGTGCGCGCATGCGCGCGCGTATGTGTGTGTGTATGTGTGTGTGTGTGTGTGTGTGTGTGTGTGTGTGTGTGTGTGTGTGTGTGATTGTCGTGAATCTTGATTCTTTTAATCTGCTTTGTTGTGTAAAACCCTGGTTGGTTAAATGTAAAATCTAATGACAGTAAACTGCGTCGGATCATGTAATGTCTCGCTCTGTCATAACTGACTCACCGTCGGCTTTTAGCTCTGACATAGTGGTTCACGTACGAAACTGAAATGGAGCCCCATCAGCATGTGACAAAGAGTGACACTGTGTCGGTCACAGCTGGCGATAGTGCGTTGCACGCGCACGGGAAGCCAGGGAGCGCGTTCTGGAGCTCTGTCAATGATAGTACAATGTGAGAACGTCCGTCAGGATGGTACAAAGTTGGTATAGAGTTTTGCGTGTGTGAGTGCGTGGAGAAAAAAAGTTGTGTATTACTTGTGTGTGTGTGTGTGTGTGTGTGTGTGTGTGTGTGTGTGTGTGTGTGTGTGTGTGTGTTCTGTGTGAGGGGAGAGAGAGAGAGAGAGAGAGAACAATGAATATTTGTTTCATAGACGTTTGAAGACTGAACTTAGAACAGAAAAATATCCCCTTCCCTTGCTAACTTCTTGTGTCATATCTTTATTTAGGTTCAGATGTGACAGGCACGGTAGTGTGTGTGTGTGTGTGTGTGTGTGTGTGTGTGTGTGTGTGTGTGTGTGTGTGTGTGTGTGTGTGTTTTGTTGCTGTTGCTGCTGCTGCTGCTGCTACTGCTACTGCTGCTGCTGTATTGTTTTACACTGGAATGTTAACAACGTGTTGTCAAAGATTGGGGTTCGAGTTTAGTCAGTTCTTCGGTATTGAGCGGGGTCTGGAAAAAGGTCTTGTTCAAATATGATTTTTTAAAAATCATAGGCTGCCATTTTTCGTCATAAATTCTTGAGACTTCCGGTTGAAGTGCCCATCGATCTTGTTATGGCCAACAGAGGGCGCTATCCTGTGTCCAGCCTTACTGAAAAATATGGAGCAAGGAATGCGACTGGGCACAGAAATCCCATTTTCAAAACTGTCTGGTGTCTGTCTCTGTCGTAATGCGTATGGATGTCAGGGCTGTTTTCATGAAGGCTGCCATCTACTTACCAACCTCAAAGCAGTAAAAGACGCAGGAACATTCAGAAAATGATTTCAAGGAGGATTTGTTCGTTTCTTTGTTTGCTTGTTTGTTTCTGTCGGAATTTCTGACTGGTCCTAGTCTGTTGTTGAAGTCTGTGTGTCAATTTATTTGTCAAACATTTAAAATAATGATGTAAAGAATGCTAATAGATGAAGACAGACTGTAATATAACAAGTACAAAATGCTCCTGGCTTGAAAGTATGAGGCAAGAAATCTTAGGCGTGAGGTGTTCAGGGTTTTTTTTAAATGGGTTTGGTTAAATTGACCTTCCAATTTTGCTTCGTTCTCCGCCCTCAGTCACTTCATTTTGAAACAATAAAAAAATGTTGAAATGTGATGTTTTTTAAGAACTTCGTCCAAGGTTGGTCGATAACATAGATGAGATAAACAGTCTAAACAATAAGAAATGCACTTTTTATGGTACATAAATTTTAAATTCCAGGGACTGTGAATCACGAAAGTGGTTCATGTTTTCAGACATATCGAAAAGAAACGTATGGCAAAGGTAACATTTGAAATGGTTGACACTTTAAAACACAGGTCCGAATATGCAAATGTAAATGAAAGTAATATATTGTGTCCATTGCGTGAAAATGGCAAACAGGATGAACATTTCTTGTTTGTTTGTTTGCTTTGCTGCCCAGGTTTCAATGTTTGTGACATGACCCTATCCTCATACATGCTTCGAACATCCACATTTGCGATTCTATTTGGAAATGTTCGCATATATTGTTTTGGATTAAAAGGCAAAATCCCATAGCGTAAGATTTAATGTAAAATCCTATAGCGTAAGATTTAAGGTAAAATCTCATAGCGTGGGATAAAATCCCATAGCGTAAGATTTAAGATAAAAATCCCATTGCGTAAGATTTAGGGTAAAACCCCATAGCGTAAGATTTAAGGTAAAATCTCATAGCGTAGGATAAAATCTCATAGCGTAAGATTTAAGGGGCGGTGAACTGTTAAATTGTTTCGGATTAAAAGGTAAAAATCACAAAGCGTAAGATTTAAGGATTAAAAGGTAAAATCACAAAGCGTAAGATTTAAGGATTAAAAGGTAAAATCCCAGAGCGAAAGATTTAAGGATTAAAAGGCAAAATCTCAGAGCGAAAGATTTAAGGAGTAAAAGGTAAAATCTCAGAGCGAAAGATTTAAGGTGTAAAAGGTAAAATCTCAGAGCGAAAGATTTAAGGAGTAAAAGGTAAAATCTCAGAGCGAAAGATTTAAGGAGTAAAAGGTAAAATCTCAGAGCGAAAGATTTAAGGAGTAAAAGGTAAAATCTCAGAGCGAAAGATTTAAGGAGTTAAAGGTAAAATCTCAGAGCGAAAGATTTAAGGAGTAAAAGGTAAGATTTAAGGGGTGGTGAACTGTTCAAGGTTCACCATGTCTATGGCACGACATAAAGAAAGACGGAGCCCATCGGTGTCCTTCCGCTGCCCTGACCTTCCCTGACCTTCCCTGACCTTCCCTGTCCTTAATCAGGTACCCCCTTACTATATAATAAGCTGGACAGAGAGGGTTTTCAAACGGTAAAACTCCAAACACACGGGTGTTCGAACTCAAGACCATCAGTGTTGAAAGCAAACGGGCCAACCGTTTGACTGCCCCCACCGGGGTCTGCCCTGGGGGACCTGGGTGGGGTGTCTTATTTTTAGTTCTCAGGGTCACCCTCTTGTGCCCCTTGAGGGTGGGACTTTGTTTTAAGTGGGCTTTCTTTTTCTCTGTTTTTTGTGTTTTTTCTGCCTACCCATGGTTCTTTCACCTGCATTTCTCTTTCAACATTCTCCTTATTAATCTGCAGTTTTCTGTTTTGTCTATCTTCTGCCTTTACGGATCTTTATCCTATTCTTTTCCTTTTTTCACAAGTCTTCTGTAGCACTTTCTATTTTCTCTGTGGCCTCTTGGTCCACCGTGTTGACCGTGCGGTGCGACCCGTGTCGGGGGAGAATGGTGTCCTGGTGGTTGAGAGGGACTCGCAGTAGGATCCGCGCCCCTCAACACGCCACTTTGGCCCGGACTTCCCCTAGACGGGGGGCAGCATGGGGCCCAATGCTGTCAACCGGTCGCCTTCACAGTGTGGGCATGGCATGGGTCAAACCGTGTGCCACGCTGCTTGTCCTGGAAGCCAGGTGAGTGGCCTCCTGTCCGTTCCCGGCAGTTGGTCATGAGCCTGGTGGATGGGGTGGAGCGCGTGCCACGCGGTGTATACCTGCACTATAACCCTGGTGTTTCCCTTTGCTGGAGGACCGCTTAGGGGCATCGCCTTGTGGGCACTCGATGGCGGGTGGGGAGTAGGGGAGGTGAAGTTTTTTTCTTTCATTATGACATCTAAACAACTACCCCCTAACAAAAAGAGAAGAAACGATGATGGACATGGCACGCTTATGGACGAGACTATGAGTAGAGATTCAGATTCAGATAATGAGATAAGAGAAGTGGCAAAGAGAAAGGGTATCCAAAACACATGACCAAGCTTCCTTTTAGTGGAAGCAAAAGATCCGAAAGAATCCATTGCTCGGATTTCTCCGTTCGCTGTTTGCAAGTGGTTCGAGGGAGTTTCGTCCACAGGATTTAAAATGATTAAAAGACTCCGATCTGGTAGTTACCTTGTTAACTGTGCTACGGAAGCGGCGTCTCGGTTGCTGCTGAAAAGGGATGGTTCTCAACTCATGCAGATCACAGTTAAGGTTTCCATTCACCCCTTTCTCAACTACTCGAAAGGGGTAATCAGATGTGTTGACTTGGCTGGAGTTGCTGAATCAGAAATTCGGACTGAGATGGAAAGTCAGGGTGTTCTGCAGGTCCATAGAGTTAAAATCTCTAAAGGAAGTGACTTAATCGAAACCAACACGCTATTCTTGACTTTTGCTATGCCATCTCCCCCAGAGTTTGTCAAAGTGGGTTATGTCCGAGTGAAAGTTACGCCTTTTGTACCATCTCCTTTGCGGTGTTTCAAGTGCCAACGCTTTGGGCATTCCAGCCGAGCTTGTCGGGGTCAGGAGATCTGTCGTGACTGTGGACAGAAGAAGCATGATGAATCTTGTATAAATGCTGTATACTGTGTCAATTGTAAGGGTGATCATCCAGCAAATTCAAAAAGTTGTCCAGTGTGGAAAAAGGAATGCGAGATTCAGAAAGTAAAGATTGAGAGGAAATGTTCCTTTCTTGAGGCTAGAAGGTTAGTGGAGGCCAGGACTCCTTCGGCTGCGACTTATGCACAGAAGGTGGTTAACGATTCTGCGAACCGGTCATCGGGTGATGATCTGGGAGCAGCTCCATTCACTGCTCTGGAGAAGAAATTGACAGAATTGTTGTCATCGGTTTTGGATCGGCTTACTATACTTGAACAATCAGTTGAGGTTTTGTCTCAGAAATGCAATAGTGTTCCGTCCAGCAGTGTACAACAGGCTTCAGTCCCTGCTGGTGAGGGAAGAAGTGTTTCAGTTGTACAAAGTGCTGTGGATCAGAGGTCAGGGGTGAAGGATCGGAGGAAAGAGATGTCCCCTCGCTCACAGGCCAATAACAGCAGTGCGAGACAGGCACGCAGTGAGGAGCGTCCTTTTCGGACTCCAGACCCTCCTAGGGGAAAATCTCGAAGTCAGGTATTTGGTGCAGCAGGTTTCAGTCCAGTAAGAGCAAATTCCAAGCATGGCAACAAACAACTTAGAAATTTATCAGGAGCATCGGCTTCTGACCTTGTCTTGAAGAACCGTTTTAGTTCTTTGGTGGACAGTGAAGTTTCTGGAGAAGAGGGCTGATAGATATTATTTTAACAACCTAACATGGACATACTCCAGTGGAACATAAGGGGAGTTAAAGCAAATTGTCGGGACCTTGAGCTATTATTGACAGAGTATAGATCTTCGGTAATTGCTCTTCAGGAAACCCTTTTAACTGCAAGTAAGAAGCATGAGATTCCTGGTTTCTCCTGCTTACTCAAGCCAGCTTCTGCAGACTTTTCAAGGAGAGGCGTTTCTCTTTATATTCATAATTCGGTACTACATACAGAAATTCCACTTCAGACGGATCTGGAGGCAGTGGCAGCTCGTATCTCGTTAAACAAGGTCGTTACGATATGTTGTTTGTATCTGTCTCCATCTTCTGTGATTTCGAAGAGTCAGTTGGATGGTTTAATTTCTCAGCTCCCTCGCCCATTTCTTTTATTGGGTGACTTGAATGGCCATTCTCCACAGTGGGGAAGTAACTGCACAAATTCTCAAGGGAAAGTTCTTGAAGATTTTATATCGGATCATGATCTCTGTCTTCTGAATTCAGGCTCACCGACCTTTTGTTCTCCTTCTGGTTCTTTGACTCACTTGGATTTGTCCATTTGCGACCCTTCCTTATTTTTGGACTTAGAGTGGCAGGTTCATTCGGACCTAAGCGGGAGTGATCACTTTCCGATTTTTATTTATTTTACAAAGCAAATGCAGGAGTCCCCTCGGGAAACATGGAAGTTTCGCTCTGCAGATGGAGTCTTTATCAGCAACAGATTTTAAGTAGACTGCCTATGAATCTGTTGCAGAGTTATGATGATCCTGTTTTGCAGTTCACTAAAGTGATTGTAGAGAGTGCTAAGGAAGCTATTCCCAAGTCGCGTGATAAACCAAATGATGTTAAGACCCCTTGGTACGATAAAGAGTGCAAAACTTTGAAGGGTAAGAGAAAGGGTGCTCAAAGACTTTTTGCTAGGTTTCCTATGGTGGGGAACAAAGTTAAACATCAGGCGTGTAGGGCTAAGTGTCGGTATACTTTTAAAACTAAGAAGAAAGAACCTTGGAAAAAAATTTGTTCAAATCTGTCCTTTAAGGTCAATTCAAGGAAAGTCTGGAAACTAATCCGTACGATTAAGGGAAAGTCGGTTACATCAGTTATAAAATGTTTGCAAGTAAACGGATCGATTATTACTAATAAAAAGGAGGTTGCTAACTTGTTAGCTGTTACTATCCATCAAAATTCGTCAGCTGATCATTATTGCAAGGAATTCCAGCATATCAAAAGATCATCAGAGTCAAAATCTTGTTCCTTCGTGCCAGATAGTTCTGAGGATTACAACTGCGTTTTCAGCATGGATGAGTTAAAGGACGCCATTTTGAAAGCCAACAACTCAGCTCCTGGACCAGATGACATTCATTATCAATTTATTCAACATTTGCCAGCTGAGGGTTTAAAGGTGGTGTTGTCTCTGTTTAATCATGTTTGGTGTTCAGGGTATTTTCCACCTTCTTGGAGAGAGGCGGTTGTTATCCCTATTCCTAAACCAGGGAAAGATCATTCGGATCCTAACAACTATCGTCCTATAGCTCTCACTAGTTGCTTATGTAAAACTATGGAGAGAATGGTATATTCTCGATTGTTATGGCAGTTAGAATGTCTGGGGGCCTTAGATGTTTCCCAGTGTGGATTTCGGAACAACCGCAGTACTACTGATCACCTGGTTCGATATGAGTCTTTTATCAGGAATGCTTTGATTAATGGAGAACATGTAGTTTCTATTCTTTTTGATTTAGAAAAAGCTTATGACACAACATGGAGGCATGGAATTCTTCAGGATTTGAAGGCACTTGATTTCAAAGGTAATTTACCAATGTTTATTGCTAATTTTTTGTCTAACAGGCAGTGTTAGACTTCATTCGACCTTTTCGGATCCTTTTGAGCAGGAGATGGGTGTCCCTCAGGGTAGCATCCTTTCTCCACTTCTGTTCAATCTCAAGATTAATAACATCGTCCAGTCAGTAAAGTCTGGAATTGATAAGTCATTATTTGTTGATGACTTCTCCATCTCTGCCAAGGGGAAAACTTTGGCTGCAGCTGAGCGTCAACTTCAGTTGTGTGTTAATCGTGTTCAGCAGTGGGTTACTGAAAATGGATTTAAGTTTTCAGCTACTAAGACAGAGTGTATTCATTTCCATAGGAAAAGATCTCAGGTCTTAGAACCAGCTATCAGTCTCAATGGTCAAGTAATTAAAGTTTCCAAACAAGTGAAATTTTTGGGGGTTATTTTTGATAATAAGCTTTCTTTTTTGCCTCACATTAAGTACATTAAACAATCTTGCCAGTCAGGTTTGAATGTTTTGAAGGTTATTAGTCACACTGATTGGGGTGCAGACAAGCGAACTTTGTTGCGATTGTATCGGGCTTTGGTGAGACCAAAGCTAGATTATGGGTGTGTGGTATATGGTTCTGCACGAAAATCTTACCTC
>CM065745.1:41482214-41504714 GCA_033310375.1 Conus canariensis
TTCAACACAAAACAAAGCAAAAATGTTCAATGAAAGACCAGAGGAGACACAGGAATTGTTTTCTTATGTTTCGTCTTAACTCTTTTTCCATACACCAAACGTATAGCTTGTCAAGTTTGAAGAGAGAGAGAGAGAGAGAGAGAGAGAGAGAGAGGGGGGATTCTCTAAAAGGGAAGCAATCAAAAACAGCGTGCTTCACGGACAGAATTATGCACAGTTGTCTTAGTTTAACAGGTCAAAATGATGCAAATGTGTTCTTCCTTCTTTCTCTGAAAGATTAAAACCAACTCCTCTGCTCATTTGGAGACCTAAAGTAATGTCTCGCATCATATGCATGTGTGTGCCAGCGGGGTTGAGTCTCGACTAAGAAGCTCTGTTTCACCCTACCATCATCAATTAGTCCACAGTCCGCGCATGTCTGTACCCCATCTACAGTAAACAGGTGTCCTCCTCAGTAAACAGGTGTCCTCCACAGTAAACTGGTGTCCTCCATAGTAAACAGGTGTCCTCAGTAAACAGGTGTCCTCCTCAGTAAACAGGTGTCCTCCACAGTAAAAAGGTGTCCTCCACAGTAAACAGGTGTCCTCCATAGTAAACAGGTGTCCTCAGTAAACAGGTGTCCTCCTCAGTAAACAGGTGTCCTCCTCAGTAAAAAGGTGTCCTCCACAGTAAACAGGTGTCCTCCTCAATAAACAGATGTCCTCCACAGTAAACAGGTGTCCTCCTCAAAAAACAGATGTCCTCCACAGTAAACAGGTGTCCTCCACAGTAAACAGGTGTCCTCCACAGTAAACAGGTGTCCTCAGTAAACAGGTGTCCTCCACAGTAAACAGGTGTCCTCCACAGTAAACAGGTGTCCTCTTCAGTAAATAGGTGTCCTCCTCAGTAAAAAGGTGTCCTTCACAGTAAACAGGTGTCCTCTTCAGTAAATAGGTGTCCTCCATAGTAAACAGGTGTCCTCTTCAGTAAATAGGTGTCCTCTTCAGTAAATAGGTGTCCTCCATAGTAAACAGGTGTCCTCTTCAGTAAATAGGTGTCCTCCACAGTAGACAGGTGTCCTCTTCAGTAAATAGGTGTCCTCCACAGTAAACAGGTGCCTCTTCAGTAAATAGGTGTCCTCCTTAGTAAAAAGGTGTCCTCCACAGTAAACAGGTGTCCTCCACAGTAAACAGGTGCCCTCATCAGTAAACAGGTGTCCTCCACAGTAAACAGGTGTCCTCCTCAGTAAACAGGTGTCCTCCACAGTAAACGGGTGCCCTCATCAGTAAACAGGTGTCCTCCACAGTAAACAGGTGTCCTCCACAGTAAACAGGTGTCCTCCACAGTAAACAGGTGTACTCATCAGTACACAGGTGTCCTCCACAGTAAACAGGTGTCCTCCTCAGTATACAGGTGTCTTCCACAGTAAACAGGTGCCCTCATCAGTAAACAGGTGTCCTCCACAGTAAACAGGTGTCCTCCTCAGTAAGCAGGTGTCCCACACAGTAAACAGATGTCATACGCAATTAACAGGTGTTCTCCACAGTAAACTGGTGTTCTCCACAGTATACAGGTGTCCTCCACAGTATACAGGTGTCCTCCACAGTATACAGGTGTCTTCCACAGCAAACAGGTGTCCTCCTCAGCAAACAGGTGTCCTCCACAGTAAACAGGTGTCCTCCTCAGTAAACAGATGTCACACGGTTCGGAAGAAGTAAACGCCAAAAGATAAACACAGAGAACCTGCTGCCGAGTGTAGAAAAGAAAGAAAGAAAGAAAAAACGCTGACAGTTTTTCCTATTAATAAGAAAGCGTTACTCTGTGTGTGTGTGTGTGTGTGTGTGTGTGTGTGTGTGTGTGTGTGTGTGTGTGTGTGTGTGTGTGCGTGCGGGCGTGCGTGCGTGCGCGGGCGTGCGTGCGTGCGTGCGTGCGTGCGTGCGTGTGTGTGTGTGTGTGTGTGTGTGTGTGTGTGTGTGTGTGTACGTGCATGGGGGCAAATAAAGGGCTGAATGTTTTGTTCTATCCCACTTTCTATGTCATCCCAGCGGCATTGTACCCACGACACACATTCCGATCCCCACCCCTTCCCCATCCTCCGACCCCCCGTCCACAGCCACAGCCAGGCCAGGCCCGCCAGAGACCCTGCATCGGCAGTGAAACTTATATGTTAATTTCCTCGGTACATTTGTGTCCATAGTCTCTCACAGAATTTGTGAACTTATCTTTGAATTTCCTCCAGACATTTGTGTCAAGAATCTCCCACAGAGAATGTAAACTTATCTTTGAAGTTTTTCAAGACATTTGTGTCAAGAATCTCCCACAGAGAATGTAAACTTATCTTTGAATTTCCCCAAAACATCTGTGTTAATAGTCTGACATAGATTGAAATCACAGTGTTTTCAACTTTTTTTTTCTTTTCAGAATGGGCTTCTCTTCCTTTGACGTTATAACCAAATCGTTCATTGCAGTCACTGCACTGTTGGGGGGGTGGGGGGGGGGGGGGGAGAGACAGGACAGAGAGAGAGAGAGACAGAGACAGAGAGACAGAGAGAGACAGAGAGTGAGAGAGAGAGAGAGAGAGAGAGAGAGGAGAGAGAGAGAGAGAGAGAGAGAGAGAGAGAAGAAGTGAGCAATTCCTTTCCACGGACACAATCTTCGGGGCTTCACCCCACATTTTCTCTCAAGTCGGAGTGGGAAGGCGAAAGGACGAGTGGGGGGATGATAGTGGGATAAGTGTGGGGGGGGGGGGTCTATCTGCTATCAGTTTTGTCAGTGCTAAAATGAAAATGTGGCGGAATGGGAGGGGGCGGCGGAGAGGGGAGGGGAGAACAGACATGAAAAAGAAAAAAAAATGAGAGAGAGAGAGAGAGAGAGAGAGAGAGAGAGAGAGAGAGAGAGAGAGAGAGAGAGATGGTTAAAAGAAAAGACGTGATGTCCTCTCTCCTCCCCTCCCCTCCCTCACCATTACCCCCCCCCCCACCCCTCACCCCCTACCCTCCCTACCCCCCCCCCCCCCCCAACCCCCCAATATTTGACATGTCGATTGATTACGAGTCCGTGAACATTGATAGACTGATTGGGGTGACCGACACACTAAGGATGGATCGATGGACAGACAGACAGATGCTGGACGGATGAAGGGGTAGATGTGTCAGCTTGCACACTGTCAGACTTCACGGTTCCAGACGCGGACAGGACCATGCTGGAGAACCACAGCATCGGCCTCATCATCGCCGGCATCCTGAGCGGCGTGGTCTTCTCCTTCGGTGTGGTCGTCAACGTGGCCGACCTCGTCCTGCTGTACGGCGATTCCCCACGTACGTCAAAGCTGCGCATAATTATTGAATTGAATGATTGATTGATTGATTGATTGATTGATTAGTTGGTTGGTTGATTGATTAATTGGTTCGTTAATTAATCAACTAATTAATTGTGTTGTTAATTAATTGATTAATCAATTGCTTCGTTAATTAATTAATTGGTTCGTTAATTGATTGATTGATTGATTGATTAATTGGCTGGTTGGATGGTTAGTTAATTGATTCGTTGATTGATTAAATAATTGACGAATTGAATAATTAATTAAATAATTAATTAATTAATTGCTTGCTTGCTTGCTTGCTTGCTTGCTTGCTTGATTGATTGATTGGTGACTGATTGATAAATTCTTTAATCAGAAGATCATTGGCCCATTCTGATAGGGCCCCAATCACAATACAGTGCCAAACGAGGATCATATACAGTGCAAATACATAGTAACAGGCCCAGTGCCAAATGACAGATTGACCTCTAGCTATTGACGATGGCAATACCTTGAAGAAGGCTTTGCCAAAGCCTAATGACAAGTTCCGCATCGTTATACTGTTAGATGATGACCGTAACAGGCACCATGCATGGATTCCTGTAGTGCTTTCTTGGGATTAGTTCTGTTCTTAAATCACTATTCGTTTGGACATAACAGGGACAAAGTGGATTGCATTCTCTCCGGCAGTTGAACATAGTGGACATAGCGTAACAACTGTGACTCAGTTGTTCTTGTATAACCGTAAAGAATGTGTGGGTATAGGTGAAACCCCCAAATCTTAGTTTTGTTGCGGCATTCTTTACAGATTTATTTGTGTTCATAGACACACCTAAAACACCGCTAGGTAACTGGTTTTTAACGTTCTTTTAAGTCCATGTCTCTCACTTGTTTTCGTCAACACTTCGCAGAGAGGAGAGAAGAGAACAGGTAGTAGGGGGTAAGTGGAGGGAAGGGGGATTGATGGAGGAGGGACGGAAACGGGGAGGTGAGTAAGTGGGAGGAGAGGGGGGGGGGGGGGGAGACAGCTGCAAGGGAGCCGGTTGTAACAGCCCATTCTTACCCCCCCCCTGGAACTTACCCCGGGGTAAATCTGGGCTAGCCTGCTTTTACCCCCGGGGTCATTCCAGGACTAGCTGGAACTTACCCCCCCCCCCCCCCCCCCCCCCCCTCAGTCATCTACATTGTACAAGGTACACAGGCACTCAGGAGACACTAATTAGCTGTAAAAATAGTTTAAAAATCTTTGATATTACATTAATGTGACCAATGGTCAGTGACACTGACCACTAGTTGTCTGCATTGCACAAGGTATACAAACACTCATGAGACACTGATTAAACTGTAAAATAGTCGAAATATCTGATTTACGTCATAGTGACCAGTGGTCAGTGGCACTGACCACCAGTCGTCTGCATTGTACAAGGTACACAGGTACTCGGGAGACTATAATTAGCTGTGTGAAATAGTTAAATCTCCGATTTTGCGTCATAATGACCAGTAGTCAGTGCATGATCACAAGTAATCTACATTATACAAGGTACACAAGCATTCAGGAAACACTAAATTAGCTGTTTAAATAGTTAAAATCTCCGATTTACGTCATAATGACCAGTAGTCAGTGGCACTGACCACTAGTCATCTGCATTGTACAAGCTAAGGTACACAGGTACTCAAGAGACTAAATAGCTGTAAAATAGTTAAAAGAGGCAAACCGGGATGAAGCAACAACGGTACTTGGTCACAACGACACGTGGTCACAACGACATTTTGTCACAAACTACGCTTGGTCACATTGGCACTTGGTCACATTGGCATGTAGCCGTCTTTCTTTCCCACGCATGCACGGGCGTACTCAACATCCGAATATTGACCCATGCATGTAAGCTAGCGCGAGAAATGTTAATACGTATCTGTTAGTGAACCAGGGTGTGTGTGTGTGTGGGGGGGGGGGGGGTGTTGGGGAAGTAGGAGGTCCATCTATTGAGAAGAGTCTAGAACTTACACTTTGTCTAAAACCCAACTGACTGTATATAGGAAATGGGGGGGGTAAATATGCAGGCTAACACATTTTTTTTAAAGGCGGGTGTGCGTGTTGGGAAAAGGCAGAGGAAAACCCTGAATAACCCTCTCTTGTTTGAAGGGTGGGGTGGGGTGGAGGAAGATTCCAAATAGTCCTAGACTGACCCTTTGGGGGAGGGGGGTAAATCCAGGCTAGCCCAAACTTAACCCCCGCTGGGGGGGTAAGTTCTAGCTAGTCCTAGAATGACCCCGGGGGTAAAAGCAGGCTAGCCCAGACTTACCCCGGGGTAAGTTCCAGAGGGGGGTAAGAACGGGCTGTTACACCGGCATCGTGAGCGGTAGTATTGTGCAGAGGGTGGGAGGCATAGATGGAGGGAGGGTGGTGAGGGCGTGTTTACGCACTGCAGACGGGAAATTTCATGAGAGAAACGCCGGGAAGACTAACCAATTCACGAAATGTATTACTTAGTCTTCACCCACACCTGACTCGGATCCTGACTCAGATCCAAACCTGATCTGATATTTACCCTGATCCGAACCCAAACCTGAGCTTAAGTGTTTAAAAGCTTAAAGAGAAAACATTGGTCAATTGTGCTTGCAATTGTGGGACAGTGGAAAGGTCTTCTTTGCCCCCCACCCCCAATCAAAGGGAAGAACATCCATCGTTGGGAACTGGTATCTCAGACGAGTTTCATCGTCGAAAGGCTGGCTAGCTTATCCATGAGGCGAGCTACGGGAGACACAAGGGGAATAAAACAAAACAGGGGAGAGACAACAGTTAAAAATGACAATGTGACTTTTTTTCCACGAGCTCTTCTTGCTGTTGAAAGGTCAGCATTTTGGTTACCAGTCAGAGATCGTGTCAGCTTTTTGTGCACTGATCACAAAATGTAACAACAGTGGGCTATTTCATCTGATCACAAAATGTAACAACTGGGGGCTATTCCATCTGATCCCAAGACGTAACAACTGCGGGCTATTTCATTTGATCAGAAGACGTAACAACTGTCGGCTATTTCATCTGATCAGAAGACGTAACAGCTGCGGGCTATTTTATCTGATCACAAGACGTAACAACTGTGGGCTATTTCATCTGATCAGAAGACGTAACAACTGTCGGCTAATTTATCTGACCACAAGACGTAACAACTGTCGGCTATTTTATCTGATCACGAGACGTAACAACTGTGTGCTATTTCATCTGATCAGAAGACGTAACAACTGCCGGCTATTTTATCTGATCACAAGGACGTAACAACTATGGGCTATTTCATCTTATCACAGAGACGTTAACAAACTGTGGGCTCTTTTTCATCTGATCAGAAGGACGTAACAACTGTGGGCTCTTTCATCTGATCACAAGACGTAACAACTGCTGGCTAATTTCATCTCGCATGCGAGACACCCAAAGACAGTCCACCGAACTCCCGCCTTTCCCTAGCCCCGCCCGCCGCTAAGGTGTGCTATGAAAACTCCGCTAAGGTGTGCTATGAAAACTCTCCGCTAAGGTGTGCTATGAAAACTCTCCGCTAAGGTGTGCTATGAAAACTCCCGCTAAGGTGCGCTAGAAAACTCCGCTAAGGTGTGCTATGAAAACTCTCCGCTAAGGTGTGCTATGAAAACTCCGCTAAGGTGTGCTATGAAAACTCCGCTAAGGTGTGCTATGAAAACTCTCGCCGCTAAGGTGTGCTATGAAAACTCTCCCGCTAAGGAGTGCTATGAAAACTCCTCTAAGGTGTGTGCTATGAAAAACTCTCCGCTAAGGTGTGCTATGAAAACGCTCGCCGCTAAGGTGCGCTATGAAAACTCTCGCTGCTAAGGTGTGCTATGAAAACTCTCGCCGCTAAGGTGTGCTATGAAAACTCCGCTAAGGTGTGCTATGAAAACTCTCGCCGCTAAGGTGTGCTATAAAAAACTCCTCTAAGGTGTGCTATGAAAACTCCACTAAGGTGTGCTATGAAAATCTCTCCGCTAAGGTGTGCTATGAAAACTCTGCTAAGGTGTGCTATGCAAAACTCTCCGCTAAGGTGTGCTATGAAAACTCTCGCTAAGGTGTGCTATGAAAACTCTCCGCTAAGGTTGCGCTATGAAAACTCTCCTCTAAGGTGCGCTATGAAAACTCTGCTAAGGTGTGCTATGAAAAACTCTCCGCTAAGGTGTGCTATGAAAACTCTCCGCTAAGGTGGCTATGAAAACTCTGCTAAGGTGGGCTATGAAAACTCTACTAAGGTGTGCTATGAAAACTCTCGCTAAGGTGGCTATGAAAACTCTCCGCTAAGGTGTGCTATAAAAACTCTCCGCTAAGGTGCGCTATGAAAAATCTCCACTAAGGTGCGCTATGCAAAACTCTCCGCTAAGGTGTGCTATGAAAACTCTGCTAAGGTGCGCTATGAAAACTCTGCTAAGGTGCGCTATGAAAACTCTCCTCTAAGGTTCCGCTATGAAAACTATGCTAAGGTGTGCTATGAAAAACTCTCGCTAAGGTGCGCTATGAAAACTCTGCTAAGGTGCGCTATGAAAACTCCTGCTAAGGTTGCGCTATGAAAACTCTGCTAAGGTGTGCTATGAAAACTCTCCGCTAAGGTGTGCTATGAAAACTCTCCGCTAAGGTGCGCTATGAAAACTCTCCCCTAAAGGTGCGCTATGAAATCTCTCCTCTGAGGTGTGCTATGAAAACTCTCCGCTAAGGTGCGCTATGAAAACTCTGCAAAGGTGTGCTATGAAAACTCTTTCCCCTAAGGTGTGCTATGAAAACTCTCCGCTAAGGTGTGCTATGAAAACTCTCCGCTAAGATGTCTAAGAAAACTCTCCGCTTAGGTGTGCTATGGAAACCCCTCCGCTAAGGTTGTCTATGGAAAACTCTCCGCTAAGGTGTGCTATGAAAACTCTCCGCTATGAAAACTCTCCCCTAAAGGGGTGCTATGAAAACTCTCCGCTAAGGGTGTGCTATGAAAACTCTGCTAAGGTGCGCTATGAAAAACCTTGCTAAGGTGCGCTATGAAAACTCTGCTAAGGTGTGTATGAAAACTCTCCGCTAAGGTGCGCTATGAAAACTCTCCTCTAAGGTGGCGCTATGAAATCTCTCCTCTTGAGGGGTGCTATGAAAAACTCTCCCCTAAGGTGGCTATGAAAACTCTCCGCTAAGGTGTGCTCCGCTAGGTTGCGCTATGAAAACTCTGCTAAGGTGTGCTATGAAAACTTTTACGCTAAGGTGTGCTATGAAAACTCTCCGCTAAGGTGTGCTATGAAAAACTCTCCGCTAAGATGCTCTATGAAAACTCTCCGTTAGGTGCGCTATGAAAAGTCTCCGCTAAGGTGTGCTATGAAAACTCTCCGCTAAGGTGTGCTATGAAAACTCTCCTCTAAGGTGTGCTATAAAACTCTCCGCTAAGGTGCGCTATGAAAACTTCTAAGTGTGCTATGAAAACTCTCCGCTAAGGTGTGCTATGAAAACTCCTCTAAGGTGTGCTATGAAAACCTCCGCTAAGGTGTGCTATGAAAATCTCTCCGCTAAGGTGCGCTATGAAAACTCCGCTAAGGTGTGCTATGAAAACTCTCCGCTAAGGTGCGCTATGAAAACTCTCCGCTAAGGTGCGCTATGAAAACACTCCGCTAAGCGTGCTATGAAAACTCTCCGCTAAGGTGCGCTATGAACAACTCTCCTCTAAGGTGTGCTAGTGAAAACTCTCCGCTAAGGTGTGCTATGAAAACTCTCCGCTAAGGTGTGCTATGAAAACTCTCCGCTAAGGTGTGCTATGAAAACTCTCCGCTAAGGTGTGCTATGAAAACTCTCCGCTAAGGTGTGCTATGAAAACTCTCCGCTAAGGTGCGCTATGAAAACTCTGCTAAGGTGTGCTATGAAAACTCTCCTGCTAAGGTGTGCTATGAAAACTCTCCGCTAAGGTGTGCTATGAAAACACTTCCTAAGGTGTGCTATGAAAACTCTCCGCTAAGGTGTGCTATGAAAACTCTCTCCGCTAAGGTGCGCTATGAAAACTCTGCTAAGGTGTGCTATGAAAACTCTCCGCTAAGGTGTAGCTATGAAAACTCCGCTAAGGTGTGCTATGAAAACTCTCCGCTAAGTGTGCTATGAAAACTCCGCTAAGGTGTGCTATGAAAACTCCGCTAAGGTGCGCTATGAAAACTCTCCGCTAAGGTGTGCTATGAAAACTCTCCGCTAAGGCATGTTAGTTATGAAAACTCTCCGCTAAGGTGTGCTATGAAAACTCCGCTAAGGTGTGCTATGAAAACTTCATCTTACCGCTAAGGTGTGCTATGAAAACTCTCCCTAAGGTGCGCTATGAAAACTCTGCTAAGGTGCGCTATGAAAACTCTCCCTAAGGTGTGCTATGAAAACTCCCTTAAGGTGTGCAGACTCTAAGTGAAAAAATCTCCCGCTAAGGTGGCTATGAAAACTCTAATCGCCATGAACTAAGGTGTGCTATGAAAACTCCACCGCTAAGGTGTGCTATGAAAACTCCGCTAAGGTGCGCTATGAAAACTCTATCCGCCTAAGGTGCGCTATGAAAATCTCTGCTAAGGTGTGCTATGAAAACTCTCCGCTAAGGTGCGCTATGAAAACTCTCAAGTGCTAGAGCTCTCCTGCTATGAAAACTCCGCTAAGGTGCGCTATGAAAACTCTCCGCTAAGGTGTGCTATGAAAACTCCGCTAAGGTGCGCTATGAAATCTCTCCGCTAAGGTGTGCTATGAAAACTCTGCTAAGGTGTGCTAAATGAAACTCCGCTAAGTGTGTGCTATGAAAACTCTCTCGCTTGAATTTCTGTGTGCTATAAAAACTCCGCTAAGGTTCGCTATGAAAACTCTGCTAAGGTCGCTATGAAAACTCTCCACTAAGGTGCGCTATGAAAACTCTCTGCTAAGCCATGAAGTCCGCTAGTGTGCTATGAAAACTCTCCGCTAAGGTGTGCTATGAAAACTCTCCTCTAAGGTGTGCTATTAAAACTCTCCGCTAAGGTGCGCTATGAAAACTATGCTAAGGTGTGCTATGAAAACTCTCCGCTAAGGTGTGCTATGAAAACTCCTCTAAGTGTAACTCTCGCTAAGGTGTGCTATGAAAACTCCGCTAAGGTGTGCTATGAAAACTCTAAGGTGTGCTGTGAAAACTCTAAGGTGTGCTATGAAAACTCTAAGGTGTGCTATGAAAACTCTAAGGTGTGCTGTGAAAACCTCCAAGGTGTCTATTGCACACTTTATCGTCGGTAAATTAGGTACTCGCTACACGCTAAAACACCACACACACACACACACACACACACACAACACACACAACACACTAAGGTCACAGCACACACACTAATTGCACGAAACCACCAAGGAGCTCAGCATCGCACCACCTCAGTCTAGTTATGCACGCCGCGCGCGCGCGCGCGCTACACACACACACACACACACACACACACACACACACACACACACACACACACACACACACACACACTAAGGATCGCAGCATCTCGACATTCAACTAGATATGCACGAATTTAACCAGCGCATAGGAAAAGTATCTCAAAATAAGGTTGCTTAATCGCACACACAAAAAAAACTAGTCAGTATTACCAGCATTGTGTACAAGTAAAGAATGCAGCGAATCCGAAATCCTTTTTAAACAATTTATCTGTAGTGCATTCCAGACATGTTCCTAGTTTGATGTATAGGTTCCGATTGATTGCTTTTAGAACAAAGTATTCTAAAAACATGCATTGCATATGTGGCAAACAAATTACTGTAAACCACCTACTTCTTCACTGCCCAGGAGTCAGGCACTTTGTTCCTAAGATAAAGTTAGCAGATCAGTTGTCAGCCAGTGCACCAGTATCCACTGAAAATATTTTAAATAATCACTCATTACTTTGCGTGTTCTCTGAACTTTTTAATTCCGGTCCACTTGGCATCTATCTCTGATGTACTTTAAACTAAAATTGTTGTGTTGTACGACATGGATATAAGAGTTACGATTGTATGATATATATGGTTATCCCCCCACCCCCACCCCCTCACTCCCTTCCTCTATTCCGTCCTCCTTTCCACCCTGATGCCCCCCATCCCCACCCGCAAACTTTCTCCTCCCCCCACTCATCCCCCTGCATTATGCTTCAATCCTACCTAACTTGTTTCATTTGATATACTTTAATTCCCCCGATCAACATACACTAAAGGCTAGATAAACGACCAGGATAAGTAAATATCTACCTATCTTACCACCCATCCCAACCTTCCCCTTTTGTCCCTAACACAGTCCTCTCTCTCTTGCACACACACACACACACACACACACACACACACACACACACACCCCACACACACGCACGCAGCACGCACGCACACACGCACACGCACACATACGCATGCATGCATGCATGCACACACACACACACACACACACACACACACACACACACACACACACACGTACGCACGCACGCACGCACGCACACTCACTCACTCACACACACACACACACACACACAACACACACACACACACACACACACACACACACACACACACACAATCATACGTGTTTGGTTGGTTGGTTGGTTGGTTTTTCTTTTTCTTTCTTGTCTAATAACACTGATAGTGAATACACGTTAAACTAAAGAACACACACACACACACACACACACACACACACACACACACACACACACACACACACACGTGCACACACACACACACACACACACACACACACACACACACACACACACACACACACACACACACCACGCACGCACGCACGCAGCGCACACACACACACACACACACACACGTGCACACACACACACACACACACACACACACACACACACACACACACACACACACACACACACACACACGTGCACACACACACAACCACCAAAGAAAGAGAAAGAAAGAAAAGAGAAGAGGGGAGAAAACAATGAGGAACAAAGGGTAAAATGGAAACGGAACGAAAGACAGACACAGGAAGACTAACAAACACAGACAGACACACAGACAGACAGACACACAGACAGACAGACAGAGACAGAGTGAAATGGAGAGTGTATGTGTGTGTTTGTTGTATTCACGCAGTCCTTGCCAGCTGGTGCCAACGCTAAGGCACATGACAGACAGACAGACAGGCAGTGCAGTGCGCGTGTCAGGCCTGACCTAAAAATTTGGTTAGAGCTCAGTGCTGGCAACAGCTGGTGGAGTATTCTTTATAGACAGCGAGCTTTCACACATACACACTACACACATACGCACGAGCGCGAGCGCGCGCGCGCGCGCACACACACACACACACGCACGCACGCACGCACGCACGCACGCACGCACGCACACGCACACACACTCACACTCACACTCACACACACACACACACACACACACAACCACACACACATGCAGGCATGCTTGCGTACACATTTACAATCTCTCTCTCTCTCTCTCTCTCTCTCTCTCTCTCCACACACACACACACACACACACACACACACACACAACACAAACACGCACGCACGCACGCACGTACCCACGCGCACACACAACACACACACACACACACACACACACACACACACACACACCATCCTTGCGTGCACACACACACACACACACACACACACACACACACACAAACCCACACACACACACACACACACACTACACACACACACACACACACACACACACACACACACACACACACACACACACACACACATGCACTGTGAACGAGAGAGAGAGAGAGAGGGAGGTAGGGAGAGTAGGGGAGGTTAAGCAGTCAGAGACCAATACACAGAGACAGCGCAGAAACATCATTTATCCCCAGCTGTTGCTTTCACTGGAGCGACGACATTACACCAGCTGTTTGGACGAAAAGCTGCCATGTTCCTTGTTTCTCTGTCTATCCTGTTCTACACCCCTACCCCCCTTTCCCTCCACCCTGACGCACATTCGCTGAGACAGAAAGGGGGAAAAAAAGAATGACGAGGAGAGAGGGGCAGGAAAGATGAGAGGGCAAACTGATATACATTGAGAGAGGTCCACCTAAAGAACAATCCAGAGGGCAAACTGATATACATTGAGAGAGGTCTAGCTGAAGTAATCAAGACAGCAAACCGATATACATTGAGAGAGGTCTACCTAAACAACAATCCAGAGAGCAAACCGATATACATTGAGAGAGGTCTACCTAAACAACAATCCAGAGAGCAAACCGATATACATTGAGAGAGGTCTACCTAAACAACAATCCAGAGAGCAAACCGATATACATTGAGAGAGGTCTACCTAAACAACAATCCACAGGGCAAACCGATATACATTGAGAGAGGTCTAGCTGAAGTAATCAAGACAGCAAACCGATATACATTGAGAGAGGTCCACCTAAACAACAATCCAGAGAGCAAACCAATATACATTGAGAGAGGTCTACCTAACGAACAATCCACAGGGCAAACCGATACACATTGAGAGAGGTCTAGCTGAAGTAATCAAGACAGCAAACCGATGTACATTGAGAGAGGTCTACCTAAACAACAATCCACAGGGCAAACCGATATACATTGAGAGAGGTCTACCTAAAGAACAATCCACAGGGCAAACCGATATACATTGAGAGAGGTCTAGCTGAAGTAATCAAGACAGCAAACCGATATACATTGAGGGAGGTCCACCTAAAGAACAATCCAGAGGGCAAACCGATATACATTGAGAGAGGTCTAGCTGAAGTAATCAAGACAGCAAACCGATATACATTGAGGGAGGTCCACCTAAAGAACAATCCAGAGGGCAAACCGATATACATTGAGAGAGGTCCACCTAAACAACAATCCAGAGGGCAAACCGATATACATTGAGAGAGGTCCACCTAAACAACAATCCAGAGGGCAAACCGATATACATTGAGAGAGGTTCACCTAAACAACAATCCAGAGAGTAAACTGATATACATTGAGAGAGGTCAACCTAAACAACAATCCACAGGGCAAACCGATATACATTGAGAGAGGTCCACCAAAACAACAATCCACAGGGCAAACCGATATACATTGAGAGAGGTCTACCTAAACAACAATCCACAGGGCAAACCGATATACATTGAGAGAGGTCTACCTAAACAACAATCCACAGGGCAAACCGATATACATTGAGAGAGGTCCACCTAAACAACAATCCAGAGGGCAAACCGATATACATTGAGAGAGGTCTACCTAAACAACAATCCAGAGGGCAAACCGATATACATTGAGAGAGGTCCACCTAAACAACAATCCAGAGGGCAAACCGATATACATTGAGAGAGGTCTACCTAAACAACAATCCAGAGAGCAAACCGATATACATTGAGAGAGGTCTACCTAAAGAACAATCCAGAGAGCAAACCGATATACATTGAGAGAGGTCTACCTAAAGAACAATCCAGAGGGCAAACCGATATACATTGAGAGAGGTCTACCTAAAGAACAATCCAGAGGGCAAACTGATATACATTGAGAGAGGTCTAGCTGAAGTAATCAAGAGAGCAAACCGATATACATTGAGAGAGGTCTAGCTAAAGGATCAGAGAGCAAACCGATAGACACTGAGAGAGGTCTAGATATGCACTGAGAGAGGTCTAGATATACACTGAGAGAGGTCTAGATATACACTTAGAGAGGTCTAGATATACACCGAGAGAGGTCTAGATATACATCGAGAGAGGTCTAGATATACATCGAGAGAGATCTAGATATACATTGAGAGAGGTCTAGATATACATTGAGAGAGGTCTAGCTAAAGCAATGAACAGAGCAAACCGATATACATCGAGAGAGGTCTAGATATACATCGAGAGAGGTCTAGTTATACACTGAGAGAGGTCTAGCTAAAGGATCAGAGAGCAAACCGGTATACATTGAGAGAGGTCTAGTTATACATTGAGAGAGGTCTAGCTATACATTGAGAGAGGTCTAGTTATGCATTGAGAGAGGTCTAGCTAAAGCAATCAAAACCATGAAAAAAGTAACGAAAAAGAAAGAAAAGAGGGGGGAGGGGGGGGATAACAAGGGAGACACCCATAGGAAGAGATGCAGACTGACAAAGGCCCAACCTGTCACGTACACAAAGATACAGAGGAGACAGACCTACTGCAGAAAGAAAGGCGAGAAAAGAAAAGAACTGTGTTTCTGCACCTTACTGTTTGCTAACTTTTTTTTCATATAGTTCCTGGCTGAGAAAATGCACCGTGAAAAATAAAGGTGCATTTTCCCTTGTGTGTGTGTGTGTGTGTGTGTGTGTGTGTGTGTGTGTGTGTGTAACTTACATTCCCACCCAGTTAGTGTTTTTTGTTGTTGTTTTGTTTTGTTTTGTTTTTATCATTTCTATTCTTTACCACTAAATACTATTATCAATCCACCATAATCACTACCATCACTAATATATCTTACTGTTAAACAATAATTACAACATAAACAAACCAACCCTACTATTTCACTCCCCCACCCCCACCCCCACCCCCTTCTTCACAAAAAAGAAAGAGTACCACACACACACACACGCACACACACACACACTTCATCAGTAGCCCTCCTGTTATATATATGTTTCCATCATCACCACCATAATCACTATTATTGCCATTGTTACCATTATTATCACGGTCATCATTACTATTTCAACTCCCATGATCCCCTCCTTAACGGCCTCGTTTTCATCCAACAGCCATTTTGAGTTGAATATGAGAAGATAAGTGGTTCTCGTTCTTTGTTTCACTGTCCTAATTGTTGTTTGTTTTTGCCTGAAGAAGACCCAAGAGGTCGAAATGCATCGTGTTTTGTCCTGTAATGTGTTTGTCTGTATCTGTATCTGTGGCGGTAATTAACCACTTTCCTTTCTAAATTTTGCGTCATTTTCCACCCTCAGTCACTTCGTTTTGAAACTTACGTTCTCCTGTTTAATGTCTGATATTTTGTTGTGGTCGATTGTTTTCCAGTCATTCCCAACATCCTTCAAACAGGAGTATACAATGCCACTGCTGCTTATTCGCTACCCGTCTCCCTCGCCGATTGGTCACTTCCCATTTGGGGCGTGGTCTATGGCTGTCAAGGTGTTTGGCTGCTCTTCGCATTGGTCAATTACTTCAGAAGGGCGCCCACAGGCCCCGCCTACAACAATCCTAAGATCATCCCCATCCCCGTGCACGTCTTCTTTTCCCTGGCCGTGCTGACACAGGTGAGACTGTGTAATCTGGTAGCCAAGGAATATCATTGAGGGGATAAGCAACTGCAGCAGGTTAGCGTCACTGTCTGCAAATTTAATTAGTTAATCATAAAATACAGCGACAAGATTTTCGACCAGCAGGGTTATGTTTTCACCAAAATTTGTTGGTTTGTTTTCCTCTGAGCAAAATCACACAGGAGCTAATGAACCAATAATAACACCCACACTAATCCTGTAGAAGATAATCTATAGATGGAAGGAAGCTTCCAAAAGAAAGATTCCAAAAGCTTCTGTCTGCCCATTAACCATCTTCTCTGACCTGCGTCAATGTGGCTGTAGACTGATGCTAATGAAACTTGACAATGTGGCTGTAGACTGATGCTAATGAAACTTGACAATGTGGCTGTAGACTGTGATGTTAATGACACATGACAATGTGGCTGTAGACTGATGCTAATGAAACTTGACAATGTGGCTGTAGACTGTGATGTTAAGGACACTTGGCAATGCAGCTGTAGACTCTGATGTTGTTGACACTTGACAATGTGGCTGTAGACTCTGATGTTGTTGACACTTGACAATGTGGCTGTAGACTCTGATGATGTTATTGACACTTGACAATGTGGCTGTAGACTCTGATCTTAGTGACACTTGACAATGTGGCTGTAGACTCCGATGTTGTTAATGACACTTGACAATGTGGCTGTAGACTGATGTTAATGACACTTGACAATGTGGCTGTAGACTCTGATGTTAATGACACTTGACGATGCGGCTGGAGACTCTGATGTTAATGACACTTGACAATGTAGCTATAGACTCTGATGTTAATGACACTTGACAATGTAGCTGTAGACTCTGATGTTAATGACACTTGACAATGTAGCTGTAGACTCTGATGTTAATGACGCTTGACAATGTGGCTGTAGACTCTGATGTTAATGACACTTGACAATGCGGCTGGAGACTCTGATGTTAATGACACTTGACAATGTGGCTGTAGACTGATGTTAATGACACTTGACAATGTGGCTGTAGACTCTGATGTTAATGACACTTGACAATGTAGCTGTAGACTCTGATGTTAATGACACTTGACAATGTGGCTGTAGACTCTGATGTTAATGACCCTTGACAATGTAGCTGTAGACTCTGATGTTAATAACACTTCACAATCTGGCTGTAGACTCTGATGTTAATGACACTTGACAATGCGGCTGGAGACTCTGATGTTGATGAAACTTGACAATGTGGCTGTAGACTCTGACGTTAATGACACTTGAAAATGCGGCTGGAGACTCTGATGTTAATGAAACTTGACAATGTGGCTGTAGACTGATGTTAATGACACTTGACAATGTGGCTGTAGACTCTGATGTTAATGACACTTAACAATGTAGCTGTAGACTCTAATGTTAATGACACTTGACAATGTGGCTGTAGACTCTGATGTTAATGACACTTCACAGTGTGGCTGTTGACTCTGATGATGTTAATGACACTTGACAATGTGGCTGTAGACTCTGATGTTAATGACATTTGACAGTGTGGCTGTAGACTCTGATGTTAATGACATTTGACAATGTGGCTGTAGACTGATGATGTTAATGACACTTGACAATGTAGCTGTAGACTCTGATGTTAATGACATTTTACAATGTGGCTGTAGACTCTGATGATGTTATAATGACACTTGACAATGTGGCGGTAGACTCTGATGATGTTAATGACACTTGACAATGTGGCTGTAGACTCTGATGATGTTAATGACACTTGACAATGTGGCGGTAGACTCTGATGATGTTAATGACACTTGACAATGTGGCTGTAGACTCTGATGATGTTAACGACACTTGACAATGTGGCTGTAGACTCTGATGATGTTAAGGACACTTGACAATGTGGCTGTAGACTCTGATGATGTTAACGACACTTGACAATGTGGCTGTAGACTCTGATGTTAATGACACTTGACAGAAACATGAAGTGTGGCCCAAGGATGGACTGACTAAACTGTGATATGAATCTAGATCAAACAGCAAATCCAGTTTTGCTTTTTCATCATAGCAGAGGTCTTGTCCTACTCAAGAATCCAACTCATGTTGTCTTCGCTTTCAGGTTCTTCTCTGGTTCAATCCGATACACGATCCATTCTTTCAGTTTTTCACCTGGCCCAGGCCAGCAAGTCACTGAATGTCAGTCGTAAGAATGCCGCCGGGGCTCTTTCAGTTTAAACAGCTTTCCCTGGCCTTCTGAAAGTTCTGTGCATGTTACTCCCTCCTTTCTCTTGCTCTCTTTAACTCTGCTTCTTTTGCCCTTCCATTGTTGTCTACTTTTCTTTTTTATCTGTGTGGACCATTCTCCTGTCTGTCTGTGTGGCCCATTCTCCTGTCTGTTTGTCTGTGTGGACCATTCTCCTTTCTGTTGTCTGTGTGGACCATTCTCCTGTCTGTTTGTCTGTGTGGCCCATTCTCCTGTCTGTCTGTCTGTGTGGACCATTCTCCTGTCTGTTTGTCTGTGTGGACCATTCTCCTGTCTGTCTGTCTGTGTGGACCATTCTCCTGTCTGTTTGTCTGTGTGGCCCATTCTCCTGTCTGTTTGTCTGTGTGGCCCATTCTCCTGTCTGTTTGTCTGTGTGGACCATTCTCCTGTCTGTTTGTCTGTGTGGACCATTCTCCTGTCTGTTTGTCTGTGTGGCCCATTCTCCTGTCTGTCTGTCTGTGTGGACCATTCACTTGTCTGTTTGTCTGTGTGGACCATTCTCCTGTCTGTTTGTCTGTGTGGACCATTCTCCTGTCTGTTTGTCTGTGTGGCCTATTCTCCTGTCTGTCTGTCTGTGTGGACCATTCTCCTGTCTGTTTGTCTGTGTGGCCCATTCTCCTGTCTGTCTGTCTGTGTGGACCATTCTCCTTTCTGTTTGTCTGTGTGGACCATTCTCCTGTCTGTGTGGACCATTCTCCTGTCTGTGTGGACCATTCTCCTGTCTGTCTGTCTGTGTGAACCATTGTCCTGTCTGTCTGTCTGTGTGGACAATTCTCCTGTCTGTTTGTCTGTGTGGACCATTCTCCTGTCTGTTTGCCTGTGTGGACCATTCTCCTGTCTGTTTGTCTGTGTGGACCATTCTGCTGTCTGTCTGCCTGTGTGGACCATTCTCCTGTCTGTTCGTCTGTGTGGACCATTCTCCTGTCTGTTTTGGAAGCTCTACTTTTTTCCTGGTCACACTTTATGACATGGCAAGGGTGTTTTATTTCCTTTTCTTTTCTTTTTTTCGCAATCTAGTGACTAGGTTGTGAAAGCAATACACACACGCCAGAATGAAAACTAGCTGCCCTTTCGACAGCATCTGTTGCTTGTAGGGCATTTCAAATCCTTTTTTTTTTTTGTCACATGTTCATGTTTTTCATACGTTATTAATGTTTTTTTTTGTTTTTCTTTTAAATCCTGGAATGAACAATTACGGGGAATGCATGATGAGCAATATCATTAACTGGTTTTTTGTTGTTTGTTCATCACAATTGTCTTTGCTGTTTGTTGATTCATTTCAAATGTAAAGTTCTAATTCTGCAGTTTGTTAATAGCACTGAGAAGGTTCTGTGTAGTAGGCTAGGCAAAAATGATTCAAGTCTACAAAAATACTAAATGACTAAAAGCCTCAACTGCTGCCCCCCAAAGAGTCATCGTTGCTGTTGCTTGTCTGTGCAGACCAGCTGGCTGGTGATGATCGACAGGGACTATGTGCTCTTCTCCCTGGTGCTGATACTGATGTCCGTGGGCTGTGCCGTCATCAGTGTCTGCGAGAGTTACCGGGCCTTGGCCGCCACCCTGCCCATCCTGCAGTCCCAGGAGAGGACCGGAGACATCTGGGCGGTACGTGGAACATGCTGGAGTCAGCTAGGGGCGGTCACTTTGAGACTGATTGGATGGGGCTCCCACTTTTCCGCCATCTTGAGGATTTCGGAAAAATGTAAAAATGAGAAACCGAGGAAAAAATTATTTCATCTTTAAAAAAAAATAAGAGAAGAAAACATGGACATGGGGGGATAAGGAGAGAAAGGAACAAGATGCAAAGCATATAAACATACTCCCAGTTTATCTTCAATATGCGTGTGTATGTCAAGAGCATATTTACTATGAAAATATCCATGATCTGCCAGTCAGTTATTGCATCTAAAGCTGTTTTAAAATCCATCAAATACGTCAAAAGAGGGGGGGGGGGGGGGGGGGGGGGGGGCTGAAAAACGTCACAATCAAACATGCGTCATAATATATTTTGTCAGTGAGCCAAAAAGAAGAAAAAAAACGTTTTGGGCCGTTATAGCCGTTAGTAACGGCTATTCTGGTAAAATAAAACATCGGGCATCATCCATGACCTATAATAAACATACCTACAAATTTTCAGATAGATCGGCCCAGAAGTTTTGTCTGGAACGAGTGGAACACATTTTGACCACAGACAGACAGACACACAGACAGCAATTCTTCGTTCCCATTGTAAAGTACTCCCTGTTCTATTAGAGGTGGGAGTACAAAAGTGGAGCACATTCTGCAGAACGCTGGTGGAGTTTTCAGTGTACATGCAAACGACACTTACGTCACGAGATCTTTGTAAACTTCTTCGTGAGAGGAGGCTGCTGCCTTTTTTGTCTGATTAAAGGCAAAATAATGTCAAGTTCCAACATTGTATGTCGCTAACACAAGATACTGTTAAAGTGAAATCAACTTGAGGTCCACCAATCATGATTTGACCAAAATGCTCAAATCAGCGTCAAATTGCACTATCAAGAATGCAAGTTTCAAAATTTCAAGGGAGGAAAGGGAGGGAAGGGAGGCATTCACTTCACCTCGCTCCCTCCCCTCCTCCATCCCTCAAGCCCCCCCCCCCCTCTCCCCCCCCCCCTTCCCCCCAATCCCACAGTCCCTGCCCATCCAAACTCCAATTAATTTTAGGGATTTTTGTTTTCTTTGGTGGGAGCCCTGATTGGTTAGATTTCATAAGCATCACATGCTGATTGGCAGTACATAAGCTCTTTAGGTGAGTGGACTTTGTGTGCATTGATTGCATTAGTCTTTGTGGGTGAGTGGACTTTGTGTGCATTGATTGCGTTAGGCTTTGTGGGTGAGTGGACTTTGTGTGCATTGATTGCGTTAGGCTTTGTGGGTGAGTGGACTTTGTGTGCATTGATTGCGTTAGGCTTTGTGGGTGAGTGGACTTTGTGTGCATTGATTGCATTAGTCTTTGTGGGTGAGTGGACTTTGTGTGCATTGACTGCGTTAGGCTTTGTGGGTGAGTGGACTTTGTGTGCATTGATTGCGTTAGGCTTTGTGGGTGAGCAGACTTCGTGTGCATTGATTGCGTTAGGCTTTGTGGGTGAGCGGACTTTGTTTGCATTGATTGCGTTAGGCTTTGTGGGTGAGCAGACTTTATGTTCACTGGCTGTCTTAAGCTTTTGGGCCAAGGGGACTTTGTTTTCACTGGCTGTGTGTTAAGCTTTTTGGGCAAGGGGACTTTGTGTTCATTGGCTGTTTTAAGCTTTCTGGGCGAGGGGACTTTGTGTTCACTGGCTGTTTTAAGCTTTTTGGGCGAGGGGACTTTGTGTTCACTGGCTGTTTTAAGCTTTTTGGGCGAGGGGACATTGTGTTCACTGGCATGGCTGTTTTAAGCTCTGTGGGTGAGGGGACTTTGTGTTCACTGGCTGTAGTAAGCTCTGTGGGTGAGGGGACTTTGTGTTCACTGGCTGTAGTAAGCTCTGTGGGTGAGGGGACTGTGTGTTCACTGGCTGTAGTAAGCTCTGTGGGTGAGGGACTTTGTGTTCACTGGCTGTAGTAAGCTCTGTGGGTGAGGGGACTTTGTGTTCACTGGCTGTAGTAAGCTCTGTGGGCACTGGGACTTTGTGTTCACTGGCCGTAGTAAGCCCTGTGGGTGAGGGGACTTTGTGTTCACTGGCTGTAGTAAGCTCTGTGAGTGAGGGGACTTTGTGTTCACTGGCTGTAGTAAGCTCTGTGGGTG
>CM065745.1:41509714-41527214 GCA_033310375.1 Conus canariensis
GCTGGGTCAGTCAGTACAACAACAGTCAGCTGTCTATTCATACGAAGTCGCCCTGCTCAAAGTCTGCTACTATTAGTTTCTTTGAAGGATTTCACTGGCGTGACTGAGGATGTTGTTTCATACAAAGTCGCCCTGCTCAAAGTCTGCTACTATTAGTTCCTTTAAAGGATTTCACTGGCGTGACTGAGGATGTTGTTGAGGTACCACTGCAGTCGTCATGGTTGCTGTTCCAGGTTCGTCTTCCTGCCCTACGTGGGGTTTGTTCTTTTCCATGGTGCCCAGCTCAACAAAGACTGGCCGGACATCCAGAGTCCTATCTTCATCATGCTGGCCTCCCTCACCGCCTTCAGCTTCATCGCCGTCTTCGTCAAGACCGTCGTGGTCATATGCCGCCATGTGCCCCAGTGCGAGAGTGACCTAATGATGATGAACGTTGTGACCAGGCCTTTAGCGCCTGATGTGGAGGAGGGGGCTTACTTGTTGCGAAACAAGTGAGGATATAGTTGTGTGTGTGTGTGTGTGTGTGTGTGTGTGTAGTCGTTTAATGTCTTCTCAGTTGTGCGCGCGCGTGTGCGTGTGTGTGTGTGTGGAAGGGCTAGACTTTTTGTGTCTGATCAGGGTGTGTGTGTGTGTGTGTGTGTGTGTGGCGCGCGCAGCGCGCTTGCATTCGTGTGTGCGTGTGTGGCGAAACAATTGTATGACCAAGTGTGTATGTGTATCAAAATCTTCCGATGTCCGATCACGTGTGCGTGTGTGCGTGTGTGTGTGGTGTGAGCGAGGGTGTGTGTGTGTGTGTGTGTGTGTGTGAGAGAGAGAGAGAGAGAGAGAGAGAGAGAGAGAGAGAGATATTGTCTTCAGCATCTGACTTGGAGACCGTGTCTCACAAGAGCTTTTAATCACCGATGTTGGTGTACGCATACTGCCTTTAGTGTCCATTTAGCAGAACGAATACTCTGAAGACCTTTAACTTATAGCCAGCAGTGTATGTGTGATGTCTGTCTTGTCAATGTGGAGTTTGTGTGTATGTATGTACACAGTTGACCTCTCGGTCCAAATGCCACCAAGTGATGTGTAGCACAGTACCTCGCTTTCAAAGGATCAAGAGTGTTTGGCTGAGGAAGACACGGTTGTGAGTTTGGGCTGAAAATCAACTTAGTCCAGCCAGCAGTAAAACAGGTAACTGGCGTGATCCAGCCCAGGGCAATTTTAAAGCAGCAGGAGAAAATGCAAGGCTCCGCTTTCTATATGTGGTGCACTCGACACTCTGCCTCTACTGCCATACTTCTATGAACTGATAGTGCTCTGCCTCTACTGCCATACATCTATGAACTGACAGTGCTCTGCCTCTACTGCCATACATCTATGAACTGACAGTGCTCTGCCTCTACTGCCATACATCTATGAACTGACAGTGCTCTGCCTCTACTGCCATACATCTATGAACTGACAGTGCTCTGCCTCTATGCCATACATCTATGAATGACAGTGCTCTGCCTCTACTGCCATACATCTATGAACTCACAGTGCTCTGCCTCTACTGCCATACATCTGTGGGAACCTAGGCCCACATATGACAACGCACCCTTTAGCGTACCATCTGGAGGTACAGACTTGATAGGCTTAGTTGTTTCAGGATATGCGTGTGCGTGCGCCTGTGCATATGTGTGTCTGTGCATGCGCGCACATGCGTGAGAAGATCAACGGGTTGGGGGAGGGGCACAAGTATTTTTAATAGCGAATTTCCAATCATGAGACTCAGAAGTCATATTTTGTTGTTCTTTGTTGTGTTGATCCTGTAACCCAGCTGTGTGGGAGGAAGGGATTGCTGGTTTCAAGAAGATGAAGCAGTGATTACAGAGCAATAGTGTCGGCAAGCATCCAAACTGAAGAATGAATGGACCTGAAATGAAAACATTGGTGTGTGTTTTCAAAGTGATAGTCTACCAGAAATGACGAAGAAGGTATGTATCTGAAATGAAAACATTGGTGTGTGTTTTCAAAGTGATAGTCTATCAGGAATGATGAAGAAGGTATGTATCTGAAATGAAAACATTGGTGTGTGTTTTCAAAGTGATAGTCTATCAGGAATGATGAAGAAGGTATGTATCTGAAATGAAAACATTGGTGTGTGTTTTCAAAGTGATAGTCTATCAGGAATGATGAAGAAGATATGTATCTGAAATGAAAACATTGGTGTGTGTTTTCAAAGTGATAGTCTATCAGGAATGATGAAGAAGGAATGTATCTGAAATGAAAACATTGGTGTGTGTTTTCAAAGTGATAGTCTATCAGGAATGATGAAGAAGGAATGTAATCAATGACATTGTAATGGACATTTTGTGTTTGTTTTCAAAGTGAAACGTCATCTGAAATGATGAAGAAACCATGTAACGAAATGAAAACATTTCAAATGATACTATGATCAGACATAATGAAGAAAGAATGCAACTGAAATCATTGTGTGTGTTTTAAAAGTGAATCTATTTGAAATGCTGAAGAAGGAATATAATTAAAGTAATTGTAATAGACATTTTGTGTGTGTTTTCAAAGTGCTATTTTATCTGAAATGATGGAGGGAAAATGTAATCGACACGAACACTTTGTGGATTTGTTTTCAACATGACACATCTATTTTCAATATTGAAGAAAGACTGTAACTGAAATGAAAACATTGTGTGCATGGTTGGAGTAATACAATTTCTCCATCAAAGATGAGGAACAGTTAATCGAGATGAAAGCATCGTGTGTTTTTGTGGTAATGGAGTATGTCTTCACCCACATGTTAAAGAGTGAATGCAATAGAAACAGATACATTGTGTGTTCCCAGTGATACATTATGAGTGTCTTTATCCCAACTGAGGAGAAGGAATGCATCTGAAATGAAATGAAAACACTGTGGAAGAAAAAATGCGCGCAACGTTTGATCAAGTTTGCCAAAGTTTTGACAAATGTCTTTTATCAGATTACAAACAACGTTAAAGTCAGACATAAAATGCACAAAACAGTACTCCCCCCTTAGAATTTTCTCATACTGTTTGCAATCTGAGGAGTATTGTTGTGTGCATTTTTTATGTGCATTCTTTGTAATGTCGAAAAAAGGCATATGTCAAACATTCACTTGTTGATTTCGTACTACAGCTTTACACTTTCTTTGTGTTCATGTGTATTTCCAGTAAAGTTTAGTGGTGTTGAAATCTGTTCCATTTTTCCAAGCTTTTTCTTCTTTTCCTTCTTTCTTTTTTCTTTCTTTTACCAGCATCTGTTAATATATGTGTTTATCCTTGACAAAGATGACACAAAACCATGGAACCTTTTTCAATCAAAATTAATCAAAAGACAGAACGCATCCGAAGGATGAACCAAAGAAATTCTGTTGAGAATCCTGACAAAACTGCAGATCCTGGATATTTCTGCAAGATTTAGAACCAAAAAAATGAAAATAAATGAAAAACAAGGAGGGTAACTCCTGCATTTCATGTTTTAACAATTACTTCCCTACACACCAAGCTTGGGGTCCCAGTTCTGATCACATTATTGACAAAATTCTTGCAAACCGTCCACTGAACATGTACAATGTGAAGCGACCGATACCTATAGAGCATCATTCACTCAGCACCATGTTTTTTTAGATGTGTACTCTTCTAAAGATATATGCGTTGATATCTTGGGTTCTGCAAGGTCTTTTTTTTGTTTTTTTTAAACTATGCCGGTAGTCACTCCATTGGTCAATGCCAACAGTTATTTCCCTCTGGGCATAAAACAACCCTGAGTTTATTTATAATCCAAGATCACTTCAAGCCAGGAGGCCTGCCCTGTGTTTGCATGATTCTTCTCTATACCTATCAAAGTTGAAAGAAACAAGGGAAAGAAACAGAGGTTACAGAACTGATTGCAATCACACACACAGGCACACACACACACACACACACACACACACATTAAATCAGCGGGAAACACAGAAGCATTCTTTATTCACACGCTCTCACAATCCCGTTAAATAACATACCCAACAGGGAAACGCACACCTCACAGCTAAAAACTCACACATGATCTTTATCAAGCTGCCACAAACAGAAAATACTGTTTCATAATTACTGACAAATCTTTGAACGTATCACTAACTCTTGTGATTGCAACCAATCAATCTGACCTAGAAAATAGAACTTAATTAACCGAAATATCCCAGCCAGCCACAACTTTTGTTCATAAAGGATTCTTAATTTCATATCTTACAATTTCAAACAACAGAATGTTCTTTTTTCAATTTGATAAACTACTAACATTTTATCTGATTCTTTATTTCACATTTTTTCTTTTTAAAAGCGGGCAGGAGGGGTGGGGGGGAGGGGGGGGGGGGGGGAGGGGATGAGGGAGGCAGTTGGTAGGAACAAAGCAAAGCATATCATACTGAATTCAAATAATCCCCTTCATTTTGCAGAGAAGTCCCCTTCTGATAAACTGCCGAAGTCCTGTCTCCAAATGCACCCCCTGATCAAATCAATCATGCTTTTCTTACATACTTTAGACAGAAGAGAAAAAATAAAATAAAATTAAAAAAAAGTTCCCAGTCCACCCGACAGAAGTGAAACAGGTTTGCGTGAAGCATGACCATCAACAGCAGAATCACTGCTCTCTCTTGTCACAAACACCTCTGTTTGTCGTACTCGTCACGATGACAGACATTACGATCCCCTGAAACAGAAAACAAAAAGAACATCAGGCTTTGGAAGACAATACCATTAAAGGGAGACTATCAAAACTCTGCAGTTATTTCCCTTGGTTTTCAATAAACTGTGATCACAGATTTTTTGGTGGTACTTATCACTACTAAAACTTTTTTGTTTTTTAACTACAGTTTACTAGAACAAACCTGAAACAAACATATACCAGAAAAAAAGGTTATCTGAGAAATTCCAGGCACTGTTGCATTGTTATTCTTCAAAAAATGTGGAAAACTTGAAAAGTGTTGAGAGTAAGAGATGAAATCCTCTTCTTCCTGCAACTCTGTGAAGACTCCGTGGCCACTGCACTGAACAGCAGTTCACTGGGTACCTCCACCTCTGACAGTTGTATGCCACTGAAGAACAGTTCACTGGGTACCTCCACTGCTGACAGTTGTATGCCACTGAAGAACAGTTCACTGGGTACCTCCAACTCTGACGGTTGCATGCCAAAGTGTTAGTCTCTACAAAAGTTTTCCCTGTCTATCCTGCAAAGTTGTTAGTCCATGGTTTTTTTCTTTCTTTTTTTTTTTTTTTCTTTCTGTCTTCTCCCCTGCCTCCTTTCGTCAAAAGTTGTCTGTGAGACTGGTTTTGTAAGGCCAGTGAATCCTGTTCCATGGCCGCACCAAGACAGTGGTTTTCCTACCCGAGGTCAGCAGATCTTCTTTTGGTGTGATGTGCTGCTTGACAGTTTAACACACTGACTGGGGATATGATCACCACCACTGTTATTTAGTGTACTGCAGTAAAGGCTTTACCCGACACACTGACTGGCGATACAACCACCATACCTGTTAGTTAGTATACTGCAGCAAGGCTTTATTTCTATGGCATGGATTTTTCATCCCAATTCCACCCCAGGCCCATGTCTTACATGTACAGGAGAATATGGAGCTCTCTAGTGCACACAGGAGCCTGACTTTGTTTCATGGAGATGTTAATTGTCATTGTCCTTACCTACACCATTTCTTGTCTGGCCGTCTTTACTGACGCAGTATTTTGCCTAGCCATATTACCTCCATATCTTAGGTATGAATGAAATGTGGTGAGGCAACAAATGGTGTGCATAAAGGATGTCGGACAGAACCCTCGCAGAAGACAGCAGGAATGGGGCGATAAAGGTCAACCTTCAATGGCATGGAGCTTGGTTAAGCATCATCTTCACTAGGGTCGAAACAAGCACCAGAACAGTATGTCATGACATTTCTGCGCTACCTCAGCCAAGTTCCACAAAAACATCCAACAGCCATTTTTCTCCCTCTCTTTCTCACAGAGATGGTGTCTTTGAATAGGTTAGGAAAAAAGAAAAAAAAAACTGTCAAAAGTAATATGTTACGAAGGCATCGATGCACACAACAGCACACATGAAAATCATGCCACTCCTTCATCACAAAATTTCTCTTTGAAGGAGGAACACTTGGCACTTTTTTTCTGCGCAGCAAAACAAAGCAAAAACTGTCACCTGACACATCACAATGCCCTTCACCAGAGGCAAAGGGAAAAAAATCACAGTTACCTCCCTTACACTGTGAACTGTGGCTGGCTCACAGTTACCTCCCTTACACTGTGAAATAACTGTGGCTGGCAAAGGGAAAAAATCACAGTTACCTCCCTTACACTGTGCACTAACGGTAGGCTGGGAGAGAGATGATGATCTTCTGTCCAGTTACCTCCCTTACACTGTGAACTAACTGTACACTGGGAGAGAGAGACGAATATATTCTGTCAACACATTTCTGTTCCTTGCCTAATTATGATACACTGATATAGGTACAGGCAGACTTAACCCCTTTCAGGCCTTCAAAGACAACTGCCTTCCGTGTCTAGTTGATTTCTGCACAGTGCATAGATAGTACTATAGTATTTTCCCCCTTGAAGGCCTTCAAAGACAACGGCCTTCCATGTCTAGATGATTTCTGCACAGTGCGTAGATAGTACTATAGTATTTTCCCCCTTGCAGGCATTCTAAGACAACTGCCTTCTGTGTCTAGTTGATTTCTGCACAGTGCACAGATTGTACTAAGGTATTCTCAAGCCGTTGCCGACAGCAAGGTAAACACATAAGAGAGCAAACATTCCAAACAGAAATGCCCGCCCTTTCATGGCCAGCTATCCCCATGGTGCAAGCAGCTGCAAGGTGGTTATCAAATCTACTGTGCTGCTGAAAACCAACCACGCAGCGAGTGCTGTGAGTGTGTATACCAGCTATCCCCATGGTGCAAGCAGCTGCAAGGTGGTTATCAAATCTACTGTGCTGCTGAAAACCAACTACGCAGCGAGTGCTGCGAGTGTGAATAGGGGTACTGGTATTACCTGGCCATCACTTCCTGATCAATAACTGAAAACCAACTCCACAGTGAGTGCTGTGGTGTGAATAGGGGTACTGGTATTACCTGGCCATCCCTTCCTAATCTATAACTGAAAACCAACTCCACAGTGAGTGCTGTGGTGTGAATAGGGGTACTGGTATTACCTGGCCATCACTTCCTGATCAATAACTGAAAACCAACTCCACAGTGAGTGCTGTGGTGTGAATAGGGGTACTGGTATTACATGGCCATCCCTTCCTTACCAATCAACCAGTTATACTCATCCATGCCTTTTTCAAAATTTAAAGGGAAAAAAAAACCTTTTCATTCCTTAAACATTGTTCTGCTTTTATTTCCAACTGATGTGCTTCCATGTTGTCTGTTTTGACCACACATTCAGCCTGTCTCGCCACTCTCGTCAGATGGTTCAAAAGTACAGTCACGACCATGGTGTAACAAGAATATGGCTGCTACATGGTATGAACTCTTCAACATTGTCACCGTCTTCACCTGCATCATTTTCTACCTGCTGGTTTTCAGTTAAACTTGCAACATGAAGTCCTATGTATCATGGCCTCAAGACTCAAACACTGGTCTAAGTCGAGTTCTCCCCATCGCTCAAAGTTTTCAAACATCTGTCAAAATCAATCACGAAGAAGGAATGAAGCTTCGGTCAATGAACAGGGTTCCCCTTCTAAATGTTGTGGGAGTCAAACTCACAGTGAGGTTAGTCATTCCCTGAAGAGTTCCACAAATCACTGAAGAGTTCCACAAACGTGTTAACTCCATATAACTCTGATCAGCACCTACAGCAGTTTCACAGCTAGTCCCTAATCACTGCCAATAACATTCACACTGCAAGTTGACAAACGGCACCTTAACTCACCCACCCCTACCGTACACCCATGCACGGACCTGGCGCTGCTGAACACAAAACAAGTAAGGTGAGATAATGTTGCTTCTAGCCCAGCGAACCAAAGGATGCCACGAACCTGTGCCTGAGCAATGCTTCAGCAAGAGATCCGACATTATTACTGTGACTCCAAAATTATTCATTTTAAAAAGAATTCATAACCTGCCTGAAAAAGACCTAAGAAGTCGAAAGAGGTCTTGTAATTTGTCCCTGCTGTGTGGCGGATTTACTGTTAATTCTTTTTAAAATTTGTTTCAATTTTTGTCTGCAGTCACCTCACTTCGAAACATCAAAAATCATTTGTTTTCTAATCTGACGGAGTGAAATTAAAAAATAAAAAAATAAAAACTTTGTTTAAACATGTTTTGAATTTTTTGGACAAAAAGTGAGTCTATCATTTACATTCAAACTTTGAGGTATATAAAAAGCAAAATTATGTTTGAATTTGTTGAAGCATCACAAGTCTAAATGCACTTGTGACGGCATTTCAATATGTTCCCAAACATTTTGTTTTGTCACAACAGTGTGGAGTCTGTCCCATCTTGGTGCAAGAAATTTTCACATATTTAGAGTTGAAATGAAATACCAACTTTGTTCATGCAATAAGACAATGTTTTTGTTTATAACACTACAGCGTCAGAAGTCTGAAAATGCATCATATTACATGAAACTGTAATATCTTGCTGTGCAATCACTTGCAATAACTATGTGATTTTCTTTCCTCTTGGCAAAACAGTTTTTGAGATATTCTGAATTAAAAGAAGTTTCCCTTCTGTTCAAACATCTCGGCTTCCATAGTCGTTAAAAGTGCTTGCAAATACTGAACAGCTGCATTACTTTGAGATAAATTTCTGACCTTGTTCTATAGTTTTTGTTTATCTTCCTCCTCCATAGAGCCTGTCACTGTTAGTGTATGTAACACCTCTGCTGCAGCAGCATGTGGAAGTTACTGACAGAATGAGACAAGATTTCGCATTAGAGGCTTACTGAGGCAGAGATACTGAGGCAGGGGACCAACTGGATAGGCATTCAGCGAGCAGCCCAGAACCGAATGCGATGGTGGAGTGTTGTCGATGGCCTATGCTCACCCTTGAGCTATGGGCCTAAGTAAGTAAGTTACTGACAGACACTGCTCACTACTCACATCATTTGACTCAGCACACTGAGAGACACTGCTCACTACTCAAATCGTTTGACTCGCCGCACTGAGAAAAACCAGTGGTGACATTCCACTGGTGTCCTTACCATTCAAGATCCTGGAGTCCAGATTTTTTTCCCTTTTTTTCCTTTTCTTTTTTTTTTTTTCCCCCCTACGTTCACTAAAATTTGGAAACATACACACATTGTACAGGGAAACAGGTCTCAAATGTGTTGAATGAACCCCCTTCTGAGGTAATAACAGTTTGTCTGTCTTTTGCTTTGTTTTTTGGCTTTGTGTTAATGATTACACTGTTTCTGTGATACACAACTTGGGAAGCCTTATGATGGCATCATCCTATGCTTTGACTTCAATCCTACAATAACTGTCTTACCACAGCCAAAGCTTTCATAGAGATAATTATTTTCAAAAAAGGAAAAAAAACAAAATCTCTTGTAACATCTTTAAACACAGTTTCACATTTGTTCACTACGGTGACAGTCTGGGTGATGAATTGTTTTTTAGTTGTTGTTGTTTTATTGAAGAACCTTCAGATCTTATTTTCAGAAAACTAAAACGCACTGTGCAGACCCCATCATAATTCAAAGTTTTATAATGAACTCACTGGTCAAGCACGAGCAAGACACAGTAATCTTCGCAGGGTACAAACTTTATATGGAGGGAATGAACCCAGGCATAACCGATGTAAAAGAATAAGTAAACAAGGCAAACCCATCGCAATACTTACACAATGATGTTGTTGATGGGAATGTGGATCAGCTTGACGAAAAAGCCAATGAAGCCCATGATAGCAAACCCAATGGCTGTCGCAATGGCGATTTTCTGGAACTCTGCCCAACAAATAGGTCAATCACCATAGCAAATGAAGACTGACATGTCCCTGCTTAATCTAACTATATCAATTCATGCCTCTATTCATACACATAAATACATGAACATGCACACACACAAGCACACATACAACTTTCCGGACACCTGTTTTTCCTAAAATTGCAATTGCTGTACTTTTCAACAACAAAAAATTTAGCATATTTTTCAAAAATACTGTGCGCAAAATTCTAAATTTATGTAAAAATGGCAAGGGGAGGTGGGGAGGGGAGGATTCATTTCGTGTTCAATGCCATTACACTGCAGAGGCTTCTTCCAGGAAGCAAGCACTGCTCTTACTATGGTAAAAATAGGTTCTTTCTAACACTAATTACCTTGAAACCTGATTCATCAGTATACTTTGGCACAATCGTGCTCTCCCACCGGTTTTTTGTTTTGTTTTGTTTCTTTTTCTTTAACTGTTTCAGGGTACATTGTCGAAGAAGAAGGCAGTCTGATGCAATTTCGTGCACAGAATTTAGCAAGCGTTGTTGCTCTTTGGTCAACACCCTACCCCCACCTCCACACCACCCCCTACGGTTCATTTCTGCAAGTGCAATGACCACTCAAGAACATCATCTCTAGAATTTTTTTTTTTTTTTTTTTTTTTTTTTTTTTAGTTCATCATATTCGACACATCTTTGCCAAACATGTACAAAATACGGCAAAATGGTATGGGTAGACAGGTGTGCCTCACTCATGCAATATTTAATGAAGAGGTTTTCTATCACTTTATGGCTTGCAATTCTATTCACCTTTTCTGTCTGGCTTGGTGCACTTCTTGACCAGGCGGATGGAGTCTTTGGCAAACTGCCGTGCTGGGTCAATGAACTGCATCACCTGATCCATGGTGTCTGCAACACCAACATCATCATCATCACAGTGGTTCTCATCACCAACATCATCATCATCACACTGTCACCTGATCCATGGTGTCTGCAACACCAACATCATCATCACAGTGGTTCTCATCATGATCCATAGTGTCTGCACAAACCAACATCATCATCACAGTAACATCATCATCACAGTGGTTCTCATCATGATCCATAGTGTCTGCACAAACCAACATCATCATCACAGTGGTTCTCATCATGATCCATGGTGTCTGCACAAACCAACATCATCATCATCACAGTGGTTCTCATCATGACAACAGCACCAACATCATCATCACAGTGGTTCTCATCATTACAACACAGCAATAACTATAGAGTTATCATCAAACATCATCATCACAGTGGTTCTCATCATGACAACACACAACTAACTATAGAGTTATCATCGAACTTCATCATCACAGTAGTTCTCATCATGACAACACACAAGTAACTGTAGAGTTATCATCATGATAACACACAACATGTGCAACTTTAGAGTCACATCAATGACAACGCACAAGTAACTGTAGAGTTATCATCATGATAACACACAACACACGCAACTTCAGAGTCAGATCAATGACAACACACAACACAAGCAACTGTAGAGTTATAATCATGATGACACACAGCACTTGAAAACACAAGCAGGATTTGTACTCAAATAGGGACACAACATCCACAAACTGTTAAGACCCAACTGGACTAAATTTCCAAACTCAATATATATACATTCTGAAGACTGCTGATAACCATGCTCACACACACACACACACACACACACACACACACACACACACACACACACACACACAACACATGCATGCATATATATATATATATATACACATAGGGACCATCTGCTTTGATGAACACAGGCAGAATTCACTCCTCATGATGTCACTATGGACAGTATCCCCAAACAAATGATAAGTTCCAGAAATTCATCCTTGAATTCATGCTGGAAACTGCACTCATTAGCAAACAACAACAAAATCCTTTCTTTTTTTTTTTTGAAGGAGGGAAGAGTTAGGGGGATGTGGTGAGGTTGGGGGTGGTGGGGGGGTGGGGGGGGGAGGGGGTCAACATCAAATTTACTAACTTTTACAACTCCAAGTCAATTTTATTTTCAGCACCTGAAATTACAAAGGGTAAGTTAGTTTCTTCACACTTTACAAACCTTTGAAAACCGTACAAACCCATATCTGCACATGCTCACACTCACACAGTAGTAAAAATACTGGATTAATGAACTGCATCTCAGGTTGAACCAATCATGTCTGCATGAATATATAATAGAGAATGAGCAACAGTCATCACTGTTCCTCACAACTATAAGATCCAAATCAGCAAAACACTAGCACATGTGCATGCACAGGCACACACATCAGACCAATGTTCCCAGCCAAGAATATGCCATGCAGTTTACTTGCCAAGACAAGCAAATGCAGCACTTGGCAAACAAAAAGTAAGCTTCATCTGTAAATGAAAGGTAAGCTTCATCTGTAAATGAAAGGTAAGCTTCATGTGTAAATGAAAGGTAAGCTTCATCTGTAAATGAAAGGTAAGCTTCACCTGTAAATGAAAAGTAAGCTTCATCTGTAAATGAAAGGTAAGCTTCATCTGTAAATGAAAAGTAAGCTTCATCTGTAAATGAAAGTTTCATCTGTAAATGAAAAGTAAGGCTTCATCTGTAAATGAAAAGTAAGCTTCATCTGTAAATGAAAAGTAAGCTTCATCTGTAAATGAAAGCTTAATGTAAGCTTCATCTGTAAATGAAAAGTAAGCTTCATCTGTAAATGAAAAGTAAGCTTCATCTGTAAATGAAAAGTAAACTTTATCTGTAAATGAAAGGTAAGCTTCATCTGTAAATGAAAAGTAAACTTCATCTGTAAATGAAAGGTAAGCTTCATCTGTAAATGAAAAGTAAACTTCATCTGTAAATGAAAGCTTCATCTGTAAATGAAAAGTAAGGCTTCATCTGTAAATGAAAAGTAAGCTTCATCTGTAAATGAAAGCTTAATGTAAGCTTCATCTGTAAATGAAAAGTAAGCTTCATCTGTAAATGAAAAGTAAGCTTCATCTGTAAATGAAAAGTAAACTTCATCTGTAAATGAAAGGTAAGCTTCATCTGTAAATGAAAAGTAAACTTCATCTGTAAATGAAAGGTAAGCTTCATCTGTAAATGAAAAGTAAGCTTCATCTGTAAATGAAAGGTAAGCTTCATCTGTAAATGAAAAGTAAACTTCATCTGTAAATGAAAGCTTCATCTGTAAATGAAAAGTAAGGCTTCATCTGTAAATGAAAAGTAAGCTTCATCTGTAAATGAAAAGTAAGCTTCATCTGTAAATGAAAAGTAAGCTTCATCTGTAAATGAAAGGTAAGCTTCATCTGTAAATGAAAAGTAAAGTTCATCTGTAAATGAAAGGTAAGCTTCATCTGTAAATCAAATGAAAGCTTCATCTGTAATTGAAAAGTAAGCTTCATCTGTAAATGAAAAGTAAGCTTCATCTGTAAATGAAAGGTAAGCTTCATCTGTAAATGAAAAGTAAACTTTCATCTGTAAATGAAAGGTAAGCTTCATCTGTAAATGAAAAGTAAACTTCATCTGTAAATGAAAAGAAAACTTCATCTGTAAATGAAAGCTTCATCTGTAAATGAAAGGTAAGCTTCATCTGTAAATGAAAAGTAAACTTCATTTGTAAATGAAAAGAAAACTTCATCTGTAAATGAAAGCTTCATCTGTAAATGAAAGGTAAGCTTCATCTGTAAATGAAAAGTAAACTTCATCTGTAAATGAAAGGTAAGCTTCATCTGTAAATGAAAAGTAAACTTCATCTGTAAATGAAAAGAAAACTTCATCTGTAAATGAAAGCTTCATCTGTAAATGAAAGGTAAGCTTCATCTGTAAATGAAAAGTAAACTTCATCTGTAAATGAAAGGTAAGCTTCATCTGTAAATGAAAAGTAAACTTCATCTGTAAATGAAAGGTAAGCTTCATCTGTAAATGAAAGGTAAGTTTCATCTGTAAATGAAAAGTAAACTTCATCTGTAAATGAAAAGTAAGCTTCACCTGTAAATGAAAGGTAAGCTTCACCTGTAAATGAAAAGTGAGCTTCATCGGTAAATGAGAAGTAAACTTCATCTGTAAATGAGAAGTAAACTTCATCTGTAAATGAGAAGTAAGCTTCATCTGCCAAAGGTGAATATATGAAAAAGGTAATTTAACCTAACAATCATCTGTATAAAATCGCCTTGTATCTGTTCAAATCCAGGAAATCATAAAACCTGTCAATCACCTGTATAAAATCACCTTGTATCTGTTCAAATCCAGCACATCGTAAACAGTTTAACATGTTTTCAACATCTTCTTGAACCAAACGTATGTTCTGGAGAAAGACGGGCAGATGTAAACTGTTTAACATTCTTTCGCTGTCTTTTCTGATTGTATGGCTATTATTTCGCATTGCTGGGCAAGTGAAATTTGGGGGCTGGCAACTAAAAATTTTGATATGGTGATAAAATTTTCTACACAAAAGCTAGCATGAAAAAATAAACGACTCTCAGGGCAGGTGGCCAAGATCAGCTGCAGGACTTGCGGCTGTATTTCTTCTCCAATTCCTGAAACACTGGCGTTTTTCAAAACTTCTTCCCTCTCACCTCTTTCTTCACTGAAACGTGTCTTCATTTTGTCTTCATTTGAAGCCGTGAACTTATGAGCATCATTACAATGACAAGAGCATGGAATTTTGAAGCTGATAACATTTATTATCATAAAGCAATTGTTGTGACAATGTAGATGAAGACACAAAGGGAACACTGTAGGGCTTGAAATCTCCACCTGTCCAACTGTCCAGAACAGCTGAGTCTTCTGGTGGACAAGTGAAAATACTTCCTCCATCATGTCCATTGGGCAACCAGTTTTTAACTGTGTCAAGGAAACGGTGACTGAGCAGTCCGCTTCAGTGCAAACAGATTGCGCTTACTTCCTCCTGTGCTTATACACCTCCATCCCATCCCACCTACCACCCACCACCTTCACTCCAAAACCCTTGGACAGTGCTGCCTCATTCACCGAGATGGCATCTTCTATTCTAATGTGTCAATAGCATGCACACATGGCATTGTCCTCTATCGGCATGGAACAAAACATCTACTCGCTTTATAAGTTTATTTCTCCCTCACAAGCGAGCATCACACATGTGTAGGGAGTGTCATCGATGGTGTGGGTTTTTTTTTTAACTGAATTTGGACTTTTTTTCTTGAATTGCTTGTTTATATCGGTGTGCCATTTCAATGGCATCACTCCCACCAAGCTTGTATCACTATCAGTATCTCCCAGTTCATAACCACACTCTGGCCCACTTCAATTGCATCACTCCCACCATGCTTGTATCACTATCAGTATCAGCTCCCAGTTCACAACCACACTCTGGCCCGTCTCAAAGCAGTTCCGGTGCCAACTGTTCATAGAGAGTGATGAAGGAGTACTACATGAAACAACTCACCAGAAGAGGCACTGCACAGCTGTCATGTCACTCTGGCGGTGTTGGGTTGTGTCTGTTCTGATCCACCATATGCAGGAAACCACCTCCTAAGCCCTGAAGGCTACTGGCAAGAACAAACTGCTTAGTCAAGGACCCTGGGTCAGCAAGTGACCCTCTCTGGACGACGCCATCACATCTTTCCAATGACAGCAAGTGACCCTCTCTGGAAGACGCCATCACATCTTTCAAATGACAGCAAATGACCCTCTCTGGAAGACGCCATCACATCTTTCCAATGACAGTCTCCATGGACATGCCACTACCAATACCCTCAATATAAATTCACCACAGAAACAGATATGGATGAGAAATTAACCCCTTTTGTGCTATCATATTTCGCTAAGTCCCATGCTGGACGAAACAGAAAAAGTGTTAAATCATGACGAACAGCGTTTGTCAACTGAGCATTGCAGACGACACTTTTTATGACGAACACCGTTCGTCAACAGCGCAGAGGTTAAAACCAAAGTTACCACAAGAGTTGGGCACAAAGAGCACAGACACTGAATCATGATCGATACTTTCTCTTATGCTGATCATGATCGATACTTTCTCTTATGCTGATCAAACAGGAGGAGCTGGATTATGAAGATGATGCCATGTGAGTTCCATCTGGTCAGAGACTAAATGACAGGAATGCACACAAAACTTACCATTATAATTGTCATTATTATCATTTCAACTAAACACTGCTCTGCTTGAGTTCACTTCTTAGAAAATTCAGGAGGGGTGGAGAGTGGGGGGAAGAGATGGGAGAAGATGAAGGTAGGAAGTTTCCCCAAAGATGGAGTATGGCTGCCTTAATGGTGGGATAAGAAACGGTCATACACACAAAACTCCACTCCCTTTGTTGGGCAGATGGGATTAATCCTTGCCTGTCTATACAGGGAGTGTCCCCAGAGTATCTGCCTGCGTACGCAGAAAAAGAAGAACTGAAGTCAAAAGGGGAGGAACAAAGTACACTTGGTCTGCACTGAAACCAACAACACTGTCATCCCTTTTCAGTTTTTCTGATCATCAAAAATTGGTTGCGCAAAGGGCAATTGAAGTGAGCCTATCAGCTCATTTGTCAGGTCTAGTTGTCCCAGACAATCAGACCAGTGAGTATTCTGAGCACTGGTGTGTGTGTGTGTGTGTGTGTGTGTGTGTGTGTGTGTGTCTGTGTGTGTGTGCGTCTGTGAGTCTATCTGTGTGCAACTGTCAGAATTGCCAAGTGTATACTGTACACCACTCCATTACATGTGACTTTTGAATCTGATTTCCATCTGTCATAAAATGATCATGTGGTGATCAGCAAAGGCTGTCGCACAAAACATTGAATGATACAGTAACATTACTAACAAGCTTCGGTGTCTTGGTGCTACACTCAAATTGCTTACAACATTCATAAAATAAAATGGTTTTATTTTGGAAGGTACTATACTTATTGTTTGGGTATTTACGTGTTCCCTCATATACTTCGATCAATTTCGCGATCCAAAGGCAAAACTAATGAGAGAAAAATATCACAGGTTGTAGCAGTATTGGCGACACGTCAGCAAGTAGAGCAACTCTTGTCACGGACTGTGACTGATCATCAAGAACCTATTGGTCTAATACTAAGAGATTAATATTCTGTATCACACGACAGACCCCGCAATCACCTTCACAGAATAACCAACGAAGCTGTGTCAAAATCCACACTCTTACACAATGTTTACCTTCGGTTTTAATAGGGTTTCACGATCTGGTCAGAAGAACAGCTGCGTAGCAAGCGAAGCGTCGCCGGATGTCAAGTTCCGGAAGAGCTGGGCCTTTCAGAAAATGACATGCGCACTGTGGATTTTATTTCTTGTACAAGGCATTGAAGGCGGTTCCACTCTTTAATTTGCCGCAACATTGCTCTTGCGTTATCCATCTTCTTTTTTCCTTTTAATCAAGGATATAAAATCATGGAAAAATCGTTGAGGATTCAATTTAATCGAAACTTTTATCCACGGGAGGAAATACAGGAATATGGACGAACAAAGAAGCAATCGTGATTACTTCCCTTTGACCATATTAGGTGCATTTATCATGCTGAATGAATATCGATCGATACGTTTTGCTTGTCGTTGTCATTGT
>CM065745.1:41532214-41537214 GCA_033310375.1 Conus canariensis
GTAGTAGAGATTATAACAAAAATAATCATTGAAATATAAAATGGTGTTATCATCGTATGATGATGAGCATGATGATGATGATGATGATGAGCATGATGATGATGGTGACGACGACGACGACAACAACTATATCATCATCATCATCATCATCATCATCATCATCGTCGTCGTCGTCGTCGTCGTTGTCGTTACCGTCGTCGTCATCGTCATCATCATCAACAACAACGACAACAACAACAAAACGGGGATGAAGACAGAGGAACAAAGGGGGAACAAGAAGTTCAACTATTCCTCTCAGAGAAGTGAGCTGAAGAAGAAAAAGATCAGTAAATCACGTCAAAAGAAAAATAATGTCGTTACCTTTCACCTCAAACATACCGATGGATAGGACGTATTGCAAACCATACTCAATGTGGGACTCGAAATCCCATTAACAAAATGTGTGGTGTGAAGAACGCTGCACAAAAAAGCACACAGGTCATTCCTGGCACCTGCATCGCTATGACTGCACACAGGTCATTCCTGCACCTGCATCGCCATGACTGCACACAGATCATCCCTGGCACCTGTATCGCTATGACTGCACACAGGTCATTCCTGGCACCTGCATCGCTATGACTCCACACAGGTCATTCCTGGCACCTGCATCGCTATGACTGCACGCAGATCATTCTTGGCACCTGCATCGCCATGACTGCACACAGGTCATTCCTGGCACCTGCATCGCTATGACTGCACACACATCATTCCTGGCACCTGCATCGCTATGACTGCACACAGATCATTCCTGGCACCTGCATCGCTATGACTGCACGCAGATCATTCCTGGCACCTGCATCGCTATGACTGCACGCAAATCATTCCTGGCACCTGCATCGCCATGACTGCACGCAGATCATTCCTGGCACCTGCATCGCTATGACTGCACGCAGATCATTCCTGGCACCTGCATCGCCATGACTGCACACAGATCATTCCTGGCACCTATATCGCCATGACTGCCCGTCCATCCAGAAATGAAGCAGGCACCCCCAAGGTGAAGGGTATCTTCGATTCATGCGGCGTGTCCAGAGACACCCTGTATTTCTTGCGGATCAACTGTGTGCCATGGTTATCAGTGTTCACATCGTCTGATTCCAGACGCAATCATTTTGTCCGGATGGGAATTTGTGTTCAGTTGCCGATGGAAAGTCCTGATAAGTGACAAAGATCGCAAAGCAAACGTGTAAACATTTAGAAACAGAAAGATCTTAATATCATCGTATATACTGTTAGGATGAAACCAAACCAGCATGTGACTTCATCCATGTCATCATTTCAGATTCTTTGACTTTCCGCCGCTTTTCTGCCAGAGTGTTAAACGTGTACATAAAGGGATTTACAGCAGAGTTTAAAGGTAACACAAATACTGCCAAAGCGACACTCACTTCTCCAGAAATAGGAACACCAGCCAGTGCCAGTAAACCACACAACCCAATGGGAAACCAGCACATGAAATCCGTGAATGCAATGGTAATCAACCGACGAGCTATGGCCAAGTCGTGTGACATTTGTGTCGTGTTCACTTTTAAAGCATTTTTCTGCACTGACCAATATATAAATGCCTGACCAGCTGAAATTAGTAAAAACAGGACAAAGTTGAGCACAATTAACACGCCGAAAGAATACAATTTTCCTTTAAACTCTTGCCTCGTAACCGGTAGAGGAATACAGATAGCTGTCTGACTGTAAAACTCCCAGTGTGATGTCACTGGGAGTAAAGGCAACGAGGCAAGAAGCCAGCCAACCATCCAGACCAACAGAGAAGCTATGCAGGATGATGCTCTCTCAAATCGCAAGGTACTGAATGGAAAGCGTAGAACAATAAAACGATCTAAAGTGATCAGGGAGATGATCAGAGCTGATACCTCACTGGACAGTAATGACAGACAACCAGCCATTCTACAGGCCACACTGCTCTTCCATGCATCATCATGGTGGAGATATCTGCCACGGAACTGTTCATCAGCCACTCCTATAACAGTCATGTAAACACCCATCAGAAGGTCAGCCATGGAGAGGTGGGTGACGAACACGCTGAAGCCACTTGACGAAGCCATGCTCCTCACAAATAATCGTGCAGAAAAACTGAACACATTACCAGATAGTGCCAGACAAGCCATCAGCCACAGAAATCCACGGTATGTCCACGACTGCAATAAATCCTCACATGATGAAATTTCATCTTTTGGGGCATAACAATTTGAAATATCAAAGTTAGAGGGTAGTATTTCTTTGCAGCATAGTTCATAGTTTTGTGTTGAGATAAAACGCAGATAGAGAAGATCTTTGAAGATGTCAGGTAGATATGAATTTACAGGACTGCCAGCCATGTGCAGTTCGGTCAGTAAAGGTGTCCACTGAAAGACAGCTCCACCCAGACTGTGGATGGGCGTAAAGGTTATATTCAGTTTCTGCAAGCGAGAAAATTGCTCCAGAACTTCGAAATGAAATGCAGTGAGTTTTGACTGTGATAAATCTATAACTGTTAACACACTGTTCCAGACAGACACAGAACCAACGTTAGAGACTGTTGTTAAAGGATTGTTAGACAAGGATAGTGACCGCACATTTTCTAAACGCTGAAAAGAAGTCATGTTTACATGCTGCACCTTGTTGTTACTGAGATCGAGGATCCTCAGATTCATTAATATGATTTCAGGCAGGTTTATGAGATCACATTTTGCAAGAACCAGACGTACAAGATAGAGATTCTTACTCACGTCAGTGACTGTCATGCCAGAGCCTGTGGCATCCAAAGATCTGATGTGAGGGAAGACTTCTGCATGGAAACTCTGACGACAAAACAAAGCATGGACTTGACAGAGGCAACTTACAGGACAGGTCACATTACACCACAGTTCGTCATCATACAAAGGACAATGAGGCCAGCCATCACACATGTGATCACCATGCACACAGATCTTTGATAGTCTGCATTGATAAAACCCTGGACACGTCATCTCCACACACCCCTGTTCGTCCTGATGGTCTATACAGTCATACATGTCATTACATCGTGTGTAAACCGGCAGACAGTCATTGTACTCGCCATGGCAACGATAGTGACTGTCAGGACAGGACTCACTGGAATTCATTCTCGTGACAATAAAATGTCTAACACCGTCAAAAGTGATAAGAGCGGGAGATGGGAAACGTTTGGGAAAGTTTTCTATTTGTGCTCTTACTTTGTGACAGCTTTTTTCATCTGATTTATCATAGCAGTTATCCATCAGATCACACACATTGTTATACGACATACACCGACCATCTGTACATGTGAATGTGTTCGTACAAAGTGGCTGCTGACAAAATGATTCATCACTGGAATCCAGACAGTCAGACAGGAAATCACACAAAAGACTGTACGATACATCGTTGATGCTGTGATCACATGTGAATATTGGGGTTAGAATGAAGGTGTTGTTGGACTCAAGTGCATGTGTATGTGATCTTGGATTAAAATAATGACACAGAGATGTTAACTCTTGCTTACACAGACTATGTTGAGTGAAACTACATAAAAGAAAGGTGTAGGTCACGTGATCATCCAGGCACACTGTCATGTCGTGTTGCTTTTTTAGCAAAGGGAAATATGTGCTGGATAAGACAATGCCCTTTTGGGAACGATAGTTGTCTTCAGTTTGGTTTGCTGTGATTTCACAAAGTGGTAGATGAAAATAACTCTCGCACACCATCATATCTTCGATTTTAAGATCAAGATGTATGCCTCTGCTAACAACGTAAAATGTTTTCCAATAATCAAATGTGTGATAAAAGACTGTATCCCTATTATGTATGCTATACCTATACATGTTAGACGACGTGTTATCATTTAAAAGCATATGAGTCATAACACGATCTGTCATAAACCAAAATGTCTTTGATTTTCTGGTTATCTCACTATATGGATCATAAACACACGTGGGGAAATTCAAGATGCCCCTGAGATAATTCCAGCATGTATTATCAGGTATTTCGGTACCATACCAATTCCAAAGAAATGTGTAACAACGGCCACATAACGCCACCATTCCCTTGCAGTCAGCACTGCTGAAGGGACAGTGTTCGTTTTCATCTCGTCCATCTTCACATTCTGTCTTCAGGTTGCAGTCCAGGTGGTGCTGAAAGCTGGAATAGTGTGCCACCGAGCAGTTGAGAAAACCACTCGACAGCTTTGCAGGTGCTCTACTTTCAAGAAAATAAGAAAAAAAAAGTCGAAAGCATACTGTGTTGTTTTCATTGATGCAAATGTCAGGGTGAACATTAAAGCTGAACTTTCCTTCTCGTAGATTTTGTATACTAGCGGAGTTACCTTGAAAGCGAGACGGCCACCAGCGTCTCCGTGTTTCTGGATTATACAGGGTGTAACATGCTTTGTTCTTAGTTAGTCGCTTTAAACTGAATACCAGCGTGTGTCTAGGTGGCATACACACAGTGATCCTCGAATAACGGTTAGCGTCTTCACTTCTGTTTTTTGCATTGGTGATGTAGCCAGATGTTGGTGACGTCATCACAAGGGCCAAGCCTCCAGATGCTTTGCATTGACATTGATTCAAGGCACGAGAAATGAATAATAACACACACACACACACACACACACACACACACACACACACACACACACACACACACACACACACACACACACACTTTCCCTGATTAATGTCATCAAGAACTGTAAGTGGATTCTTTGTGTGTGCGTGCATGTGTGTGTACGTGCATGTGTATGTATGTATGTGTGTGTGTGTGTGTGTGTGTGTGTGTGCGTGCGTGCGTGCGTGTGTGTGTGTGTGTGTGTGTGTGTGTGTGTGTGTGTGTGTGTGTGTGTGTGTGTGTGTGTGTGCTGAGTTTTGTTTTACACCACGTACGTAAGACACGGATGACAGAGCACAGTCTCAAATCGTCTGCCAAGGACAAAATCACTTGGTCGAATCGAGGTGAGGTATACTCATTAAAAT